>OZ020269.1:94578539-95178539 GCA_963971225.1 Melieria omissa
CACTCGCTGCTGCGATGACAGCCATCGTTGGACTTCCATATCGTTTCATATTTGCTGATGTTTTTGTTGTTGTTGTTATGGTTGGTATTTTTTTTTGGCATCTCGCAGACGTTTTTCAACAAATTCGCTTTGCCTTGGCGCCTTAGTTGCGTTCTCTTTCACTCGCTTTTGCTGCTCACTCACTCGCTCTGTGTTTCACTGCCCAGCGATTGCGTGCTTTCAGCGCGTATTTAATTTTGCAAATTGTTTCTACATTGTTGTTGTTGTTGTCATTTGTATGTTATACAAATTTGGTATATTGCCGCAGGCTGCCGCCCACACACATCCTCACATACACACGCACACATATACACACATCAATCCTGTCATTTTCCAGCTGCGTGTTCCATGTACGAACTAATCCGGCAAAGTGTTTAAGTGACTTCTCGCATGAGCCGCGCATTGGGGCTTTTGCAAGTGCGTCCTTATGAGTGTGTGTGAATGTGTGTGTATGTGAGTGCGTGTGTGTGTTTTTGGCGCTCACTCGCTTCCCTTTGCCACACACAGCGAATGCGGGCGCGCGCTTTTCAGAAGGTCACTCCTTTTGCGTTATATTTTGTTGTCATTGTTGTTGTTGTTGTTGCAGTTCTTCTCTGTCTCTTCGTTTTTAATTTAATTTCGCTAATTGAAAATCGCAATAACGCCAACGGGCAGAGTTTCCTTTGAATTCGGACAGGCGCCCTTTTGTTTGCGCTCGCGGCGCTGCATAAAAGTTGCACTGCGCAAACGCGCACAACGCGTATTTTTGTTCGATTCAAGTGAAAAAATGTGTAGAAAACTGCACTGGCGAAGTTGACATTTGTTTTTCTGTTTTTAGGTTTTTTTAAATCTTCACATTTCCACCAGTTGAAAAACACGCTTTGACACAATTGAAAAGCTTTCAATTTAATTGAAATGCAGCAACCACAAAAAAATGCTGCAACCATTTGTCATTAGGACCAATGCCAAATATTTTAAATTAGTAACAATTGAATAACAAATATTTGACTGTTATTTATTAATTAAATTTTCATTAATTTTTGATATTCTGTTCTAAATCAATTAAATTACATCACAATGCCTGATTTTTTAAAATTGTTGATTAAACGCAATGACAAAGTTATAAAATCGAATTAAAATTAATTCAAATACCATAAAAAAACTAATTAAATATTTCGATCCATTTGTTTTCTTGATTAATTAATTAACTTTGCATTAAATAGATTCAAAATATTGCAAAAATTACTTAAATTAAACTAAATAACTTAAATTACAAATAATGAAAAATTAAACTAAAATAACTTAAACTATAAATCAAATAATTTATAATATTTTTAATCTAACTGTTTCATTCTAAATAATTCAGTTAGTCAATTTTTGGTCAATAATGAAATACTTTGAAAATATGAATTCAACAAGAAATTAATTTTTTTAATCAATTCTTAACTATTAAATCAAAACAAATTTATGCTTCGCCAAAAATTTCAAATAGATTTGGACAAACTTGCATTTCTTTTATTTTTAATGAAATATTAAATCAAACTGAAATTAAATTATTTAATTAAGATTAATCAAAAACTAAACTAAAATAACTCAAACTATAAATCAAAAAATGAATAATAGTTTTAATCTAACTGTTTCATTCTAAATAGTTCAGTTAGTCAATTTTTTCGTCAATCATGAAATACTTTGAAAATATTAATTCAACTACAAATTAATAGTTAAATTTGAATATCATTTGATTAATTTTGTAGTTCGTTCTCATTAATTCTCGTCTCGTCGTTTTTCCAATAAGAAAGTTGTGTTCATCACTGAAATTACTTAATTAACTAAGAATCAGTTACTATCTACTACTACTACTTAATTAACTAAGAGTCAATTACGTTATGAAAAATTTAACGGCAAATTAATTATCAAATTATATAGAATAATTTTAATTAAATTTATTTCAAAATGATATAATTTTAAAAACTTTACTTCATTCAATGACTTAGTTCTGTAATTAGTTAGTTGGAATAATAAACTTTTTCCATTTACTATTTAAAGATGCAGATCAATTTGAAAATATTTAAATTAAAAAGAAAATTAATTACAATTCCAATTTTTATTTCAATAAATATGATTTAATTTAATTAATTAATTAATTAAATGATATGAAATTAATTAATTAATTAAATTATATGAAATTAATTAATTAATTAAATGATATTAAATTAAGATTATTTTGATGGAGAAACTAATTCATTAATTAAGTGTATCATATTTTTGAAATAATTATTTTAATTGTTATTAATATTCTTAGTTAATTAATTAATTAATTAATTAATTTTGTTGTTTGACACTAATCTAATTAAATTTAAAACAATTAATACAAAAATTATTTTAATCATTTTTAGAAATAGTTAACTAAATAATTATTCAAATAATTAATTAAATAGTTACTCAGTTATAAAGTAGATTTATGTACAGAAATCATTGAGCTAATGTAGATTAATTTATCTTAAATGAATTGCACAATCAATCATTATTGCAGAGAAACTTTATTTTAAATTAATTTCACAATCAATTAAATCAAAACAAATTTATAATTCGCCAAATTATTAAATTAAAACATAATATTTAAATAAAACAATTTAAATTTCCAAATCAACTACAAATTAATAAGGAAAATTTACAATTAATTAGTTAGTTAAATTAATAAAGAACATTGACAATTAATTAGTTACTTTTTATTATTCATCTTAATTGAAATATTAAATCGATGGCGAATAATTATGAAAATTATAAAATAAATTTAAAATATCAAATCAATTCGAAACTAATACGTCACTCCACAAATCACCTAATTAATTGAGTAGGTTAATGTAAATTTAAAATGATTCCAAATTGAATTTAATCGAAAATTAATTCTACTTCACCACGTTATTTCATTAGTTAACCAATCCCAACATTAATTTTAAATATCAAATTGATTACAAACTAAAAAATAACCAACTATCAATCAATTAAACACTTTAGTCAATAAAATTAATTAAAAAACTAAAACTAGTTATACAAATTTATAATGAACTAGTCGGGCAATTATGAATTAAATTATTTGATTATTTATTTATTAAATTTAAAAAAAAAATTTAAAGAAGAGTAAAATAATAAATTAAACATTTTGAATCAATAGCTAATGACAGACTATGAAATGACTATGATTTTTTAATCAATTAGTAAATTGTATACAATAATTAATTAATTAACTGAAATTAAGCTCTAATTCATTATTAACAATGAACTATGAAATTAATTGGCACATCAGTTAGTCAAAATAAAATTAATATTATTTGTTGTTAACTACTAATCAATGATCAATAACAAAATATGAAATTAATATAAAAATCTAATAGTAAGTTATATCAATTAATTTTAATAAAAATTAATTACTAATCAATAGTTACAAACTGTAAAATTAATCTGAAAATCAATTAGTTTTTGTATGAACAGATCTTAATTCAAATGAATGACTAATATTTCAACTTATTTTAATTAATTATTTAAATTAAACTAAATTTACTTATTTACTTAAATTAACTTAAACTTACTTCACTTAAACTAACTAAAACTAATTAAAAATAGTAATTAGCAAATCAATTTCAAACTGAAAAATTAAATTGAAAATCAATTAGTTAAAATTTTAAAAATTTTAGTTTTTATGCAATAAACAAAATTAAAATAATTAAAAATGATTAAAACTCATAAAATAAATTTCAGATAATCGAATCAATCAAAAGACTAAATATTCAAATTTGTTTGCAGCAATAATTAGTCAATTATTATATTAATTGTAATTATTGCATGACTTACTTTGTCAATTAGATAGCAAATCAATTACAAACTGAAAAAACACATTGAAAATCAATTAGTTAAAATTTTAAACATTTTAGTTTTTATACAATAAACAAGATTAAAATAATTAAAAATTATTACAAATCATAAATTACATTTAAGATAATCGAATCTATCAAAAGACTAAATATTCGAATTTGTTTGCAGCAATAATTAGATAATTATTATATTAATTGAAATTATTGCATGACTTACTTTGTCAATTAGATAGCAAATCAATTACAAACTGAAAAATCACATTGAAAATCAATTAGTTAAAATTTTTAAAATTTTTGTATTTATGCAATAAACAAGATTAAAATAATTTAAAATGATTACAAATCATAAATTAAATTTAAGATAATCGAATCTATCAAAAGACTAAATATTCAAATTTGTTTGCAGCAATAATTAGTTAATTATTATATTAATTGTAATTATTGCGTGACTTACTTTGTCAATTAGATAGCAAATTAATTACAAACTGAAAAATCACATTGAAAATCAATTAGTTAAAATTTTAAAAATTTTTGTTTTTATGCAATAAACAAGATTAAAATAATTTAAAATGATTACAAATCATAAATTAAATTTAAGATAATCGAATCTATCAAAAGACTAAATATTCAAATTTGTTTGCAGCAATAATTAGTTAATTATTATATTAATTGTAATTATTGCGTGACTTACTTTGTCAATTAGATAGCAAATTAATTACAAACTGAAAAATCACATTGAAAATCAATTAGTTAAAATTTTAAAAATTTTTGTTTTTATGCAATAAACAAGATTAAAATAATTTAAAATGATTACAAATCATAAATTAAATTTAAGATAATCGAATCTATCAAAAGACTAAATATTCAAATTTCTTTACAGCAATAATTAGTTATTTATATATAATTAAATGCCATTTTAAATTTTAATTAATTTGTTAAATAGTTGGTCATTGACAAGTTGACACACGCAACAAATCAATTCCAATTGATCAAATATTATTTTCAATTACAAATCAACATCTGACTACTCCCTTCAATGCACTTGAAATACTACAAGATTAGCTTCCAAGAGAATTAATTTTCCATTCGCATTTGAACCATTTTGACAGTTTGGCAATGAAAAGGGGGCAAATTTCTGCTGCCACGAAGCCGGCGGCGAAAGCGGCACAAAAATAACACAGAACGACTGTAATTCAATGAGGAAAAATTGAATTTGTGGCACAAATGTGAGAAGCGACATATGGACATGGCTGGCAACAATCAACCGAAATGACAAGAAATGAAAAGAAAAGACAGCGGCTGCTGCAAAGACGCAGAACTCAAGCCGAAACGTCAAATGCAGAAGATGTGCGCACGACCGCAAAAAAAAACTTAATATGCAACCAAAGTTCAGAGGGAACGATGCGGCCGCAGCAAGAAATGTTAAAGTGTTGGAGCCTCGAGGCGGGAGAGGGGGCAGAAAAAAGAATCAGATGCGAAAATAACTCAAGGGAAGCAAAACTAATTATGCGAGCATGCGTAAGCGATGCAACAAAACAAACAACAATTAAAATAACAACAACAACAAAATATACTAATAACAATCATAACTACAACCAAAAGCAGCTGACAACAAAAACAAATAAACAAACAAAGTATGTTGCATGAGTTGAGGAAGAAAATGAAAATGCGCCACAGCGCATAAAGTTTTAATTTCAAATTAAATTGTTACAGTTTGGGAAAACTGTTGAAAATTGTTAAATTGTGTGTGCAATTTCAATGTTTGTATCATAGTTGGATAGTTTTTAAATGATTTGATGTCTTTAATGCATTTCTTAATGGACGAATTATTTAACTAACTGGATTATTTTGTTATCTTTCTGAATCTGTCATCATTTGATGTTTTCATGCGAGAGATAGAAGTCTTCATTGGTATGGCGGGGGTCTCACATTGGACGAAGGTGCTGGCACCAACATCGATCCTTCTGTGATCTTTAAAAAGCCAGCAATTCATGTTTTTATCTAAAGAGAGGAACTCAAGGCCCTTCTGTCATCATTCATAAGTCGAGAAGAAGCCTTCGAGGCCATACGGAGGTGGAAACACAAAGTTCAATGATATGACAGAGGTCTGACTTTAGATGATGCTACTAGCAACGACAACGATTCTTCGATCCTTTTGTCATCAATCTAAATCTGGCCTGATGGCAGATTGACTTTATTCAAGGAAAGACTCTGCAGGCCATCAGGAGATTGAAACATAGTGTTCAATGGTTGACAGAGGTTTGACATTGGACGATACTGCTAGCAGTGACAATGATTCTTCTGTCATTATTCAAAAGCCACCACTTGATGATTTTGTTCGAGGAGAGGACCTCAAGGCCCCTCTGTCATCATTCATCAGCCACCACTTGATGTGGAGATTGAAACACGGTGTTCGATAGTATGACAGAGGTCTGACATTGGACGATGCTGCTAGCAACGACAACGATCCTTTGATCCTTCATGCGAGGAGAGACCCAGGCTGGCGGGAGTTTAAAACAGAATCTTCAATGGAATTTCCGGGGGTCTGACGTAGAGCGATGCTGCTCGCACCGACATTGATCCTTCCCTCATGTTCATGCTCCTTGACAACGATCTTTTGATCCTTCTGTCTTCTGAATTTGCGATCATTTGATGGTTTCATTAAGAGGTTGAAACAGGGAATTCAAAGGTTTAGCAGAGGTCTGACCTTGGACGATGCTGCTAAACATCGATCCATCTGTCATCATTCAAAAGCCACCACTTGATGTTTTCATGCGACAAGAGGCTTTCAAGGCCATACAGACGTTGAAACACAGTGTTCAATGGTTGATAGAGGTCTAATTTTAGACGATGCTTCTAGCAACGTCAACGATCCTTTGATCTCTCACGCGAGGGGAGACCCAGATCGTCAGGAGATTAAAATAGAGTGTTAAATGGTATTGCCGAGGGTCTGACGCTAAACACTACTACTAACACCGAATTGATCCTTCCCTCATTTCCATGCTCCAACGATCCTTTGATCCTTCTGTATTTATTCTGAGTCTGCCATCACTTGATGTTTTCATGCGGAGGATTCTTACCTTTCAGGACATTAAGAGATTGAAACAGAAAGTTCAATGGTTTTACAGAGGTCTGACATTGGATGATGCTGCTAGCAACGATAACGATCCGTCGATCCTTTTGTTATCATTTTGAATCTGCCAACACTTGATGTTTTTATGAGGGGTGAGGCCCCAGGCCGTCAGGAGAACTGAGTGTTCAATGAAATGGCGGAGGTCTGACGTTGGCCGATGCTGCTAGCACCGAAATTGATCCTTCCATCCTGCCCATGTTCCTTGACTCTTTCAATCGTCATGTGTAACTGTCTAAAGTTCATCAATGGTCAAATCTTGCTTCGGAATATTGACGAACATCTCCAGAACAGAATAAGGATTCAACGACGATTCTGGTATCGACGTTGAATCGAAGGGGTTTCGACGGTTCTTTGCCTTAGACTCGCATGCATCTTTCTTTCAGGCTTTCAAGAACTTGCAATCCTTGAGGCAATGAATTGTTTTGTGGAAAGCGAATGCAGAGGTTGACCCATTTGTGTAGACAATGATAGAATATCTGTGCTTATGTCCTGGAAAATTCTCTAACCAGGTTCTCAATAGTCAAGTGCAACAAATCCAGGCTGATTAATGTCGATAGATATTATAGCCTGACAGATATAAAAGCCAAACTCAGATATAATAGCTCACTTGGGTTCCGGGACACGTAGGACTTAGCTAGAAGACACTCTAAAACTGCATTTATTGTTTCTAAATTTATGTTCTGTTACTGCCATCGGCAGCCATTTCAATCCATGAGTCACACCAATGCTGGTAGTTTCTTCTATTTCTATGCAGAAGGGACTGCAGATAGTTGGTTCGCTTGTTATTTATTTATTTTACAAAAAAAAATAAAGAATAATGACGGGCTATTTTCTGACAGTGCGCCATGTCCTGCCTGTGTGAGGATGATGAGACAGAGGACTGTGTGTCTGCTCCGTTTGAATCAGTTTGAGACATTTGGCAGTGATGCGTTGAGAAGCGACCGTCTTGGCTCCTTGATACCACAGAGGTCGAGTAGATTTAAAGTCAATTAACAGGGAATCTCAAGTCGCTGTACAAAAACGTATATTCTGTCTGAGTTGCAGACAAGTTGAACGCTGTGTACAGAGACTCTTCACCATAATTGACCACCAAGAACTGTTAAGCTGTTGAATTAAAACGTAACCATACCAGACGATGGAAGACGATAAATGTCCGGAGATTCAAAAACTGTAACCACTCGTCGCTGCAGAAAACTAATGTCTTATATTCCTTTGAATTTCATAGCACATACGACAATTATTTTCTCAGGCGACGCATTATGACATTGCTCAAGTTTACCAAATGATGCGAGACAATTGTTCAGTTGAAGTGAAAGTGATAGCAGAAATTTTGAATTATCCACGGAAAGGGTTTAACACGTAATGAATCAAGATTTAGCTGTCCGAAAGCTGATCGCGTGTTGGGTGGTCACGTTGAACCCAAAATGTATTTGAATGAATATTTCAAACTTACTATTTGGACAGGTTGAAAAGATGGCAGCATTCTTAGAAGAAGTGTGTGGACTTACAGGGAGACTATGTGAAAAAATAATTTAAAAAATTTAATAAAAAAATGTCTTGCATTCTTGTTGGGTCATAAAATTGTGAGACCATCCTCGTAATTACACAATTAGTGTGCTTTGCATCTTTCCAGCAGGCACAGAGCACATTTGTGGGCGCTTGCCACATGTGGCATTGGTGTTGCAAATGCAAATCACGTACTCGCACTCACACTGACCCCGCTCCTCACACACACACACACACACACTCGTACTTCCCAATGCGTTGATCCAACGCCGTCGGTCGTGTGTCTGCCGCGTTAAATACCAAATTGACGCGATGGCATGACATTTGCACTTTTCGACTGCGCGCCGCACTCGACGCATACTCACACGCATTCCTCGCATTTCGACTAACCGCCGCTCAGCAAATTCTGTGTTTTCAATTATTTTTAGCCATTTTTCATTTGCGTTGCAGCGGCGGCACTCAATGCCTTCGCTGTTGCAACCATTGCACTCAATGAATGACGTTGCCAGCGAGTTGTTCAATTTTGTTATTGCAAATATTTGCCAAGTGTTATGTTTATTTTTGGTTTTGCTGATTGTCGTTGTTGTTGTTGTTGCTGACATGTTTATATTTCTACTTAATTTTTTTCCCTTTGCTTGTTTGTAATTTTTGTGGCTGCCTTCGAATGCGAAAAATTGTCGCAACGCATCCAAACGCGAATGCCACACCGCGCACCGTTCGCCCTCTGTCACTTCGACGAGTCTAAATTTAGCCAACATGCGCATTGCCGCCGTTTGGCGCTCAATGTGGGCCAGTTTTTCATCTTTGGTTTTGACAGCGTTGACGTTGTTGGTAGTTTTGTCGCATCAATGAAGCGGCACGCCACCGCCGCCGACGCCGCAACTGTCCACATTCACGCTGTGAATTTGCATTGTAAATTTGGCGCTGACGTTATTATTTTGTGATTTTGTGTATTCAGACATTTGGCCGTTTCTCGGGTTTGCGCCAATTCGTTGTTGTTGTTTTTATTGTCATCAGTCTAGGCGGCAATGGGTGACGCGCGTCGACAGCCCAACACTTAAGTGCACTTTTACCGCGCGCGCCCAAATCTCAAATTGACCATTCTATAAACTGTGTTGTTGTTATTATTGTTGTTGTTGCTATTTATATATTAATTATGTGTTTTCGGTTTCGTGATTTTTCAAAATATGACAATTTGCTCTTTGACAGTTTGATGCTTTCGACATTATTGAGGCCAACAATTGAGAACGACATTTTTCATTCGAAGGTTATGGAAAAATTTTCGGTTTTTCCTTGAGCATTGATTAATTGTTTTTAGTCAAATTATGGCAACAAAAAAATTATTAGTAAAATAAATTTTAAATAAATCTAAAAATTATGGCACAACGTCAAATAAAAATTAAGTGAAATTTATTTTTCAAGGGTTGCGCAAATATTTTCAGTTTTCTTTTAGCATTGATGAATTATTTTTTGTCAAATTATGGCAACAAAAAGCTTAAGATTTTAAAAAATTAAAAAAAAATTGTGGCACAACGTCAACTAAAGGTTAAGTGAAATTTGATGGCCTTGAGACTTCGTATAAACTCAGTTCAAGAACTCAGAATTATCAGTTGAGTAACCGTAAAGATCAAGAAATATGCGAGTCCTTGTAGAGCATCTTAGTAGGGTGCCTTTTCCTTCTATAGGCCCTCAATCGTTGAAGTACCAGAATGAGCCAATTGTAATCCTGAAATGGCGAGACAGAGACAGAGAGAGAAGTCCAGAGTTCTTCTCACACCCTGCTCTCCGCACTTTGTGCACCTGTCACTGTCGATAATGCCGAATCTGCAAACATGGACTTTCGCCAAGCAGTGAGCCGTTATTAGTTCCACGAGAAGCCTGCAGTCCATCCTTGAGAACAACTTTATGTACTTGGTTTAGTTCCCGTCGTACTTATAAAACATGATTTGTGCAACTTTACATGTGTACTAATTTTTTTGTACTCCAAGTTTGCCTTCTTTCCTTCCTTGTCCTTCAGATCTCTAGGACCTTAGACGGTCTTGGGACTCATGTAGAATCTTGGTAGGCAGGAGAAAGATAAGAGAGCATAAATGAGTATGAGAAACCCCATGTAATGCCAAGTATCTTCTTACATAAGTAAATGGCTTTAGCGATTCCTGGACACTGTGGTGTTGAGGGTAACCAAACTGCCGATAAATTGGCTAACTGCAGATCGGAGAACATTTCCTTGGGGCCAGAACCAATAATCCCCACTAGACTATATAGTAGTCACCCGAACCGAGTAGAAAGTCGGGAGTATTCCTTCTGAATTAAGGTAGGAAAGATCTTCACTAATTAGAGGACACATTCCATGGGTCCAACATATGGTCATAATGAGGATCCAACTATCTGGAGAAGGTCACAGCAGGTCAGCACAGATCACTTTTTCTGTGTATGTCACACCTTCGTTAGAACAAAATTGGTCAAATTGGGTTCTGATGTTATGCGGATAGACAAGGTCCATTCTCCTATCCTGATCAATCTTCTGAGATGCATTAAAGAATGCAGGACATTCGTGAAGGAAGACTTGTAATCCCCATTGCTTTCCCACTACTTTCTTTATTTTTCTCTATAAAGCCACCTCACTCTCCTTTGTCATCATTTTCTTGACAAGTCTTAAGCACAATGAGCCTGAGTGTTTGAGAAATTGAACCCTCTAGGCTTTCTGGACTGCCCTCATATTCATTCTATTCGAAATGGCATTAGAGCTTTTCTCGTCCTCTACACTGCACTATTACAGCTGTTTGCTGTCCAATATCCCCTAAGGGTGACTTTTTCATTCTAGTTTAGTGTTGTTGGACATGTCGTATAATCGTAAAACTAATACCCTTAAAACGTAGCTGGAGTGTTCAGCTTTAATAAATGGGGTTTCATTCCTTCCCTATCCAACCATTGATTCCAACCCTTCCTTCCCACCTAGGACCTCACGACAGTAAACTTGCAAATTATTAAAATTGGTATGTTGCATCTACTTTTAAAGCGTACCAAGTCCATTTTATGTGCTTTTACTCCCAGTCCAGTCTGCGTTGTCCAAATGATTCTCAGGGCATTTGATATAACTTCTTTTACCGTAAAAAGGCATCTGTCTGTAATGCCCACAACAATCTCATCTGCTTTGGTGCCTTCTCTTCGAATTGATTTAAGATTTTGTTGACCAGCCCCTATAGTCCAGTGTAGCTGGCTTCTTACTACCAGAGGCCCTAGGTTCGAATCCGAGTTCGGGCTGGTGAAACACTCGTCTACTTCTATCGCTATCCACATGAAGCGGTTGAAAATTGAAAGAATCGCACAAGTGCGCTCTTGGTAGACAATTTTAAAACCTCCATGTGTGAATGAAAAATTTACAACCACCGTTCAGACTCGGCATGAAACTGTAGGTTTCTCCCCCTTCCCCATCCGCATGCCATGTGTTCTGCAACCAGTGTTGTCACTTGAAAAATTTTTATACGACCAAACTTCTAACCAAATCTGACCTCAACCGACCAAACTAAAAATTTTCGTTATCTTTAAAGTCATTTTTAAATTACAATTTGATTTAAATATTTACATCACAAAACGGACTGAAATTCGTTTAAGCAGAATCCTCTTCTCTAAAATCTGACCAATTTTCGACCGAAAACAGCAACTCTGGCTGCTCCATATGTTGGAAAAAACAGTGTTGCATACACATTTCAAAACAACGGTTTAATTCTGATTGGAATAATTTAGTTCTGATTGTGGTGTATGTAATTAAAAGACTTAGTTCTTACTGCACTTAACCCTTTCACTTAACTACTACTGCTACCACTACAGCCCATAAAATTCATACAGAACGGGTTTCTTTTCATGACGGAAAGTGTTAATGTATTCTATTCTAAAAAAAATAAAATCCAAGTTGAAATATGTGGTATCACAATGGGCCTCACAATAGGCCTCCGATTGTGTCTCTTACAGAGGCAGCCACCATAACCTAACCTTACCTAACCTTTTTGACATTTACCAGCCACTGTAAAAGTGACAGAATTCTGCTTCCTGGAGATCCTTTACAAACCTTGTTGTGCTCTTTTGCACTGAATTCATGACATATTACACCAAATATTAACTTTCAGATTACTTCATTTAATTTTATTTATTTTTATAAACCTCTTCTCTAAAATTTACTTTCACTTTTCCCCCTTAAATACATTCTTCTTCTCAAAAATCAATAATTTAAAAATTTTTGTAAAAGCTTTCATGCATTGAGCAAATAAAAAAGTTAGAAACACGCTCTAAAGTCCCCCTCCCGTCTCCAAAAAAGAAAAGAAAAATAAAGACAGTAGCAGCCAAAAGAAATGTTTGGCATAAATCATTCACACCATGGCACCAGCGCAAATTGATTTATTGGCAAAACAAAGAAAAGTCGAACTCAAGTCAAACGGCATTGTTGCCTTTGGCTTTTGTTCCCCCACAGTTTTGTTATATATATATTTTTTTTTTTAAATTTTGTTGTTGTTATATTTTCCCTTGTACATTTCGTTGCAAACAACAAATGCCGCCGCAAGTTTAACGAACTTTTGCTCTGATACGTACTTAACCTCAAACAATAAAAGTGTGATTTGGCGCAGAGCGTAAGAATTTATGAGTGTTGAGAAGTATTGAAAAACCATTAACGCAAATTGAAACTGCAACTGAAACTGAAACTGGCGGAGTTCAATGCGCCAACATCACAGAAAACACATAGTGTGGCAAAAGACCCTAAGCGGCTTTGTCAGGGGACAGTTAATGCGCTACAACACACACACACACACATTCACACACAAACACACTCACAGCGACAATTAAAAATAACATCCGCAAACGCACATTGGTGCCAGTGTTTACATAACTTAATAATAAAATCGACTATATAGCGGCGCCCTACAACAACAACATAGAAATGGCAGTTGGCCGTAGAGTGAGTCACTGCTGCCGCCACCATTGGTGCCGGCATTAGTGGCATTAGGGCTGTTTTTGGCATTTCTATGTCCTCATGTGGGACACGGCGAAATTTGCAACCCCCGACAGTCGTCTTACAACGGCACTTAACGGGCTTCGTGCGCTGCTTAAGCTCCGACAGCGGCCGCACGTCGCATTGCCCGACGCACTTTGTCGTCGTCCCCGATGTCGGGCGTCGCACAGCCATAAAAGTGTGCATTGACAACTGAGAAAGCGGTTGGTGTGGGGTTGCCTTAAGTGCGTATTTGTTGACTTGTGATTTTGTGTGTGCCCTATTAATGGCAACAACAACAACAACACCAACACCAATAATGACACGAACCCATCCACACCGCACAATGCAGGTACGTGACTTTTTGCGGTTCGCCGGGATTGCCGGAATTGTTCATCACCACACGTCCATTTGTCGATGGGTAAACGTTTTCATTTTCAATACAAAAACTTGAAAATTTCGAGGGACGAAAGAGCGCTGCCAATGCGGCCAATAATGACCTTGAGCGCTGGTTGGTTGGTTCGTTGGTCCAGGGAGTTTCGTGTAACGGAATTGCTCAAGTTGGCTTCCATGCCAAGTGCAGCGCTTTCAAGTGTGTGCTTGTGTATTTGTGAGTTTGTCTGTGTGTGTGTGTGTGTAAACAATGTGTACACATGCGAGAGAGCGTGCGGAATTGGTTTATGAAAGAAATAACTAGGGTTCCATTTTGTAAAAAATTCCAATCGATCAGGGATTTGAACGAGGTATATGCACAAATGAACGAAAACCATTTGCTGTTCAACGCAAATGGGTTTCCAGAGCAAAGCATGTGGGAAATAAATCTTAATGTCTGAGAAAAAGGAAACGTTTTTTCCATAAAAAGTTGAAAATGTGTTGCTTATTAAGGACATTTTTATGTATACAAATTTCTTAATAGCTTGTTTCAAAGATTTCTTGGCTACATAAATCCTTAAAAAATTTTGATTCCCACCATAATGTGGGTTTTCGCATTTGTTGAAGTTGAAATTTTTGGCTTATTTTGGACTGTTTTTGGTTAAATTGCAAGGAAATTCCATTTCCTTAAACCTCAAACTAGCTGAAAGTCTTCAAACAATAAAACATCTTTGAATCAAAAAAATTATAAAATATTCGATTTTTTACGTTCCTGATTTATTGTTCATTAAACTAGCTCAAAGCCTTCAAACAACATCTTCAACATGTAACAAATGAAGATTTTTGTCATTCCTGCTTCAAAGTAGCTCAAAGTCTTCAAACAATAACTTCAAAGTTCTAAAAATCATAAAATGACTCGCCAAGATTTGTGCCGTCCATGCTTTCTGGTTCATCAAACTAGCTCAAATCCTTCAAACAACAACTTCCAAAAATCAAAAAAGTCGTTCTCGCTTTCTGGTTCATCAAATTATTTCAAAGTCTTCAAACAACAACTTCAACTTCCAAAAATCAAAAAAATGATTCGCCAAAATTTGTCGTTCCTGCTTTCTGGTTTATCAAATTAGCTCAAAGCAACCAAAGCTTCTGTACAACAACAAAACTTCTATACTATTTGATTGATCATCAATCTAACTCAAAGCCTTAGAACAACAACTTCAACTTCCAAAAATCAAAAAATCAACATTTGTGTCATTCTTGCTTTTCTGAACCTCAAACTAGCTCAAAACCTTCAAAAAACAACTTCAAAGTTCTAGAAATCAAAAAATGATTCGTCCAGATTTGAGTTCACACAACAATTTTAATATCTAAAAATCAAAGAATTATGCACCAACACTTGCGTCATTCTTCCTTTATTGTCCATCAAACTAGCGCAAAGCCTTCAAACAACAACTTCAAAGTTCTAAAGATCAAAAAATTATTCGTCAAGATTTGTGTCGTCCGAGCTTTATCATTTATTCATTTCATTTTATTCATCAAACTAGCTCAAAGGCTTCAAACATCAACTTGAACATCTAAAAAAATGAAGATTTGTGACAAAAACAAAGACAAAAACTTCAACTTTTAAAAATCACAAAATGATTCGTCCAGATTTGTGTCATTCCTGCTTTCTTGAACCTCAAACTAGTTCAAAGCCATCAACCAACAACTTCAAAGTTCTAGAAATCAAAAAATGATTCGTCCAGATTTGTGTCGTCTGTGCTTTGTTGTTCATCAAACCAGCTGAAAGCCTTTAAACAACAACTTTGACATCTAAAAATCAAAAAAATATTCGCCAAGATTTGTGTCATTCTTGCTTTATTTGTCCATCAAACTAGCTCAAAGCCTTCAAACAACAACTTCAAAGTTCTAAAAATCAAAAATTGATTCGTCAAGATTTGTGTCGTCCGTGCTTTATCATTTATTCATTTCATTTTATTCATCAAACTAGCTCAAAGGCTTCAAACAACAACTTCAACATCTAAACAAATGAAGATTTGTGTCATTCCTGCTTTTTTGAACCTCAAACTAGCTCAAAACCTTCAAACAACAAAACTTCTATGTACCAAAAAACGAATTCAATATTTTCCAAGATATTTGACATTCCAGATTTATTGCTCATCAAACTAGCTTAAAGAATTCAAACAACTAACTTTTAAAATTCAAAAATTTCATTGTCAGGATATGTGACGTTACTGCTTTATTGTTCATCAAACTAACTAAAACAATTTATTTATTAAAACTAAAAAAACCCCCAAAAGTTTACCAAACCCGGAACCCAACTTATCCTTTAAGTTTCTTTGAACTTCCAGACCAAATATTCGCTCTAGCAACGCAACCAATAATCCAACTCATACTTAAGCATTTCACAGCTTTCAATCTCTAAGCACTTCATAGACGAAAATTCAAAAATTGCTAATAAGTTTGCACACTTTAGCTGTGCTCCAATAATGCTTCAAAGCACTGTCGTCAAAGGATAATTAATTCTTCACAGCGGCAAAGCAACTGCAACTAATAAATATGCCTCAATTAATCGCAGCTCAAAGTCACAAAGTCGTCGGCATTAAGTTGGAAATCAGGCTTCGCTATAAAATGATATCCTGCCGCATCAGAGTCCTGTGCGAGTAACTCGTTCATTGTGCGCCTCCGCGTGCTGCTTAGCGATGACAATCGGCACTGTCCGTGCGATTGTCGCTTGGTGCCGCTTTCAATATTTTAATTTGCTAATAATACCCTTTTTGCTGGGCTTATTATCTCTCGCTCACTACACCAACCAACCAACCAACTACTTCCATACTTCCTTAGAACACGAACAACAACAATGAAATACTGCACACAAATCCCTACGCCAGGCGGCAGCACAAAGCGCTCCTTTGTTGTCGGTCTGTCTGTGAACAATTTTTTCCGCTCTTCCTCTTCGATCGAGTGTTACGGGCAGCTTTTGTATGTGTCACAAGCACACAACTTATGTAGCACAATGTTGCCACATTGTGGAATAATAAAAAAAAAATTAAGAAATAAATCAACACAGAAAGAAGAAGAAATTGTAATAATGCAAAAACAAAATATGCAAAAGATTATTATTAAAATAATTGGCTGTATTCAGCGTCACACTGCCGCCTCACTGCGCCCATTGCAAACCGTTCTGTGTGGGTGTGTGTGTGGACAAAGAGGCTGCACACACAAAAAATGGCAGCACAAATGAATAAATTTTCATGCAACTAGCTGCTGCGTCAAGTCCGTTTTGTTTCGTTATTAACTTGTTGCAAGGTAGTGAATTAATACAAAAAAACAACAACTAAAAACAAAAGAACGAACTCACATTGCACGAACTCAAATTGCTCAACTTTTTAATTAGCCGCATAAAAGTAATGACAACAGCTTAACTAGAGAGCGAGGCAGCCTGTAGAAGAAAGAAAGAGAGAGAGAGAGTGACAGGAAGAGGCGACATGATAAAGACGCAAATTGTCACTACTGCCAACAACAACAACAACCACATACTTATAGCAACCATTGCCATTATGGTTAATGAAAATTCTCGGGTGTGTGCTTTGGCAATGCCAAAGAGAATGCTTTTGAAATTAATTATGAAGAAAAAAACCAACTACAACTACAACAATAACACACTTTATTATTATTATTATTTATTAACAACGATGTTGGAGACAAGGAGACATCGCCTCTGTGGTGTCCTTTTTCGGGTCAGTCCTTTTTTCGGGCTTGGCTTTGAGTTATTTGTCATTTGTGTAATGGCAGAGTTAATTTTTTTTGATGACGTTTTAAGCACAGGACACCAAATGCACACGAAGTGGTGCAGCGATGCATTATTTGAATCCTTTCGAAATGATTGAGACAATTCATGTCACAAAAATTACTGGGTGAACCTGTTGAGTTATTATGAATCAAATAAACTACAATTAAAAGTATCAAACGAAGAAAAGTTAAGAGCATAAAACTCAAACATAAAACTGAATTTTTTAGAACTGAAATCAGTATAACAAAACAGTGATTGAAATTATTGAGACGTTGTCCTAAAGTGGGGCTTTGTCCTGAAATGTGTCAGATGTGAAAATTTAATTTTTTGGAAAGTTAAAAATGGAATTGTTTTTTGATTTGTTTGCGTTTGCATTTTTGGGACCTTTAAAATTTGAATTTTTTAATCAACTATGTTTAAATGAGCCCGTTTGGATATCTATTACACCGTGCAACAAAAAATTTAACACACGAAAAAATCGATATACTTGCAAAACTAGGGGCCAAATGTAGTAAAACTGCATTTTTAGTTTTTCTCTCTGACGTCAGGATTTTTTTTAAAAGGACTTTGAAATTTTAAAGACTTGTTTTTTTCAAAAAAATTTTTTTATTTTGAAAATTGAACGCAATGTAGAATAACAATATGGCTGTCAAATAAAAGAGAAAAATCCTTAGAATCTTAAAAAATTTCATGTTTTGATGCAAAAAGACGAAAAGGTATTGAAAATGTTCTTTAAAAACTTTATAGTTAAATATTCTTGGAAATTTTCAATACTTTTCTTTTGAAAAAATATATCTCAAGGACTAATGTGTACACTACCACATCTTTGCATTTCGTCCTTCTAAAGTTATTAGTTTAAGATATAAAAAATTGAATACTTCTTTCGATAAAAAACGTAATACTTCTTTTAAAGCACTTCTCATGCTAAATTAGCAAAAAGATCTTTTCACCTTTACATTGTCTTCAAATGTCCCATTTTTTAATGAAAGTTGTATGTATTTTGCTGGCAACAACAACAACAAACGAAAGATCGTTTTCTTCTTGTAGATTTATTGAACTATTCAAGAAACAATATGAGCGAAGATCGACTTTCTAGTCCTGTCTTTCTTTCCATACAGAAAAATATGAACATCAATCCAGAAGAAGTCTTAGACGAAATCTCAATAATGCTCATAACACTGTACTGCCAAACACACGTTTTTACAACAATGCATATTTATGACTCTTTTTACTTTGTGATATCCTTCACGGCGTCGATAGAAGCCTAAAAAAAAAATGCCTTTCATTCATCAGAAAATGCATTTTTCCGTAAAGATGAAAGTCACAAGTTGTCAAATCAGTTGAGTACGGGATGTGGTTCATGGTTAGTGGAACAATGATGTCCTTCCAATGTCCCATAATGCTTAATTCTGGGCCACTTTTGATCGTCAGTCAACCTTGATAGCCTGAATGTTCGATGTTTTAGAAATGCTTGAAGCCCATTTCAGTATTTCAATTAAAAAATTGGCTCTTTCAAAGATATTGGCAGCTTATTCGATGCTCCTTTTTGCCCATGACACACCACCCTTCCACTTCAGATGCAATAAATCGACTTCCAAAGAACCAAATGTCATGAAATTTTTACTTGGAAATCGGGATATACTTTTCCAACACACTAAGTCACATATAGGTGGCCCCACCAGTGAAAGCTCGATTTAAAAGTCTTGTTTACTAATCATGACTAAGTTCTGTTTAAGTTCTAAGTTTGAATTCCAAGATTGACAACGCAAACTTTGGCCCTGAAATGAAGAAACCTAAGAAAGCCTGAACCCACAACATTGAAAACAATGCAAAAAATCTGTAAATTTTTAAGTCTAAAACATGTTTATCTATTTGGACATGAATGGTCGTCGTACCAAAAGTAACGAGCAGTGAAGCTTAACATTTATTTGTTTATATTTTCAGAAAAGAAATACTTTCAATATTTGAAAAAATTCGTCCATAGAAGCTAAAAGTTTGTTGTTTATCTAGATAAGATACAAGATAGGCAGATAGGTCAATAGATAAATTGGTTGTCAGATAGATAGATCGATCAACAAATGGATCTTTTAGTTAAAGTTTGCTCTCTACTGCCTCGTTTTTCCTATTTACTTTGCACGCAAGTTTTAACCCTTTGTTGAGCTCCCATTGATTTAATGAAAAAAAGTATAAATTATCTGGTCGCAAGTTTTAAGTCAATGGGCCCAATAAATCTAGTTTCCTTAACCCTTTATTGAACTCCCATTGATTTTATAAAAAAAAGTATACATAATCTCGTTGGAAGTTCTTTCGTTATATTTTAAGTTAGTTGATCTATTAAATCATGTTTTCCGATACATGAGACATTGCAATGCGAATGACACTTCCTCTATCAACTTAAAGGCTCAAAACTGGAATGAAGTTGACCAAGAATAAAGTTCAAGTTGCAGCAAGAATTGACTCCTAATTCCAATGGAAAATGTGTTCGATTTCTCAATAAACCAGTCCAAGTGACTGAAATACCTGACCTGAAATACAACACGGGATTCAAAGTATTCATCATTCATAATCAACTTTCGCCATATCTGAAGTTAGTTGACTTATTAGATCATGTTTTCCGATACATAAGACATTGCAATGCGGGGGCCTCATTTCCTTACGCATTTTTCAATAACAGCAAATCCTTTTCTCATATCTTCTGCTTCTTTCTACAATCTTCTCCTTCTCCTACTTCTTTCTACAACCTTTTCCTTCTACTTCCTACAACGTTGTCCTTCCTCCTTCTTTACTACAAAATGTTGGGCCATTTATAGAAATTCCAATACTACAATCACCACTATTCGTCTGTATGGTTTCTCTAAATAAACTTCGCCTTTGCACTTGAAGGCTTCTTTCGAACATATTGAAACATTTTATGCAGTCGGTTTCAATCTGGTTGGTAGAAATACTACATTCCATGCAAAGATTAGAACGGCTGGAGAGGGATCAAAAAGAGTGCTTTTTGTGTTATGTGAACGAAAATTGGCCCAATTGATTGTCTTGGTTCGTCAAAAATCCTAACAGAAGTGTTTCTAGCTGGTAATAATGAGACATTGTTAACAAATAATAAAGAACTTCCGTCCTGTTAAAAATTATTTTCTATGGTATACTGAAAACACAAGAGGATCTTATGGTATAATATTTTTTTTCAAAAAGACTTGAAGACTTGATTATCAACTCAACTTTTCGTTCCTCTTTTTTCTTCTTCTGCAGCATTAATGGCAAATTTGGCTAAAAGCCTCAACTGTTGTGCTTTAATGCAGTTTTCACAATAACAGAAATTCGAGATCATAAAAAACAGCAACAATAAAAAAAAATATAAAAAACTAAAGCGCAAAGTGGTGAAAAAATCAAATCTTTTTTACCACTATTAGCATTTTTCTGTTTCACTTCTACCCCCCCTCCACCCCCCATAAACCCGCTAACTGCCAAGCTTACTCAGGGCAATACAATCACAAAACGTGCTTGCACATTTCTGTGTGCATGTGTGTGTGTGAAGATGGCACAAAATTAAATCCACATTCACATGACGCTTGATGGTCGACGCTCTTAGCCGCCGCTCCCGCTGCTGCTAAACATGGCCATTCCATTTCAGTCTGTCCATCAACCATGCACAACACACACACACACACATACATATATGGCACGTATGCTGCATGCAGCAGCGAATTAACTGGCGGCTGACATACAAACAAAAAAACGTGCAAGACGAGTTCGGACACAAAACGTACTTAGAAAACTGTCAACGAAATTCATAAAAACCCAAATGTGCAAAGACAAAAAACAAAAAATTCAACAACAGCAGTTCAGGTTGGTAAAGCGGCAACAACAACAATAACGCCCAAAAAAATCTGTCAAAAGTACCAAAAATGAGTGGAGTCGAGCGAGCACAACGAGAAAATAGCAAATGTTCGCCATGTCCTGCTGCTGCTGCTGCTGATGTCGTTTTGCTATATGTTTTTCCTTTTTTCTGGCTCTCCTCTCAGCTGGCCTTTGTTTCCACTACACTCCACCGCCAACGGTGCCCATATCATTGTGCTAAATGCCCAAAGTGCGCCATTTAATTGACATGAGTGCAGTCTGCCCGCCGTTCCTCACACTCCTTCATCGTCCTCGACGACAATTCGCCTGGTCGCTGCATTCTGATTTGGGCAATCGAGGTGTTGGGGCGGTGTTTCAGTGTTCATCTACTCCATGTAGACTAAAGCGTGATATATGGTTTGATATTGGAATAGGTTTGGGTCTCGTTTAAACCGAAACATTGTCTGTTAATTTCTGTATTTAGTTAAAATTTATCTTTAAGATAGAATGAATGTTTACTTTTTTCTATCTACAAATTTTTGTCCCGACTGACTGACTGATTCATCATCGCCGAGCTACAAACATGATCTTTGAAACGTAAGTACCTTAAAAAAAATTTACCCCGTTAATAGACAGAATTTTTTGAAATTTAGGAGTCCAACGGGGCCAAAAATCGGTTGAGAAGAGTTGTGATTTAATGGACCTATTGACTTCAAACTTGGTGAAAATGCTTCAAATCAAAAATAATCGACAAATTTGTTACAGTTTTTCGAAAATTGAAATTTAACGGGGTCAACAATGGGTTAAGGTTCATGGAACTATACGAAAAGACTATAAAATAAACATGAACCAATATTCTTATACTTCTAAATTGATGAAAACACTTCAAATAAAAAATAACCAAAGACGTGTTTTTAATTTTACTGACTATCAAAATCTGGCAGGGTCAACGTTGGGTTAAAATTGTATAAGAAGAAATATGATTTAATGGTTTTTTTGAGTAAGTTTAGTAAAAGCACTTCAAATGAGAATGAATTTGAAACTCATTTTGCAATTCTTTGAAAATTAGAATCTGACGAGGTCAACAATGGGTTAAAACTTTGTATTGATGAACTGAGAAAAATCATGATTTCTAATTGATTGGTGAAATTGCTCTAAATCGAAAATAACTCGACATGTAATTTTTAGTTTTTCAAAAATTAAAATTTAACTGAGTCAATGATAGGTTAACATTTTATAAATCAAGTCCTATTGACTTCAAATATGGAGAAATGATTTGAACTAATCATATCAAAAATATTAGTATGAATGTATTTTCATCAAACTTTGAAAAAGTCGTCCCAGGGTTAAGAGAATCGTGAATTATTAGGTACATTGACTTCAGACTTGGAAAAAGTACTCAAAATCAGAATTAATTCAATGCATTCTTTTCAGTATTCAAAAATCAACATAAGATATTTTTCTAGTACAGTTGAAGCACAAACAGATCATTCAAGCAAATACATCACCAGCCTTTTCTAGGATTTGAAGCAAATTGAAAACGATTTAATAAAACCCGGAAATCAGTTTCAAGGTCACAAAATGTGTTTTCCCTAGTCTTATCTTTTCTTAAAGTCCAAGTACCATAAAATCACTTATGGAACTCAATGAAACTTAACCTCAATGAAATTTGTTGTTGAGTATTGCGTTCGGTCAACTATTGGAACCAACAATAGGTTAACCCTCAACTTATATTGCTACTATCGTTTTTTGACTTCTTTATTTACATTTTCATTGTCTACATGATTTTCTACATGACCATGTAGACAATATATATACTTTTTTAAGTAAGTTTAAACAATATTCAGCAGTTTTACACTTACAAATCTTTTTTACATTGTCTACATAGTTTTATACATTTAAATGTAAACAATGTTTATGCTGTTTTAAGAATCTTTACACAATATTCGGCAGTTTTACACTTACAAATCTACTTTACATTGCAATGTAAAAAATACAAAAATCACTGCACTCTACACAACACTGCTGCCGTGTGGCCAATGCACTGACATACATCTTTTGCCATTCGCATTCGTACGTTGTGCTAATGATGATTGCAAGTTGCTTGCAACCAAACACACACACAGACACACACACATACACATACTCCCGCCAACAACAAAAAAGCTTCAGTCGAAAATTGGACTAAGTTGAAAAACATAAAGTCGGGTAGAAAATGGAAAACAGCACATAAAATGCACTCGTCGCGCAGTGCAGTGCACAGTGCAGCGCTGATGAAATGGTCGTTTGCATTGTGCTTTTTAATTAAATTAAATACAAATACAACGAAGCAAACGTGCAAAGGTGGATAACTGACATTTTTTCGGTGCATGCAAAGCGAATCAAAGCGCCAGAGAAACGGAATCGGTTTAAACGGAAATCGTTTGACTTCCTGGAAAATGGCGTTGGCGTTTTTCAATTTAAATGTTTTCTCTATATTTTTGTTTTATTTTGTATATTCTTTTTTGTTGTAATTTTACAGCTTACAGCAGAATTTAACGGTTTCGCTGTTCGCAAACGCTGACATTATGCGAGGCCAGCGCCAGCGCCTGAACAGCGAACAGCGGCGCGCTATGTCATCATCAAATTTCGCTGCTGACGCTTCTTGCCACTTTGCTGGCTGGCAGTGTTTGTGGCGTTTTTACAGCTTCTCGTATGCCTGCCACACTAACACACACACATACACACCCACAGAGCCATTGTGTCATGTTGCATTTGCCGTGCTAAGGCAATTTAATCCAACGCTGCCATAAATCACAAACACAGAGCCGCACTCACACACACACATAGACACACGCCATATCAATTTAAGCTAAATATCCTTTTTCCCCAATTGAAATTCCCCGAAGCTTTGCAAGTTCAGCTTGAAAAATGAAATGCGCCTTGAGCGGCAAATAAGTATGTGTTGGTTGCTTCGTTGGTTTACTTGTGTGTGTGTGTATTAGTGGTTCTAGTATCCCATACATATTTGTGTAACTGTATGTTGGTTGCTATATCTATGGCAAAATAGTTTTACATTTCACTCCATGCAAAATTATAACAAAAATAGAATGATTTTGCCCACGCTGGCTCCCCGCAGAGTAAGAAAAATATTATAATCAGCCATTATTACTGGGTTTTTTCGTGAAGACTGAGAGGCACTAAAGGAAAATATTCAATGCTAAAATGGGGATTTTCCACGTCAGCATACTTTAATTTAAAGTACATTTTCTTTGTGTGTGTCCTTTGGACGGGTGGGCTGTGCACACACACACATTGCTTTGCGCCGGTGCCCACTTGAAGCAACGCTGCAGCATCTCAAGTTGCCCTCATAGGAAAATTAACTCATGCAATAAATTGGCAAACGACAGCTGCGAGGGCTTACCGGCGCCTGTCACATGGATTTGTGCGAACGCGAGAGATCTTCCTTGAGATGGGAATGTAATGGGAAAATAAATAATAATTAGAAATTTTGAAACAGATTTTAACATATTTTGTAAAATTTTTATTTCTAAGATTTCTTGCTTTCATTGTGGAACTTTTTTTCATACTGCAAAAAGTTCAGTTGCTAATTGGATTCAGCGAGAAGTATTCGGGTTTTGTGTATTGAGGATTGAGAGGTCCTACGGGAAAAGAATGGTCGGAAAACATCCAGGAGACATTACGGAATTACCCGCATTTATGAAAGTTGAAGACTCCAGCTACGTTTTAAGGGTATTGTACACTTCGAGCCTAAAATGGTCCATTGTGAACCCCTTCTTGTTAAACAATGCAGATACCAATGATGATACTAATGATGTCATATGCATCTAACTCTAAAAGCTGCCTTGCTATGCCAAAAAAACAACTTTCAGGAAGATTGTATGTGTTAGTCTATATGGCTTATTTCACCTCTTGACAGATGAAACCTCTGTAGAGAGACGAGAGCCCTCCGAATGAACCAAGAGCCTATATAACCTTTGGGCATGTGGTATCTTGAGTGAAGACTGGCTTCTGTGTCTTCCATCTTGGAACCGTCTTAAAAGAGATGATGAAGGGATCTCAGTGTGCCTGCTAGAGTCCAGTCCTTCGTTACAGGATACGAAAAAATACCTCAAAGTCCAGGTCTCGGATCAGTTAGTCTGTACAGCCGTCTGTTACCAGCACTCACAAGTGTTTACTAAAGAAACCAATATGTCCAAGCCGCCTCTCTCAATCCTTTGCAGCACATTTAAGCTTTACAATGTATTTAAGAAAATTTAGAAATATTCCAATATTTTTTGAAATACCAATAATTTGAAAATATTAATCAAAATATTATTTTATTTATTATAAGTATTTGGATGTTGATAAACATTTACAAGTCGATCATTAAAATTCGTATAATTGTTCCTTAAAAAACTTTAAATTAATTTAATGTTTTCTAAATCTTCTCATTGCAGGTAAAATAAACTTAAAGACAAACTCAACCAAATGTATTGGGCTGTAAGTAGACCATAACCTAACAATAATTCAAAAAATTTAAAAAAATTTGTTCAAGGGTTGTAACAAATTAAAATATTTGAAATATTTTAAAATAATTTGTAAATATTTAAAAATTTCAAACAACATTAAACACATTTTCAGTTTTGGCTTAATTCTGGCGTTCAAGTTAATTTCTAAGCTTTGATGTCTTCAAAGACCAATAGTAGAATTTTATGGGAAATATTTTTGTGATACATTTTGTCCTTGAAAAGTCCTGTTTTACAGGACATTTTTGGCATTTTAGAAAAAAAGGGTCACATTGACCCATACAAATAGGAGCTACACTATTAAAATGCTCCACAGAAATATTCTTCGTAGAATTTTACATCAAACTGCTGAAGACATCATATACCTAAAATGTGAGGTTACATGGTTTTCGTATGCCGATTCATCATAAGAATGTGCAATAAAGGGGAAAACTTTGACCCAACTAAAAAAAAATTCAGACGTAGACTTTCAAAACGCTCATACACGTATATTTTTTTTGGCTCCCTCTACTAGAACCCGTTGTCAGAACCTTGTTATTTAAAAAAAATCTGATTTTGTTGTGCAGTGTTATTGAAACTTGTTAAATATTTCAAAAATTTTCTAAAATATTTTAAGTGTTTTCATAAATAATTTTTAAATATTTTGTGAATACTTTAAAAAACTGTTAAAAGGGCATAACAATTAAAAAATATAAAAAAATATTTTGAAAAACTTTCAAAAATCATATGTTTTAAAACTAAGTTTAGAAATAACTCCAATATTTTCACACAAATGAGGAAAAAGTTTTCAAATTACAATTTTGAATTTTTCGTAAATTTTGAAAGTTATTTAAATTAAATTAGATATATTTTCAAATATTTTTTAAATGTTTTAAAAAAGATTTAAATAATGAATAATTTGAATAAAATTAAAAAATATATATATTAAACTGAATAGTACTGAATAATAGAATAGACATAACAAAAATTTTTCAAACAAATTAAGAAATAATTTTTAAATTAGAATTTTAAAATTTTCATAAATATCTTTAAATATTTTTAATTTTAAAGATTTATATGAATTTTTTTATACTTTTTAAATACTTTCAAATATATTTAAAAAATTAATAATTTTAATAAAATTAAAAAAACTATACAAATAAATGAAACACAATAAAATTAATGAAATGAAAATCAAAAAAAATTTTACTTGAATTAAGACAAAACTTGCAATGAAAATACGTTAAAATATTCAATTAAATACTATCAAACCGGAATTGTTCGTAATATTCTCTCAAACACACACACACTTTTCGAATTTCAAATTTCAAATTTTTCTTAATTTGTATTTATTGTTTTTGTTGTTGGAAAATGCCCAGCCGTGCGTTTAATGTAGATGGATATTTTTGAAGTATTGAAATCTAAAAATCCCACAAGGACTGAATCATAATCATTAACACACGCTTACGTAAAGGATCAACGACATCAACAACAACAATAACAACAACAAAAATAGCACCAACAAGCATGACTAATGCCAAGGAGCCAGAGCAAACAATATCCTTTTAATGTGCTTTCGGAACATAATTGAAATGACCAGCGTTGGCAAAGCAACAACGACGAGGAAGGGGAGTTATGCGGCGACAACGAACGACAGTGAGCGAGTTACGAGGGGTGAAAATTCATACAGGTTGAGGCGACGAGTAAAATTAATATGCGAAATGTGACAACAGCAGCCAGAAATGCGTACGACGACGACCGTCAGCGTCATTAGTATGCAAAGGGCAACAACAACAACAACAACAATAAACGAATATGCCAAGAGCTAAAGCAATGGTCAAGGCGAGGCAAAGAATGTGCCGACGAAAGGCCTAAAACGAACATTTTATATGAGTATGAAAAAAGGACATTTCAGGTTGTGCGTGTTTTGGTGCATGCGAGTGACTGTTATGTATGTCTGTGTGTGTGTGCGTGTTTGTGTATTTTTGTGTAAAAATTAGGGTCAGCTTAGGTTGTTGCCCAAAGCCGCTTCGAGCTGCCGAATGCCAGTTTTGCTTTCCAAAATCAAAAATCTCGTTTTAGTTTTTTTGTGTCGAGGGGGAGAAAATAGCAAAAGATTTTCATTATTTTCTCAGGCTTTAGGGTTTTCGCAGCAGCAGCAGCTGTAGCTTTCGTAGCTGAGAACTCTGCTAGACCAAATTTTGCTCTACACCCCAACTGAAGATTAGAAAAGTGGCAAAACTTGCAGCCGCTCGCTCAAGGCGCGGTCACTCACCCGTCTGATGTGTCGTCAACTCACCTTTTTTCATATCATTTTCGCTACCAAATATTTCTCACAAAGTTAAATTTAGGCAAAATTGCCAACGTTGTTGATAACAAGTTCATAGAGTGCTTCAGTGGACTTTGACATATTCTATTCTTTTTTATTTTTATGTTATTATGCTTTGTTTTTATATTATTTGGCTGCCTATCTTCGGCCATTTGAAGGTCATCTGTGTCGCTGTGTCCCAGCGCCTAAATTGTCAACTCGTTTTGTCGCTGTCGCGCCACCAAATACGCAACCACATACACTCAACAACAACAACAACAACAACAACAGTTGTCAATTCAATGTCCGTTCGCCTGACAGCGCACACATGCAACAGCAAACAGCCGGCCGACCGGCCGTTTAGCCGTTCGGGCGTTTGGTCGTTTACGTTGTCAACGTTGCCGTTGCCGCCGGCACACTCTGACATTCGGCCGAAATTTTGGGCAATTTGCACGCTTGGCGAACGCTCGTTGCCAACAGCAATTACGGCCGCAGGTCAATTGCTTTATTTTGCCAAAAAAAAAAAAAAATTCCACTCCATATCGGAGTCGCATCTGAGTCCGCAATCTTGGCCGCACGCGCGCTGCAAATTTTCAAGCAGTGGCGGCGCAACATACGTTGGCAGGAAACTGACACCCCACTTTGGTCGCGTGTCCCATATCGGCATAAACACACACATATACAATCACAATCACACTCACACACAGAGATAGATGTGTCTGCAGAATGGGCGCCCAAATTCATTTACTGCCAATGTCAACGTCACAATCCAATTTGTTCGCTTTGACTCAGTCACGCGTGTGTTCACTTGGCCTCTATGTGTATGGCTGTGTCTATGGCTGTGTGTGTGTTTGTGTGTGTTTGTGTCCCTTAGCGCGTGCCCGGACCGCCGCTATCTGTCCGCCCTGTCCCATTTCCAGCTGATTATTGTGTCAGCGCGCTTGCATATTTTATCTGTTGTCCCCTTTCGGCATTATTATTGTTTTATTGTCCTGCTATTGTTGTTGTTGTTCTTGTTATTTTGTCCGTTTTTATTCTTCATGTGCTTAGGCCGTAATGGGACAACGCACCAACCAGACCGAACCGATTCGACCATCGAGTCTCCTCAGCACAGAGCAAAATATTTGCACAAACTGAAAAAGTAAGTTGGGCAGGTTACGTCAATCCGATTTCAGTTAGACAAATTTTCCTATTTTTGTCATTGTTGTTGTTATTGTATTGTCCATTATTGCTACTTTGGTTACAGTTGTTAGTAGTGTTGTTTTTGTTGTTATTCATTGCAACCTTATGAACTGTACTTGGAAATGTCGCAGACACTTTACTTGGCCTTCGAAACGTAGGCGAAAGCAAATACATTTTTTTGTTGTCATGTCTGTTCGTTTGACTGAAATGCTGCCACTTGCAATTCTTACTTTTAGTCGTTTTTTCTTAATGTTTGTTTGTTCACTTTGTGTGTTATCAAATCCGATATACGAACAATGAAATTAATTCAAAGTGAATTTGATTTTTTTTGGAATTTTTGCAATAAAGTGAAAAGTGAACTTCGCAGAAACGAGTTGAATTTTCTGATATTTTCACATCAGATATTAGAAAAGCATTAATTCTAATATCTGATGTGAGCATTGGAATACAATTATGCAACTTTAGACTTTGGATGGTTGAAAATGCATATTAAAAAATTGTTAAAATTTTGCATTTAGTATCTCATCTGTAGACGAAAACCACGCAGCCAGTTTATATAATTTTTACTTATTGTTCATTATGAACACGAGGATTGCCTTTTATTATTTTTTCGAAAAGGATGAAAAGCATTTTGTTATCATCAAAAATGGATTTATTGCTTTTAAAGGTATTCCCCTTGAAGATTTTTACACTTTTGAATGCACTCAAACCAATTGTCGAAGCACTTTTTCCACTCCGATTGAGACGCCTCCAAAACATGGTTTTTGAATGCTTCAGCAATAATTTTTTGATGAGCGGGAATAAAAAGAAGTCATTGGGTGCTAGGTCAGAGCTGTATGGCGGATGACCCATTAAATCGCCGATGTGTGAGAGCGCGCATTGTCCTGGTGAAGAATGACTTGGCGTCGGCGGTTGTTTTTCCGTATTTCATTGAACACTTCTGTCCAACAAATTGTTGTATACCACTCAGAATTTACCGTTCTACGTTGCTCTAATGGCACAGTAGCCACAACACCAGTTTTCCCGAAGAAACAGGTGACCATTTTCTTCGATGTGGTGCGTGCCTGAAAAACTTTTGTTAGATTTGGCTCGTCTTGGAAAACCCCCATGGTCGATTGCTGTTTTGTTTAGGGCTCATACGCATATATCCAGGATTCGTCAACTGTCTTTCGAAGTACCGCGATCGAATTTTTTCATCATGTTTTGCACCAATTGACACGAGCCTTTTTTGAGCGATTGCCAAATTATGCGAGATCCAACGAGAAGAGATGAGTTCTGAGTCTGTTTTATGTGGTTTTTAGAACATATATTTTTCCTCTCCTCCAAGCCGTCTGGTTTTCTGTCCATCTCATCATAATTTTGATACTTCTCATTGTTTTAACGAACTAATTTCCATACCTAATTGCCTGCGTTTTGCTAAAGGTACTTGTGTTTGGAACGATCTTTGAGTTTAATGTTTGGCTTTGAGGATCGTTGATCCTCTTTTCCGAGCCATCCGGTCTACTTTTCTAACCATATTATGAGACTTTAGAAGCTTCTCATTGTTTGAACGAGATTCAAGTCTAATAGATGGTTATGAATATTTTTGTTCCTTATTTGCAGACCTCGTTGTCTGCTTTTCTCACATCCTGTCATCATTCTAAAGGTCCTCGTGCTTGGAACCAGCTTTGAGCCTAATGTTTGGTTTTGAATGTTGTGGCTTGCGCCCTTTCCGAGCTTCGGAACCTCACCGTAACTGTTACCTAATTATCGAATTTACAACAAAGATCTACAGGATTTCATATTAGGGGAGCCTAATACTATTTGAAATCATACTTTGTACCAGAAATTTCTGTTTTTATAGGGTTTGAACCTCCAAAACCCCTCCACTTTAATCAGCTGTGTGAACTAAAACTGCAAAACTACATATTCATGATATTTAATAAATCTCTGTTATAATAGATAGAAAAGCTAATCGAATCATGTATCCTCTCATGTAATCTCATACAAAATGTTTTATTGTTTCTACACTTTTTTTAATGGCTAAATAAAGTCCATGAACAGTTTTGAGATAAAAAGCACTAAACTGACAAATGTCTGTTGTCACTCAGTTCATATCAGTAAATAAAATGACAAAACGATTGACAGATTGACCACAACAAATGGAAAGTGCAAATGAATGTCAGTCAAAATGGGCTAAAAATCTTTACTATCTCTTTAAACACACACAGACACACCCAGCCATAGACAGACACACAGTTTAGCAATTTATTTATTTACCGCAAATAATGTGAAGAACTGTCAACATCAGCTGTTCGGCTTATAACAATAAATGTCAGTCAGTCACATGGAAATCTGCACCGCACACCGTCACTGACGTAACCAACGTTCGAGACAACATCAAATTACAATTTACCATATTTTGTTTTACGACCACACTTTGTCTTTGAACGAATCATAAAAGCATAAAATTTACCACTTAAATGTGCAAAAGATTAACAGCAAATTTAAAATCCATATACAAGAATAATATTGAAATAACCGAGAAACAACAACAAAAACAATAAGAAAATGTCAAGTAGCAAGCAAAATGCAAAAGGAAAAAGGCGAACGTCTGAAAGTCATTCGGCGCTGATAAGCGTGAAAGTGCTAACAAAAAAGATACAACAACAAAACAAATAATGGAAAATGTTAAGGAAAAGTGTGTAAAAAGAGGCAGTGTTGTTGTTTTTGCTAGAGATTGTGCGCCTGTGTGTATTTATGTGTGTATGTGTGTTTGAGCACTTGTCAAATTACGCTGAGCGCAATACGGCTCTGGCTCTGGTGACAGCAATTTGACAGCAGTCAAGCGTGACAACAAAAAGGCAAAAACAGCATTTCCTTTTCTTGTTCTTTTTCCTGTTCTTCTTCTTCTGTTTTTTAATGCTACTTTTATGTTGTGTGTTTTTATGTGGGGGTTTCGAGAATGCGCTGCACTGCAGTGTAGGGTTACATCTGATTTGCTCTACAACGTAGAGAAGGAGGCGTGGTCGGTATGAAAAACTATATATGTGTGTGTGCAATTGAAATCGTTAGAAGAATTGGTTAAGCTATATAACAACTTCTGTAAGCTCAGCTGTCGCCCTATTTGCCGGTCAGTTTGTCTGTCCGTCCAACCAGCTGCACTGCAGTGTAGGATTACATCTTCTTTGCTCTATAACGTAAAGAAGGAGGCGTGGCCGATATGAAAAAGTATATATGTGTACGATTGAAATCGTTCGAAGAATCCGTCGAGCTGTATCACAACTTCTAAGCTCAGCTGTCTTCCTATTTATCTGCCCGTTTGTCTGTGCGTCCATGCGACCAGCTGTTGGATAAACAGCTGATAGGCGCCATAACGCTCAAACGATTTTATATATCAGAATGACATTTTTCTCAAACTATATTTGAACTCTCTGAACGCTTATAACTGTTTAGAAAAAGGTCCCATTTTTAACCCTTTCGACTCCAAAGTTGCCTAAAGCCAACTTCACCTATTTGTCATCTTATAGCAAAAGCTACGATTGATTTATGGATTTAATTTAAGTATACAACAACAAATTAATATTTTTAGAAGTCTATTTAAAGCAAATTACAAAGAATTTACTGTTATTCCAAAAAAAATTCCAATAATTTGCAGCGATATCAGTGAAAGTTTGTGTTCTAATTAAAGTCTACGAATTGGGCACGTTTGATCAAAACCCTGTTTCTTTAATAATGGTTAAATAAAATCAAAAAGTGATAATTTTGTATTTTTCCATAAATATTAAACAATGTTTCTGTATTTAAAAAATATTGATACAAAATTTATTTAACCCGTTTTTAGGTAAAATTGTTCAAAAGTAAACTAGCTCTAGAACTCTAAGAAAGAGGCGTGGCGACTTCAAATGTCTTGTGCTCATTTCTTAGGAAAAAGTTTCATGGTTTAAATACCAAAAAGTAATATAGAGACACAGGGTAAAATTCGGTTTAAACAGGGTTGCCATATGTGTTTTATCAAATTCAAAAAATTGCTTGTTAAGCGGACAAATGCAACTAAAAATGCATTTAAACAACTGAAATATGGTGTCACATGTCTTCTTAACCCATTATGCGCAATATGAATGCATTTCTGTATTAAAACTTTTTATAAAAAATTTATTAAAAAAATAACAAAAATTAAAAAAATGCTTGTTAACTTAACAAGCACAACTAAACAACATACAAATGCATTAAAAACAACTGACATATGGTGGGACATGTCATCTTAACCCATTCAATGCCATATGAATGCATTTTTGTATTAAAATTTTTTATAAAAAATTTATTAAAAATTAAAGAAAAAAATTACAAAAAAAAATGCTTGCTAAGCGAACTAAACAACCTAAAAATGCATTTAAACAACTGAAACATGGTGTGACATGCCTCCTTAACCCATTATATGCCATATGAATGCATTTTTGTATTGAAATTTTTTATAAAAAATTTATTAAAAATTTTAAAAAAATTGTTATAATTTTTTATAATTTATTAAAAATTTTTAAAAAATGTTTACAACTTTTTATAATTTATTAAAAATTGTTAAAAAATTGTTATAATTTTTCAAAATTATTTTAAGTAACTTTTCCTTCTAAAATTTAATTTCACCTCTCCGACTAACAAATCAACCTTTGAAATTATGAAATGTAAGTAATATGAATACGAAAGTCGGCCAAGATCAACTAAATTATGTTCACTTATTGTTGTTGTTATTTTTCTGAACAGCATAAATGTCATAAAAGCATTTCTTTGCGGAAACACCAGCAAAAAAAATAAAAAATATTAAAATTTTACAACAGAAAAAAAACACAACAGGGACAGACAGTCAACTCTGACACATACCCTATGCCAACAATCAAAGCAAACAGAACAAAAATGCTTTAGGGTTACCAATAACAACGCACACTCCTTCACTCGTTCACTTACACTCGAACTCACTCGCTCACTCACCCTCACCCACACCCACCCACCCACTTTTCATTATATCCTTTCTTCAATGTTTTTTAACACTTTCTTTCTTGTTGCTTTTGTATTTGTGTTTGCATTTTTGTCGCTTTTTATGTTCTGTTAATATGATTAAGGGATGACACTTTGCCAACGCACACAAAACAATGACAACAACAACACACTGAAATTACAGTGAAAAGTATGCAGCGTGCGGCGCATCAAAAACAAATTTGTTTATTGTGCTTTTTATGGTTCATTCATAGTCATTCAGTTGCCTATTTCATTGTTTGCGTTGTTGTCTTTGAGATATTTTTCACGCAGCGTCCCGTATCATTTTTTCTTATTATTTTATTTTTTGTAAACTTCTTTCGTTCCTATTTTTTTTTGAGGCCACATTCACATTCCCGCACGGGATACTAAACCGCACCAGCCAACGAAAGGGCGCCTTAAGGACACAAACAGGATTTCTCAAGTATTTATACCGCTATGGCTGAAACCTTTCACCTTTTCATTTGAGTGTCGAATACGACGTTCGGTTCAGTTTGGTTTGGTTCGGTTCAGTTTGGTTCGGTTCAGTTGGTTTAATGTGTCCTTAGAGGTGTTGCTGCCTCTATCGGGGCTTTTTGTATGAATTTCCAACACTCGTTGTTGTTGTGGTTGACTTTGCGTAACCCTTTTTGCGCCGTTAAGGCCGCTTTGAGATGGTTGAAAAAATGTGCGCATCGTAAGCGTGCCGAAAGCATTTCCCCACTGGCATCTACGTGGCGTTTATTATACTCGAACGGGACACAGGACACGTCCGACAGTTTGAGTGCCTACGTGTTTATATGCATGTGTGTGTGTTTGTGTGTTTGTGAGTGTGTCTTGGGTCTTGGTGTCGAAGTGCGTACGTAATTTATGATCTATTTGAGTTTGGTTGCTGTTTAAGAGCCTCGTGCTTAGTTTTTCCCCGTTTTTGAATGGCTTGCAGGTTCTGGCATCTTTCTTGAAAAAAAAAAAAACCCCAACAACAAAATCCATTTGGAATTTTTCGGCTTGCCTCAAATGTTAATTGCTTTATTGCCAACACACAATAGTTGGAACGTGCCGCGTGTGGCACATAGGCGACGTAATCGGCTCGTTTGAGCGCCGCGTTGTCTCGACTCGACTCGTCTTCGCATCTGGGACATTTGCATTCATGCGGGTAATTTATGTAAATATTCGCTCAAAGGGTACCGGTTTTTTTTTTAATGTTGCTCCTTCATGTGCTGCTTAGCTGATGGTTTACTTTAATTTGTGTGTTTTTTTGTTTTGTTTATTGTTTGTTTTCTGGCAGCGTGTCTGACTGTCACAACAAAGGTGTGTGCGTGTGCCACACAATAATGCGGCCTAATAAATTAATGTGTTGTTTAGCTGGTGTGAAGCGCACAAGCGAGCGCACTCGATACGGGCGAAAGGATATTCTATATGAGCCACTCGCGACTGCGACTGCGAGGGTTGAACGGAAACAGGTGTGTGCACCTGCGTAGGAAATATGAGTGGATTAATAAGCTCCAGTCGTCAGCTGCTGCGGGCGAGACGCTGGCTGACTGTCCTAAAGCTACACAGCACATTACCGTAATTGACAGGGTGCGCTGTGGGCGCTGGTTATTAATTTTCATGCATGTAATTTAAGGCGTTGGTTTATAGTTGCGAGTGGCGGCAGATGCGGTAGAATGTGTTCAAATGCGTAGAAATGAGCAAATTTGAGAAATGAGAAATGAAAGTTCAATTAAAATATAAATAATAAGAAAAGGATAAAGATCCTTTTGAGAACTTGCTTGAAAATATAATGTAAAAAAAAGAATTTACAAAATACTAATAAATTCTTAACTCGTAGTAGTCAATAAGTTTGACATTTAATATCCATAAAATATGCATAAAGTATTTGATTTTCATTTCCTTAAAGTTAGGTTTAACCATTGGCCAGCTTCGATAGTCCACTGTAGAGTTGCCAGATACCTGAAATTACTTTCTCCTGAATCTTGAAAAAGGCCGAAATTATCTAAAAAAAATTTAAGAAATTCCATTGCATAACATACTTGATTTCCATAAAAATGTCTTTAAAGTTAGGTTTAACCATGTTAATCGTTCAAATTTAGCACTGTTTGCTAATTAAAATCCTAAGCATTTATAATTCTAACCCAAATAATTTATATCAGATTACATTGGATTTGTTATATTTCCAACATTTTGCGAATATTGTTAATTTTTTTAATTGAAAATAATTGTGACCAAATCCATAATTAATTTGTATGAAATTGCTTTATATATATTTACATATATTTATTTTATATTTTTCATATTTTTTATAGTTTTTTTTAGTTTTGATATTTTTATTTAATTTTTTTTTAATATTAATTTAATTTAATTTAATTTAATTTATTAATTTATTTAAATTTATTAATTTCTTAATTGTTTAATTAATATTTAATTACGCCAGTGGCGGATTCAGGGGGGTGTTTTGGGGGTTGAACCCCCCCCCCCCCCGAAATATTTGGATCGCATATAAAACTGCATATAAATTAAAAGACATTTTACAAATATTAAAGAATTACTTTTTGAAACCCCCCCCGAAATATTTTTCTGAATCCGCGCCTGAATTACGCCATCATAATAATTTTCGTAAGAAAATAAAAGTTTAAAATTTTGAATTGAATTAAATGATATTTTGGATGTTTGTATAAAAATGAAATTGCTGAAATAACATCACATGAAACTTGATTTTCGTTTGAAGCATTAGAATAGCATTCGATTACATTAAAATTTATAGAACTGCTGAAATGTTTTACATTTTGTACAGAAAAGAAAGAACTTAATTGAAGTTAAGGATTTTTTGGGGTAACTTTTCAACAGGAATAAGTAATTAACATTGAATTCAAAGAAATTTAAACTGATTATGAGCTTTTTGTGCAAAATGTACAATCAAAAAGTACTCGTACTTGAAGAAATTGTGTCACTATGAGCTATTGGTGCAAATTTGTACAATAAAAAAAATACTTAAAAGTATTTGATTCACAATCAAGTAATTAAAATCAGAGACGGTTTTTACAATCAAAAAAGTAATTGAGAAGTATTTAACTAAAAATGAAGTAGGTTAGGTTAGGTAGGGAAGGGTGTGTGCGTCCCAAGGGCAGCACTTCCACTCGGAGGCCAAAATGGCCCATTGTGAATCCCTTCATGGAAGATTCCGGAGCTAACCAGTGGCTCTCAGTTCGGGGCAAACCAGTTCGACCTCTTGATGAAGGAGAGTAGATCCGATATTTCAACTACTGCTGCGCAGGCCAAGTCTACCAGGAACCTTGACCCCAAGGTACGGAGTCGGCGTTCCTGCAGAGCCGGGCAGTGGCACAGGTAGTGTTGGATCGTTTCCACTTCTTCCTCATCTCCACAGCTTCTGCAGACATCACTGGACGAGAGGCACCATTTGACCAGCATAGATCCAATGGCGCAGTGTCCAGTGATGACTCCAACAAGCTGCCTAATAGAGGTTCGACTCAGGGACAGTACATATCGCGTTTTCCTCACGGAAAGGGAAGGCCATATTGCCCGGCAGGTACTGCAATCAGTTCTGCTCCGCCATGAGGACTCGATGTAAGTTTTGCTCAACCTGTCAATACGCAAATACAGGGCAGATATCGGAAGGAGCACAGAGTTATCCACTTCGGTGAGAGGCAGGGCGACCCCCTTTCTTGCCATCTCATCCGCTGCCTCGTTTCCTGCCACTCCAGAGTGGCCCGGAACCCAGCAGAGAGTGACTCGGTGATGTCCGATGCCGCGAAGTGCACTGCGACAACTCTGCACTACCTTTGATTTCACAGTCGCTGATTCCAGCGCTTTAAGGGCTGCCTGACTATCCACACAGATTGTGATATCCGTGGGTGATAATCCGCTGTCGCGGATTAATTCAGCAGCTTTCCAGATTGCATAAATCTCCGCCTGAAAGATGCTACAGAGGTCCGGGAGTCTGAAAGACCGTTGAGCCCCTAGTGCATCTGAGTGGAGACCAGCTCCTGTACCTTCCTCCATCTTAGAACCATCTGTGAATATGGTGATGGAGGCGTCTCTTATCACACTTGTAAGTCCCCATTCTTCCCTTGAGGGAAAGGAGGTAAGTGCGCGCGAATCAAAATCCAGGTATGGAATCAGATAGTCCGTGCAGGAATCTAATTGATGTTCCGTACCTGGCCTCGTAAATGACCTTAGGATCCCAGAGTGTCCATAAGCGTGCTCTTTCCACAAGTTGGCCTCTCTCAGCCTGAGAGCGCCTTTAGCAGCACAGCACTTAATGAACTGCTCTATTGGGTGGAGATGTAGAATCATCTCTAGGCCTGCCTGGGGGGTGCTTTTGACGGTTCCTGCTATTCCCATAGCCGCCAGTCTCTGCACCTTCATCAGTTGCGTCGCCAAGGACCTGGTGTCCGTGGCCGGCCACCAGACAATGGCTCCGTAACATAAGATCGGCCGAATGATCGCTGTATACATCCAGTGGACAATGCCCGGCCGCAATCCCCACTTTTTCCCGAAGGCCTTCTGACAGACGTAGAAGGCATTCAGGCTCTTCTTCACCCGCTCTTCCACGTTGCGTCTCCAAGAAAGCTTGGAGTCGAGTGTGGTGCCAAGGTATTTCACCTCGGGTGAGAGGGTGATAGTGATGCCGCTGAGTTTCGGCAGCCTAAACTCCGGTATCTTGTATCTCCGGGTGAACAGTACCATAACCGTCTTTGAGGGGTTAACTCCTAGACCGTTATGCTCTGCCCACCTAGAGAGTTCTCCTAAAGCAGACTCCATGAGATCACTGATGGTGGAAAGAAATTTTCCAGGAATCAGGATAGTGACGTCGTCCGCATATGCTACTACTCGCAGCCTCCTGGATTCGAAGATCTCGAGGATGTTGTTTATCACAAGCAGCCACAGCAGAGGCGAAAGGACGCCCCCCTGAGGTGTGCCCCTTGTGGTTAACCTCCTCACCGAGCACGAGCCTAGGCTGGAGTGAACCCTTCTGCTACTAAGCATATCGCTGGTCCACCTTACCACTTTCTCGTCCACTTCGAATTTTCTAAGTGCACTGATTATTGCCTCTAGAGTGACGTTATTAAAGGCCCCCTCAATATCGAGGAAAGCGGCTAACGTATACTCCTTGACGCTCAGCGATTTTTCGATCGTCTGAACGACCTCATGTAAGGCGCTGTCTACAGATTTTCCCCTGCAATACGCATGTTGCGTCCTGCAGAGTCCCCTGGACTGTGCCACTCCCCTGACATAGACATCCACCAGCCTCTCCAAGGTCTTAAGAAAGAACGATGACAGGCTGATCGGTCTGTAGTCTTTTGCAGTGATGTGGTTTGACTTCCCCGCCTTGGGGATGAACACCACCTTAACCTCTTTCCAGGCGCGCGGTACATAGCCCTGTTGGAGAGATTCCCGAAAGATTCGCACCAAGACTTTGACCACTGCCTCCTTAGACCATTGCAGCATAGCCGGAATGACACCATCGGGACCCGGAGATTTGTACGGGTTGAAGGTGTCTATCGCCCATGCCACTTTGACCTCATCGATAATCCCCCGAACAAAAGCATCCGGTCGTGACGAGTGCTGTCTATGAGGCGTGGTCGTCTCAACAACACTCGTGCAACCGGGAAAGTGGGTGTTCATGAGAGTCTCTAGAAGCTCCTCCCTCGATTCTGTCCACGAGCCGTCAGACTTCCTAATGCTGCTAGGGGTATGTGATGCCCCGGCTAGCACCTTGCGAAGTCTGGCGGCCTCGTTGACATTGTCGAGGGATTCACAGTACTTCCTCCAATTATCCCGCTTGGCCGCCCTAATAGTCTTCTTAAACTTATTAAAGCTAGCCTTGTAGGCTCCCCAGTCTTCTTCAGTTCGGCTAAGTTTAGCCTTATTGAAGAGACGTCTGGTATCTGTTCTAAGTTGTCTTAGCTCTGGGGTCCACCACACCGCGTTGGTTTTCCGTGGAGCTCGACTTTTAGGACAAGATTCATTAAAAGACTTGTTAAGCACTTTCGTTAGAAGACCAACTGACCTGTCAATGTTGTTTCTCTCGAATGTAGCGATCGCTTTGCGCGATGCCAGTTTCTGAGAAACTAGTGCACTGAATTTGGGCCAGTTAGTCTTTCTCGGATTCCTATAAGTTTGTGGACATCCAACCTCTATGGCCACTGAAAAGACTATACGGTTGTGGTCCGAGAACGAACATTCCGTCAGTACTTTCCAGTCGACCACGGAGATAGTGTTGGAGTCGGTAACTAAGGTAATATCTATGACTTCCTCCCTAACCCTATTGTGGAAAGTCGGCGTATTGCCTCTATTGCACAGCACAAGGTTAGAGCCTAGAAGAAACTCAAAAATTGACTCACCCCTACTGTTGGTGTCGGAACTTCCCCACAGCATGTGGTGTGCATTGGCATCACACCCGATGATAAGGTCGAGCCTCCGTGATCGGGCGTGCGCAGCAAGGTCCCGGACTTCCTTCGGCGGTGGTTCCTCCCCTTCGAATGGCATGTATGCGGACGACAGGATCAGGTCTCGCCCATCGCGTCGTTCGCATGCAGCCACACACAGGTCACCAGTACTGTAATGAGACAAAAGAAACAAATTAATGCACCTTCTGTATACAATACAGGCTCGTATCTTACCTTCACCGCGTGAATGAAGCAATCTAAATTGACCTGAATCTAACCCACAAACCCTGTTTCCTACGATCCAGGGTTCCTGAATTAGAGCCAAGTCAACTCCAGTCTCCTCAAGGAACTGCATAAGGTCGTGGGTGGCGGCTTTAGAGTGGTGCAGGTTTATCTGCACTACCTTCAGCCTTCCCTTGTGTGGCGCGCTCCTTGTTAGGGAAGCGAGCTTTGAGGGAACCCAAACCGAACTTAACAACTCCCAGGGAGTCCCGCAGATGGGCAAAGGACGATTGATCTACCGCGATCACGATGTCCTTGCCCGCCTCATTTTTACAAGTAGTGGAGGATACAATTCTCCACTCTCCTGTGTTCAGGCCACTATTCTGCCGGCCAATCAGCTTCACCGTGTCGGCGTCCTCCATAACTGGAGGGGGGACCCACAGTGTGACGATAGGCCGGAGTGGCAGACGGTCACGGGGTATGACCTCGAGTTTCGCCCCCTGCCAGAGGGGCTCAAGACCGCCGATAGTGCGCACCAAGAAGTTGAGGGACTCCTTGTTGCCACAACCGACGATTTTGACACCCTTCTGCCAGCCAGCGCCGTCGAAGTCAATTTCGCCGTCAGCCGCCTCGAGCATCGCTCGCAGAATGCGCGCCTCTACAGAAAGCCAGTTTTCCGGGCGAATTTTCCCATCAGGATCGCTCCGGTCCACCACGGCTATCTGCAACTCCTGTGGGGAAGAGAAGCTAGCTGAAGGCTTCAGCTTTTTCCCCTCCCCTGTCGGCTGATCGTCACCCGATCTTCCCCTTTTTACGGCCTTTTCCACCGTGGTGGAAGTGGGCCTTGAAGAGGTGGTGGGTCTCTGACCAGTCTCATTTGACGGGGCGACCGCAGCACTGTTTCCAGGCTTTGCCGTCCCCGTCTTTACTCCCATCCGTGCAGTGACGGAGGATGTGGCCTTGTTTCTAGGCTTTTCCGCCTCCACTGCACCTTCGGTGGGCCATGCAGCCGTGGCACTGTCACCAGGCGTTGCTGCAACGGCCGTGCATTTTGCACCAGAAATCGCCGCCTGTTTCTTTTCGAATCTAGCCACGATCTTCTGGTGCTTCCTTACCAGATCCTTCTCCTTATCGGACAAGGATCCAGGCTCTTTGCTCACTCTGCGGAGAAACGCAAGAGAGCGCCGGTAGCCATTTCTGGCTTTCTTCGCAGTACTGCTCGCCTTGCGTTCCCCCGCCGGTAAGATACCAGGAATGGAGCCAGTGGCCGCAGGTCGGTCTCCCTCCTCCAGGAGTGCCGCCTCCGCCTCAGAGTCCACCGACCCGGCGCCGCTACTTTGCGAGAGAATCATAGATTCCCCCTCTATAGCAGCGTCGAGTCGAAGGCCCCGGAGCTGAGGCACCACCCCCGAAAGTGAGGGACCATCCTGTGCTGTGGACTCCTGCGCCTTTTGCCTGCTTAATGCAGGTTTGGGCGCCTCCTGCTTCCCAGTAGCATTTGTAGACTGCACAGCCTGGGGTCCCGCTGCACAGCCTAAGCGGTCGTTGGATGACGACGCCAGACAGCCCGCTCGCCCACTGTCTACCGCCGGTACTGGGGATCCGACTCCCTGCACCGTAAAAGAGTCCTTATGGGAGCCCTCCAGAATGGTTTTGATGAAGGGGGTCGCCTTCCCCTGTGGCGTTTCTTTGACATCTATCACGCCACCAAAAGATGATAAGAAACAGCCGCTCCTAACATGGAGATCAGACGCTGACCAGGGAGCCGCCCACTGTGGGTCAGACGCTCCTGGATTTCCGCAGCTCAAACTTCGCCAGCTGAGAAGACAAGCTTCAACAGCCGCCCGGGGACCGCCCGGTCACCAGAAGCAACCTTCGTGAAGGCGTTGAGTCCACTTGGCCTGGTACCCACAAGGATCGCAGCCGAAGATGTGGACCACGTCTACATCCGTGCAGTCAGGTGCTTTGCCTTGTGGATCCAAACCCTGATCCCCAAAAATGAAGTAACTTACACCGCATTTGTTGAAGTTTTTGTCTCATTACAAGCTATTGATATACATTTTCACAATCAGAAAAGTAATTAAAAAGTATTTGATTAAAAATCATGTAATTAACATTAGATTTGAAGCAAGTTTTAACTTATTAATTAACACTACTTACATAAATACTATTTTACTCATTAAATACTATTATTTTATAATCATAGAAAAAGTACTGAAAAGTCTGAACTACTGAATTGAATGAAATTTTGTGTAATGTGTAATGGTAAATGTAATTAACTATTTTTTTATTACAACTTTTATGTTCTTAAAATACTAATAGCATGTCAGATTACTCTAAATTACTTCGAAATCTTAGTTTAATGCCTAAAATTAAGTATCATTCACATTAATCAGACGTATTTGCAGTAATCTGTGGAAATATCTTAGTACGAAATATCTTATACGAATTTTTTTAAATGAAAACGTGTAGAGATGTATCAGATGAGCCTTTTCGAACTCAAACAAAGCTAAAATATTAAACAGGTTTCAATATTTGACAGTCAAAAGATTCATTATATTCACTAATTGTAATTGTTAATTGAATATGACACCTTTTCGACAAAGTTAGTTAGTTCAGCAAAAGCAAAAAGTTGCAATTACGCCGCTTACACAATCTTGCAGCAATCAAATAAATAATGGAATGAATGAATAATAAATAAATAATGGAGTAAATAAAAATAATAATTATGAAATATAATTCAAAAATTATAAAAAACAAGTCAAATAATTGAAATTAATATTAACGGAATAATTAATAAATTAATTAATTAATTAATTAATAAATAATGAAAAAAATAATAATAATGAATAGATAAAAAATATTTAAAAAATTATAAAAAGACAATTCAAATAATTGGAAGAAATATTAATTGAATCGATAAATAATGAACAAATAATGGAATAAATAATAATAATGAATAAATAAAAAATATTTCAAAAATTATAAAAAACAACTCAAATAATTGGAAGCAATGTTAAATTAACACAATTATGTCAAAATATAAATAATAATAATAATAAAATAAGAAATAATATTAATAAGAAGAAATTATTTAGAATAATCACTGAAAATGTCCAAAATAATTGTCTTATAAACTAATCACTCCAACCATTAATTACTTAATATTCAGAATATTTACAAACCACATTGCACATTTAAAAAATATTTAAAAAATTATAAAAAAGAAGTCAAATAATTGTAAGAAAAACTAAATTAAAGCAAATATAATAAAAAAATATTAATTAATATTAATAATAATAAAAAAATTTGAAGAATAATAAGTGAGAATGTCCAAAATAATAGACAATTTCCTAGTAAATTAATCACTCCAAACATTAATTACTTCATATTCAGAACAATTACAAACCACATTGCCCTGTATGCCACTTCCTGTTTCTAATCATTTTTGTGCAATTATTCACTCGACTCATGCAGTTCTCGACCCTCGAAATAAGTGCCAACAACAAAATTATACGAGCACACAATTATGCCAAAACTTAAGCCGAATTACACACACATTAAAAATCAGCCAACAGCGCCACAAAGCGACCATCGACCGTCGAGTGTACACAATACTCACCCACAAACAAGCACACACACACACACACGAACAGCGACGACATGCGGCACACCTGTCATGCATCACGCCTACTTAACCTTAATAAAACGTCAAACTGTCTTGCCACAATAACAAACCAAAATAAATATCCACCCAAAACATTTCACCAACTCTGCCCATCGACCCAGTTGCGCCGCCAGTCGCAACGCAACCATTTACCAGGTGTTTGTTGTTGCTATTTTGTTGTGTTGTGCTCGCATTTTCATGCGACCACGAACGTAGAGCACACTTTACGCATTTGAGTGTAAACATGTGTGTGTGTGGGGTTTTTTGGCAAGCCCATATTTGCACGCGCACACACACATACACAAACACATATACATTTATACATAACCACCCTCTGCCACATAAAGCACATAAAAAACAACAATAAAGTAAAAGGTAAAAGCAAAATCCTCCACCAACAACGCCTCATCCTGTTTGGCTTTCTCACTTGCTTGCAAGACCCTTAAGAAAGCAACAACAACAACAATTGAAACATAATAAAAAGCCTTCCTGCTGCGTTTTGCCAATCGATAGTTTTTCATGGCTTCGTTGCCCCTCGCCGCCGCAACAGCCACACGGCTGTTTTTATTGTTGCTATTGATTCTTTTTCCTCTTTTCTTTTGTGACCATTACCATTGCATAGTTGGCCTCGCTTATAACGCCAACAACGGTAAATGTCATTGCTTTCAAGTGGACCTACAACTTTTGCGCTGTGTGTGTATGTGAGTGTCCTGTCTGTGTGTGTGTGTGTTCGTTTGCATTTCTCAGCAGCATATTTGACATTTAGTGCTTTCCAACATTACACATTGTTCAATATTAATGTTGTGTTTGTATTTGTTACATTTTTGTTGCCATTATTATTTGTATTGTTCACTTGTGATTTGTTGTTGCATGCATGAATGAAAATTGATTCGGCCCACACTGTAGATGCTCACCAACTTCTCCCCCCATTGTTGCCATTTGATTAATAAATCGCCCAGTTTGCAGCAAATTATGCGGAATTGTTCAAATGACTGCGAGGCGTTGATCCTCTTGGCTGCCTCTCCGACTGTGATTGGTATCGATTGAATGCCGCTTTCCGGACAGATTGTCATTTGGGTCATTAAAGTGTGCTGTGCAAAACTAAGAGGAACATTATTGTGTTCTTCTATTGTTTTTTCCATTACTCCAGACGTCAATGACCCCTCAGCTGGGCGTGTAACATGGACGCATTGAGTCAATACGCCAAAAGTGTCGAAAGTAAATGAACTGAAGTAAATATTACATTTAATTGACTCTTAGCGTGAAATAAGTACGCCATGGTATATAAAGAGAATAACATTTATCATGGAATTTAGAACTCATAGTAGCAGTTAGTATTTAAATATTCTGAATTTCTAAATCCTGGGTTCTAAAAGATAAAGAATTTTGGGAATATAGTTCTTCTATATGAATGGATGATGAATTCTTGTGGGAATGATGGAGACTTATAATTCTATGCCCATTTCGAACATTGGATTCGCATTTATCTTTATCGAACATTTTTTACTCTTAGAAGTTTGTCATTTTCTGCGGTGGGGACAGTCGTCGCAACAAAATGTTCATCTGTGTGTTACTCAATTTGGCATACGAACCCATGATTCTCAAAACTGTAGTCCAATTCCGTAACCTTAAAGTTAGAAGTTTGCTATTTTCTATCGTCGAAAAAGAAGATTTCTTTATGCAATGTCGTTGACAGTCGTCGAAAGAAGCAGTTGTCTTAAAATTATGTTGTTGAATTCGGCATACGAACCCATGACTCTCTGACATGTAGACCAATTCATTAACCACTGAACTAGAAATCTGCATACGAACCCATGATTCTCTGAATTCTAGTCCAATTCAATACCCATTAAGTTTAAAGTTTGTCATTTTCTGTTGTCTAAAGAGATGATTTCTTTGTGAAAACGTTGAATTCGGCATACGAACCTTCATGTGGTCCAATTCATTAACCACTGAAGTAGAATTCAGTATACCAACCTGTGATTCTTCGACCTGTAGTCCAATTCATTGACTACTAAAGTAGAAGTCAATTTTTATTGTCTAAGGGAAAGTTTTCTTCATGCGATGTCGTTTACAGTCGTCGAAAGAAACAGTTTTCTTCAAGTGTTGTCGTTGGGTTTGGCATACAAACCCATGACTATCCGACATGTAGTCCAACTCACTACCCACAAAATTAGAAGTTTGCTATTTTCTATCGTCGAAAGAGAAGTTTTCTTTATGCGGTCTCATTGGGAGTTGTCGAAAGAAACAGTTTTCTTGATGTGATGTTGTTGAATTTGGCATACGAAACCATGACTCTCCGACCCGTAGTCCAATTCATTAACCACTGAAAAAGAATTCGGTATACTAAAACACGCTTCTTCGACCTCTAGTCCAATTAATTGACCACTGAACTAGAAGTCACTTTTTGCTGTCGTAGGGAAAGTTTCTTTTAGGTGATGTGGTTAAATTTGACCCGAATTGGATACGAACCCATGACTCTCCGATAGGTAATTTAATTGATTAAGCACTAAGCTAGAGGTTTTTATTTTCTCTCGTCGTAACAGAAGTTTTCATTATTTGATATTTTTTAATTCGGCAAACGAACCCATGATTCTCCGACCTGTAGTCCAATCCATTACCCACTAAGTTTGAACTTTGCCATTTTCTGTTGTCGAAATTTAAGATATATTTATGAAAAAATAATAATAAATATGAAAATAAAATAAATAAATAACAACAATACAATAAAATAAAAAACAAAAAAATTAAATTAAATAAAACTCAATAAATAAATACAAAATAAAAATAAAATAAAATAAAATAAAATAAAATAAAATAAAATAAAATAAAATAAAATAAAATAAAATAAAATAAAATAAAATAAAATAAAATAAAATAAAATAAAATAAAATAAAATAAAATAAAATAAAATAAAATAAAATAAAAACAAATAAAATAAAATAAAATAAAATAAAACAAAACAAAATAAAACAAAATAAAATAAAATAATAATAAAATAAAATAAAATAAATATAAAAATAAAAAAATACAATATGAAAGTCGCCTCTTTTCAAGCGTTTTCCTTCGACTTTGAGCCTTTTTCTAATCTAACACAAAAATCAACTTGCGCTGCTGATACAATATGAAAGTCGCCTCTTTTCAAGCGTTTTCCTTCGACTTTGAGCTTTTTTCTAATCTAACGCAAAAACCAACTTGCGCTGCTGATTGCTTCCCCCTCTTCCCTTCCATGACATACCACAAGTTCATAATGTCACAAGACATTATTTCATTATTTCAACGGTTTTTACCGCCAAAAACCAACGCACCCAACAGCTGTTTCCACAAAATTTCAACCTTAACCCACACGCAAAGTACATTAGTGTGAGTGCATGTGTGTGTGAATTTATCATTTGTGCCACATTTTGCACACATCCTCTTCGTCCGTCCCTCTTCGCTTTCAGTTGCTTCCCAGCAGTGCGTTTTATTTCGTTCACTCGGCCACAGCGTGACAACAGCATCATTTGGTGTTGTTTGTATTGTTGTTGTACATACCCAATGCCTTATTAATGAATATTTATGCATAACATTACAATTTTGACCATAAGGGTTCCATATACAATTTGCCTTGCTTAAGATTTTACTGATGTTAACGTCATTGTTGTAGTTGTTGTTGTTGTTGCCTTTGCATTATCAACAAATTCATTTCAATAAATTCCTGTAGGCAACTTCGCTTCGTTCGCTGCTTACACGCTGCACAAATTATGCAAATTCCTGGGGTCAGCTGGCTGAGAAATCGGTCGGTCGCGCAACGCAACAAAAGCAGCGACAAAAAAAATCAACACGGCACCTGGTCACTTTTCCAACTTGGACTCAACAACGAGCGGCTCCTTCGGCTGCCTTCAACTTCTTCGACACTCTTTGCGTCGCTGCTTAATTTCATTGCCGCTCGTCGCCACTGAGCACAATCTGTTGCCCCTTTTTGCATGCGTGTATCCTGTATCCTGTTGGCTGGTTTGCATTGTTTTTTGTGTCGACGCAGCATCCGCTGACCGCCGCACCATCTGTGTGTGTGTATCGTGTCCTGCAAATTACTCGCTCTGTGTTGGCGCGGTGGACGGGACTTAAAATTGAAATTTGCATAAAAATCAAATTTGTGCCTCTGTGTTGGTGCAATATCCTTACTGCTGCTACTGGCTGGCTAGCTGGCCTCCTTTTTGCCGTTGCGGTGTATTATTTTCAATTTATTGAAGGAAATCGTTTTGTCCGGCAATTCGCTTACTTCGTCTCTTTGCATTTCTTTGTTGCTCTTCATCTTCATGTTGGGTTTCTTCATCTACTCCCTACTTCTCCCTTTTTCTTGTTGTGGAAAACTGCAAACGGTCCAACAAACGCTGACATACGTTACATTTATTTTAAGTGCATATGTGTAGGTTTAGGACGCTCCTTGCTCGTGTATCCTTAATGGCATTTGGTAAATAAATGTTTGTGGAAATTGAACGCGCTATTTAGTGTTGTTGTTTTTGTTGTTGGTGTCTGATTTGAATATGTTGGCAATTTTTATTAAAAAGCAAATGCTGCCCCAGGCATTTTGACCAGTTTGGCCGAATGAACAGTCATTCAGTGGAGTGACCATAAAAAATGACTGAGCATAAAAAATGCGCCTAAATTTTTTAGGTCATACAAACAACAACAAAACAAATCAGCAAATGAAGTTTGACCAGGTTTGATTCGATTATGTGAAATCCTTTGAAGAAAAAGAAGAGAAGAAGAAGAAAAAGAAGAGTGTTCAATTAATCTTGATCGATATAGTGCAGAGTATTTCACTGTATTATTTTTCTCTTCTTATTCAACGATGCAGAGGATCTATTCAATCACTATAGAACCCTGAATATATGTTAGGGACCTAGCCATACTTTCTTTGAGCATCACAATGAGTCTCAGAGTCCTTCGAGTGTGCTAGCCGAACAATCGGCAAGACGTATGTCTCGCCTAATCTAAGCTTCCTAGGTGTATCGCCATTTCCATGTGAAATAAATAGTTATTTGATTTCTAAGTCATTTTCCTACTGAACATCGGAGACATGTGTTAGCCTCCGCTGGTGTCTTAACCCTTTTGCTACAGGTTTTTACTGGGGAAAGTAGAAATTTTAAATTTTACTTCTTAGGCTTCTATGTGGTTGTATAAGCAACATTCCATAAGAAATTTTTTAATTTTTATACTTGGATCCTGTATTTTAGAGTGTTTTGCTATGAGAGCAACCACATCATTGTGGCTGTAAAAATTACTTAAACATAAAACTTTTTACGCATAACGAAAATGTGAAGATTTCTTCATTTACTTCAACAACAATTAAAAAAAAAAAGTGTATAAATTGAAAGAAAACGTCAAATTAAAAAGATATCTAAAGTTTTCTGCTTCTTCTTCCTTTACTATGTCAATATATACCATTAAAAAAACGTGTATACTTCTCTTCTTTAAACTTAAATATTCAGTTTATTAATTTCGTATTTTTCCTAAAACTTCAAACTATTCTAAGAACTAACAAAAAATTTATTCTTGAAACCACAGAGGGTTCAGACGTTCACAAAGTAGCATGTTGGCATATCGTCGCCTCAGAAAACGAATGTCGTATGTTCCCTGAGCCTAGTAAGACGACATACGACATTTGTTTTCTCAGGCGACGATATGGCAACAAAATTGCGAAAGGGATAATAAAAATAACGCCCGAATATTTCTGCAAAATGTCTAAATATGAAACAAGAAGAAGAAAACCTCGTTTAGGAAATGAACAAACGTTTTCAAATAAAAGGTGCAAGTTAAAGAAATAAATTAATTACAATGCTTTGATGGATGACTCTGACTTGGCTACTTGAACTAATTGCCTCACTTGCCGCAATAAAAACGAATAGCACACCAAAAATTATTTTTACCACCACTGCCTGGCTCTCTCCAGACGCATTTGAGAAGGTTTAAAGAAGCTTGAAGACGGTTTTCTCTTCTTCAATGACATAAATTACCTCAACAGTAGAAACTTTCAGGATGTCCTTGTGCCTCAATGAAGAGAAGCAGTAAGCAGACTGAAGGTCATCTTTACTGCTATTGAACAAATCTCTCAAAATTCCTTTATGGCTGATTTTCTTCTACTTCAATGAAGAACTGAACGAATTTCTTCATTCGTAGGTTATTGCTACTTCAATTTCATAGATTTCCTCGAGTAAGCACTAGAGATTTGATGAGATTCATTCACAAATCACACTTAATTTGAGCTGGCTTTCTGTAAAATTGCAGACATATCTTTTACCCCAATTTTGTTAAGTCTCAATGAACGAAAGTAGCAGATTAAATTATCTTCTCTGCCTTCTTTATAAGTAAGGCTTCCTTTGTTTAATCAAAAAAAGGTATCCTTGAATCGGTCAGCACTAGAGACTTGTTGAGATTTATTTACAAAAATCACATTAGCTTGAGTTGGCTTTCTATAAAGTTGTAGACATACTTTGACCACAAGTTGGTTAAGTCTCAATGAACAAAAGTAGGAGATTTAATTTTCTTCTCTGCCATCGGACGGCTTTCTCCTTCTTTAATCAATAAGATGACTTTAAATCGGTCAACACTAGAGACTTGATAAGGTTCAGCAACTATTTTCACTGGTTTGAGTATTCTCTGACAGGACATCCTCTTTTCTATAGACGCCTCTATTTAGAAGCTAATGAAAAGCTTTTGATATGTGTTTCTTCCATTACATAGATGAACTCAAATCAGTCAACATTAGGGACATGTTGAGGTTCATAAACGAATCAATGGACTTTGAATCGGTCAACACTAGAGACTTGATAAGGTTCAGCAACTATTTTCACTGGTTTGAATAATCTCTGACAGGACATCCTATTTGCTATAGACGTCTTTTTTAGAAGCTAATGAAAAGCTTTTGAAATGTGCTTCTTCCATTACATAGATGAACTCAAATCATTAGGGATATGTTGAGGTTCTTAAACCAATTATACTGATTTCACTTGCAGAAAGTTCCCTTATAGTAGTTAAGGAAGTCATCTTCTCTGTCAAAGGCCGCCATTTTCCACACGCAGTTTGGGCATTTTAGATTTCCGCTTTTTCAATGACTTTCGTCTAAGTTTTTTGTCGGCCTCAAACGGCCAGTGGGTAGCGCGCTGGCTTCTCATACCGAGACCCTGGGTTCGATTCCTAGGTCGGGCTAGTGAAACGCTCATCTACTTCTATTGCTATCCATATGAAAGAGACGAGAGTTAGAGAATCGCATAAAAGTGTGAAAGAAAAACTGCTAACCGCCTTTTGATTTTTAGGTCCCGTCCCCCTTCTACCATCCGCTTGAAATGTGTGTTTTATAACACATGGGGGCAAAAAACAGTGTTGCATACACATTAAAAAAAAGGGTGAAATATGTGATATCACAATGGGCCTTTCTGGCCTCCGAGTTTGTTTCATACAGAGGCAACGACCAAAACCTAACCAAACCTTCATCTAATTTCGAATTGGTTAACTTAAGAGACCTGTTGAGGTTCGTTCGTAAATCACACAGGCAGGAAGTACTTTCTGAATGACTTTTTAGTCTACCAGGCTTCGCAAAGAGCTCAAACTAGTTCAGAGATGTAGTAGTATGTTAGATTGTAAGAACCCTGTGTAGTAGTATGTTACATTATAAGAACCCTGTATTCATGTTCACAAAAAGACGTTAAACATAACTGTAAATGTTTGGCTGATGCAATCGTCAACATAAGCTTGCGTTTATATAAAGACATGTGATTGTTTTCTCCTTTATGCTTTTTATGTATTGATGTGCGTGGCAGCGTACAACATAAGCATACGTTCATATGTATTTGTAACTGCAAAGTGTAGTAGTATGTTAGATTGTAAGAACCCTGTGTAGTAGTATGTTACATTATAAGAACCCTGTATTCATGTTCACAAAAAGACGTTAAACATAACTGTAAATGTTTGGCTGATGCAATCGTCAACATAAGCTTGCGTTTATATAAAGACATGTGATTGTTTATGTATTGATGTGCGTGGCAGCGTACAACATAAGCATACGTTCATATGTAGTTGTAACTGCAAAGGCATGTGATAGTTTTCTTCTTTATGTTTCTGATGAACAACACAAGCGTGTGTACACATTTTGCAACCCTCATTGTTCACTTCTTTATATTCCACATGCGTTAGAGTGTAAGGCATGTATAATTGTATCAATATGCTGAGATGTAGATGATGTTTGGTGATGATGCTGTGAGCGACAGCGTGGCAGAATAAATTGACTGCGAAACCAAGCGGACGTGTTTTGTTGCGGCTACAATCTATCAGAAGTGGGATAAGCGGAAATTTTTTTTTTAAATCAAAAAGAACTGATTAAAAACGGATCGAATTAAATTAAAGAACTGATTAAAAACTTAAATTAAAAACTGATCGAAAACTGATTAAAAACTGATTGAATTAAATTAAAGAACTGATTAAAAACTAAAATTAAAAACTAATTAAAAACTGATCGAATTAAATTAAAGTGCTGATCGAAAACTGATTAAAAACTGATGGAATTAAATTAAAGAGCTGGTCGAAAACTGATTAAAAACTGATCGAATTAAATTAAAGAACTGATTGAAAACTGATTAAAAACTGATCGAATTAAATTAAAGAACTGATCGAAATCTGATTAAAACCTGATCGAATTAAATTAAAGAACTGATCGAAAACTGATTAAAAACTGATCGAATTAAATTAAAGAACTGATTAAAAAACTTAAATTAAAAACTGATCGAATTAAATTAAAGAACTGATCGAAAACTTAAACTAAAAACAAAAAAGAAGTGATTCAAAAAAAAAAAAAAAAAAAAAAAAAAAAAAAAAAAAAAAAAACAAAACAAGAAGCAGTGCAGAAATGGAGGCAATTGACGCCAGTGATTACACGGCGGTACAGCTGCGCACTTGGCTGCGTAAGCTCGGGCTGCGCAGCAACGGCACAAAGAGCGAGCTCGCTGTACGCATAAGTGAAGTTCCAGCGAACGAGCGTGGCGAGTGCCCCGATGCAGGGGAAGGCGATGGAGAAGAGAGCATGTGTGGTGGTGCGGCTACGCCGGTCGTCGTGGGTGGTGCAGTTTCCGTCGAACGCGAGGTAGAGCTGTTGCGTCGGGAGAAAGCAGTCCTGCTCAAGGAAAACGAACTCCTCAATAAAACATCGAGCAAAGCAGTTGGCGAATTTTCTTTCAATACATTGAAGGAGCTGCTGTCTGAGTACGATGGTACCGACAGTGCAGACACATGGGTGAAACAGTTTAAAATTATTCACGATGTGTACAGCCCGACGGAGAGTGTGTTGCGTGCACTTCTGTTAAATAAAGTTAAAGGAAAAGCGCAAGTGTGGCTTCATGGCAGGCCGAATTTTGCGGAGGAAAGCGTGGAAGACATACTAGCTGACATGTTGAGCGGGTTCGGAATGGGCGAAAGCAAGCTCGTGCTGCGTCGACAATTTGAAGGCCGTAAATGGAAGAAAGGTGAACCATTTGTCAAATACTACAACGAAAAGAAGGCGCTGGGCAGCAGGCTTCAACTGGAGGAGGACGAGATGTTGGATTACATCATTGAGGGCATTCCCAACGAGCAGTTGCGCACGCAAGCGCACATCCAGTGTTTTGAGTCAACGACCCGATTATTGCAGGGGTTCAACAAAATCACGCTTCAGCCTGATGCCCCTGGAAGGCCAATAAACCCATCAGGAAGGAAAGAAGTACGGTGCTATAATTGTAATTCTGTCGGACACATGGCCGCGGACTGTCAAAAACCAAAGAGGGAGTACGGCGCATGTTACGCTTGTGGGAGTTTGGCTCACAGAGTCGCGGAGTGCCCGGATCGTAGGAAGAGCATTCAGCTGCTGGAGGAGAATGAATATGTAAGGTCGTTTATATTTGTTGTTAGGGATTGTACAAGTTTTCATTTCTCCCTAGAATGCCTCATAGATTCCGGAAGCCCGATCAGCTTTGTACGAAAATCCTCCATCCGCGGGAAAATTAATCCATGTTTATCTTTAAATGTAAATTCTTATGTTGGTTTAAATAACACGAGAATGCGAACCTGTGGCAAGTTTCTGTGCACAGTAATATTGAACAATGAATGTTTTGAAATAAATTTTGTTGTCGTTGCTGACGGTACAATGAATTATGAAGCTATTCTGGGGAGAGATTTTTTAAGGGTGGGCAAATACAGGTTAGTAAGAGACGGAGAAAGTGTGAAGGTAAACGGGAGAAAATGTTCGAAAGATGTAAGTGACGATTGCGGGATTAACGAAAACAGCGAAGAATGGCAAAATGATTTGAAATATGAAAAACAAACGATAGCAAATGGTAGAAAAATGAATGAAAGTGGAAAGTACGATAAAAACGAGTGTTCAAACAATGATAGACCGATGCGAAGCTTAGAAATTAAAAGTTGTTGCACAAAAGAAGATAGCAAAGAAACAATTGTTGAAGAAGAATTGGTTGAAAGCGATAGCATTGTGAACGAAGGATGTGAGCAAATTTCTGATAGCACATACGAATGTTGTAAAAATACGTTGCTATTAATTGATTGCAAACCTGAGGATGAACTAAATTTAAGAGTTGGTAGCGAAGTAAACTATATCCAAGCGCAGCAATTGCATAAACTTTTTGATGATCATTACTTGAAAGTTGGGCGGTCTGGTGAACCAAAGATAAGGGCTGAAATGAAGCTTACGATTGAAGACCAGAAACCCTTTAACTGTCCCCCTAGGCGGTTGTCATATACCGAAAAGAATGAGTTGCAGCTGCTGCTAGACGATTATCTGAACAAGGGTTATATAAGGCCAAGCGAGGCTGAGTTTGTCTCTCCGATTGTGCTGGTAAGAAAAAAAACGGGTGATTTGAGAATGTGCGTTGACTATCGTAGGCTAAATAAGGTGACGGCGAAAGATAACTATCCAATTCCCCTTATTGATGATCTTTTGGATAGATTAGTAAAAAAGAACTATTTCACAAAGCTAGACTTAAAAAATGGGTTTTTTCACGTATTCATGGATAAGAATTCAATAAAGTTTACATCCTTTATTACGCCGTTGGGGCAGTTCGAATTCTTAAGGATGCCATTTGGGCTGAAAAATGCCCCATCTACTTTTCAACGTTTTGTGAACAAGATTTTCGCCGACATGGTTCGGGAAGACAAGGTAATCATATACCTAGATGATATAATGATTGCTACTCAAACGATAGAAGAACACTTTAACATTCTGCGGGAGGTATTTAAACGAATGTCAGAGAACGGATTAGAACTGAGGTTAGATAAATGTGAGTTTTTACAGTCGAGTGTCAAATATTTGGGGTACACAATTTCTAAAAACGGAATACAAGCTGACGAGAAAGGTCTACTTGCAATAAAGAATTTTCCAGTCCCAGAGAAGTTAAGTGCAGTTCAAAGCTTCCTTGGTCTATGTTCATACTTTAGAAGATTTGTTAAAGATTTCTCCATTATAGCGAAGCCATTGTCCGATTTGACGAGGAAAAATACAAAATTTGTATTTGGGGAAACTGAGCTTAGAGCGTTTGAAACACTAAAAGAAAAATTGGTAGAATCACCAATACTCGCGTTATATGACCCGAAAGACGAAACAGAATTACATTGTGATGCGAGCTCGATAGGTTTCGGTGCAATATTGCTGCAAAGGAAAGAGGATGGAAAATTACACCCGGTATTTTATTTTTCTAAGAAGACTACTGAAGCGGAGGCTAAATACCACAGTTTCGAATTAGAAACTTTGGCAATAGTATACGCGTTGAAACGATTTCGTATATATCTACAGGGTAGGCATTTTAAAATCGTGACAGACTGTAACTCGTTGACGGCCACGTTGAACAAAAAAGACCTTAATCCGCGAATAGCTAGATGGGCGTTAGACTTACAGAACTATGACTACTCGTTGGAACATCGCGCGGGTAATCGTATGCAACATGTAGACGCATTAAGTCGGTGCACAAATATACTTGTAGTAGAAACAAATACTCTAGAAGAAAATTTGGTCATTTGTCAAGGAAGGGATAAAAAGCTAAGCAGCTTACGTGAGATATTAGAAACGTCAGAGCACAACTTGTATGAAATGCGGAACGGTGTAATTTACAGAAAGAAAAAAGAAGGGACGGTGTTATTTTATGTTCCTCAGGATATGGAGGATCATATACTTTACAAATACCATAACGAGCTAGGACATTTAGGAACGGACAAAACGACAGAACTGATTTCAAAAACTTACTATATGCCAAAACTACGAGAAAAAGTACAGAGATACATTCAGAATTGTCTAAAATGTATTGTTTACTCTTCAAAACAAGGTCGAGAAGAAGGGTTCCTTCACAATATCCCGAAAAGTAATGTTCCTTTTGATGTTATCCATATTGACCATTATGGACCAGTCGACAACTCAAGATCGAATAAACATATCCTAGTAGTAGTTGATGCATGCACTAAGTTTGTTCGTTTGTATCCAGCCAAAACAACGAAGACAAAAGAGGTAATAAAGGCACTAGCCGACTACTTTCGATCGTACAGCCGGCCAAAATGTATTGTATCCGATCGCGGAAGTTGTTTTACTTCTGCCGAATTTAAGGAGTTTTTGGACCAAAACGTTGTCCAGCACATAAAAATAGCTACAGGATCGCCTCAGGCAAATGGACAAGTAGAAAGGATAAATAGATCGTTAGGACCAATGATAGCTAAATTAGTTGACCCCGAAAAAGGGTGGGACGTAGTTTTAGAAAAGGTCGAACATGCTCTTAATAACACAATGCATAGGACTATAAACGAACACCCTAGTGTTATGCTTTTTGGTATTAGGCAAAGGGGGGAAATGACAGATGAACTGCAAGAAGCATTACTCGAAAACCATGAACCGGTGAAAGAGAGATCGCTTGTAGGAATTAGAGCTCGAGCAGTAGAAAACCAAAATAAAGTTCAGGAATATAATGCAAACTACATTAATAGGAAGAGGCGGGCGCCCACTAAGTACGAAGAGGGTGACTACGTGATGGTAAAAAATTTTGACTCTAATGTTGGCATTACAAAAAAACTGATACCCAAGTTTAAAGGGCCTTATAAAGTAATGAAGGTCTTGAGGAACGATAGATATCTTCTTGAAGATGTTGAAGGGTTTCAACAGTCACGTCTACCCTATAAAGGGGTCTGGGCGATAAGCAATATTCGGCCGTGGTTTAAAGGACGCCAAAGGTCAAGTAGTGAATCGTCAAATGACAGTTAAAATTAGTAAAATTGATAAAATTAACTGAGATCAGGTGATCTTCAAGTCAGGATGGCCGAATTGTAGTAGTATGTTAGATTGTAAGAACCCTGTGTAGTAGTATGTTACATTATAAGAACCCTGTATTCATGTTCACAAAAAGACGTTAAACATAACTGTAAATGTTTGGCTGATGCAATCGTCAACATAAGCTTGCGTTTATATAAAGACATGTGATTGTTTTCTCCTTTATGCTTTTTATGTATTGATGTGCGTGGCAGCGTACAACATAAGCATACGTTCATATGTATTTGTAACTGCAAAGTGTAGTAGTATGTTAGATTGTAAGAACCCTGTGTAGTAGTATGTTACATTATAAGAACCCTGTATTCATGTTCACAAAAAGACGTTAAACATAACTGTAAATGTTTGGCTGATGCAATCGTCAACATAAGCTTGCGTTTATATAAAGACATGTGATTGTTTATGTATTGATGTGCGTGGCAGCGTACAACATAAGCATACGTTCATATGTAGTTGTAACTGCAAAGGCATGTGATAGTTTTCTTCTTTATGTTTCTGATGAACAACACAAGCGTGTGTACACATTTTGCAACCCTCATTGTTCACTTCTTTATATTCCACATGCGTTAGAGTGTAAGGCATGTATAATTGTATCAATATGCTGAGATGTAGATGATGTTTGGTGATGATGCTGTGAGCGACAGCGTGGCAGAATAAATTGACTGCGAAACCAAGCGGACGTGTTTTGTTGCGGCTACAGAGAGTAAGCGGACTTAAGAACAACGGATTGTGGTATCAAAATGGGTTTTTATGGCCTAAGTGTATGTATGACCTTAGGTCGACTTTTCCTTACTATCTAAGCCATTTTACCAACAAAAAAATATATTAATTTTTTCACTTCAGGCTTAAAAAGTCGTTTGAGCTTTTTGTAGGTTCTTGCATTTTCTTTATAGTATATTTGTTTTTTCATTTATTTTATTTTTTAATTTAATTTTATTTTTGTTATTTATTTTATTGTATTTTTTTCATTTTTTTTCTTTTATTTTATTTTGTTTTATTTTGTTTTATTTTATTTTATTTTATTTTCTTTTATTTTATTTTATTTTATTTTATTTTATTTTATTTTATTTTATTTTATTTTATTTTATTTTATTTTATTTTATTTTATTTTATTTTATTTTATTTTATTTTATTTTAGTTTATTTTATTTTATTTTATTTTATTTTATATTATATTATTTTATTTTATTTTATTTTATTTTATTTACTTCAATTTACTGTATCTGTTTTCTTTATCTTTTATTTCTTATTCATCGAGTTCTTATAGTTTTAGTTTTTCTGCAATGACAAACATTTTTCTTGATTTCCAACCAACCTTCAGCAACTCGTTAATGTTTGCTCGAGTGATGGCGCGATTTTAACGCTGCTATTATTTTCATCCGCACTGTGCGCACATGTCATGTCGTATCGATTTTCTGTGCTTGTGTTCTGGTCGTGTTCTTTGTTTTATTGTTTGCTTGCGCCAAACTATGAAAATTTTGTGTAATGCTTCTGTAGTGGTGACGGTCGCGGCCTAAGCTTGTCGTGGCGCGATTACATCACGTTCGTCCGATTCAAATTAACACAATGGCACAACGAAAATGCCAGCAAGAGCCCAAAACAAATAAATAGGCGGCGCAAGAGTGACGAAAAAAAAGCAAACGTAAGGCTAACCAAAAAAAATATATGAAAAATTGCTGGCGACACTAAAACGCCGCTGAGTTGTGTCGACTATGCAACGGCACAACGGCTGCGATAATAAAAACGCCATAAAACTAGGGGGGAAATTATAGAGCAGTAGAAATTAACATTTGGCATTGAAGGCAAACGAAAAACGTGTGGAGTGAGGCGGAGGAAAGGCGGAACATTTGGCAACGCGCTCTAATCGCGCGCGCCCAGCTCATGGACCCTCCCTCCCGCTACGCCCAACTTTGGTTCGCACAACACGCGCCAACACTAAATGCAGCGAAACTTTTGGTGTGGCATACTTTTTGGCGCTTGAAACGAAAAGTCAAGTAAAACTAGCAAACAACATGCGCTCATTATTAGCAAAACAACAATAACAACAATAGCAAAGAACATAACGAATACAACAACAACAATAAAAAGAACAAGAACAATTAAGTTCCAACTATTTAACACATGCGACCTAAATCAGAAATGATTAGTAAATTGTCTGCTTACATGTCTGCGCGTGTGTTTGTTTGTGTGTGTATGTTTGTATGTGTGTGTGTTAAGTGTGTGTGCGGCTGTGTGGCACATGCCGCTAAGTATGCAGCATATTTGTTGCCCGACATGCCAACACAGCCAAGTGAAATGAAAATTTCATTTCATGTTGGCTTTGTTTCTTTTTGTTGTTGTTGTTGTGTTTATTGTTCTACTGAACGAATCGGCGCGAGCACCCAATGTTAGGCGACAACATGACGCAACGTTCTGCCGCGCAACTGTTATGCTTTAATGTGCACAAAATGCTTGGCATACTTTTAGGCTGACTTTAGGTTTATTTGCGTAGCCGACAATCTGTTCAAGTTATTTTGTGTTGCTGTTGTAATTGCAATTATTTCAAGGAGAGCACAAAATCGGCGATAAGCCAATGTGTTGAAGCGTATAGCAGTTAGGCTTGAAGTTGAAACAGGGTGAGACAAATGTTTGGCTAAATGTTTGACGTAACAAAAGATGTGTCCCTTGCGTTAGCCATGGACTCAGACAGTTGGCTGTCTGAGTGTTGACCACAAATATTGTCATCATTAACATTTTTCAATAGCGCCAAGTTTATGAATAAATTTTATTGTCTACATAGTTGTGTATACTTTAAGGCGATCGGCAAATACGGTGGGGAATTTATTGCCGAGCTTTCGTTGTTGAGTTTAATGTTTATTCGCAAATTTTAAAACACTTTTATTGCTTGAGTTAAGAATTTCGTTTGAGTTTAGGAATTTCGTTCGAGTTTAAAGAGCTTCCACATATTTTAGAGAGATCGGCGGCTCCTTGGTTGGTAAAATTTTTACCAATAAAACAGTTTTGTAAAGACTGGTGCAAGGTCCACAAATGCACAAATATTTCGGCATGTTTTTCCAGCGGCCTTACTTTTTCTATTGCAATAAAAAATTGCAAAGCGTATTTCTTCAGACACTTCATTCATTTTCAAGTCAATATAACTTTTTGCAGTGGCAACGAATTACACAACTGTCTTCAACCAAAATGTAGTCCAAAATGTTACCTTTCAAACCTATGTTTGTTTGACATAATAAAGCAATGTTGTTAGATTTAAGGTTATCAAATTCTTCTTGTAACGAAAAACCGCAGACACTTTTATCTGATCCAATACTTTTATGAAGGAAGCGCCCATGGACAGACTTTTTTTCTCTTAGAATAAATCAAGGCAGATAAATCAATGTAAAATGTTTAAAAATTTCACTAGTCTTAATTTCTGTTTATTGACTACTAAACTTTTAAACCTCAAATCAAAATTTTATCAAAATGCAAAGTGAGTTTTTTACTGGAATAACAACAACAAAATCATTTAATTTTTTTTTTCAAAAAACAAGAAGGATCTTATAAAGAATTCTGATTAAGGGGCCCAAAAGAAAATATACAAGTTTACGTCCGAAATTTTTTAGAGGGTCAATATTTCCCTCTTTTCATATTCTTCTGTTGAATCGGCATACGAAAACCATGCTTTACATTTTAGGTATATGATCTATTTAGCAATTTGATTGAAAATACCACGAGAAATATTTTTGTGAAATATTTTAACCCTATAACTCCTATTTTTATGGGTCAGATTGATCCTTATATTGAATCGGCATACGAAAACCATGTAGCTTTACATTTTAGGTGAATGATGTGTTCAGCAATTTGATTGAAAATACTACGAGGAATAATTTTGTGAAATATTTTAACCCTTAAGCTCCTCTTTTTATGGGTCATTTTGATCCTTATGTTGAATTGGCATACGAAAACCATGTAGCTTTACATTTTAGGTGAATGATGTGTTTAGCAATTTGATTGAAAATACTACGAAAAACATGTTTGTGAAATATTTTAACCCTTTAGCTCCTATTTGTAAGGGTCATTTTGATCCTTATGTTGAATTGGCATACGAAAACCATGTAGCTTTACATTTTAGGTGAATGATGTGTTTAGCAATTTGAATGAAAATACTACGAAAAACATTTTTGTGAAATATTTTAACCCTTTAGCTCCTATTTGTAAAGGTCAATTTGATCCTTATGTTGAATCGGCATGCGAAAACCATGTAACCTTTCATTTTAGGTATCCGATGTGTTTATCAATTTTATTGAAAATACTACGAGGAACATTTTTGTAAAATACTTTAACCCTTTAGCTCCTATTTTTGTGGGTCAGTTTGATCCTTTTTCCTAAAATGCCGAAAAATGTTCTTTGAAATAGCACTTTTAAGGAAGAAATGTACTATGAAAATATTTGTCATAAAATTCTGCTATAGATCTCTGAATACACCAAAGCTCAAAAATTTATTGAAGCGCTACAAAGAAGTAAAAACTGGAACATATACTTTTTACACGTTTATAGTTTTTTATTCACTCTACTGGTATCCCTTTTTATATGTTGTACATTATAATTATTAAAAAAAGTTGCTGAAAAAAATTGTAAAAAACCTTTATTCAAGGGTTAATGGCTGACTCCCTGGCTTTTTCACTCCTTCTACTGGTATCCGTTTTCAAAAACTTTTTTTTAATGTTGTACATTGTAATAAGCAAAAAAAAGCTGACAATAACCTTAAAATAACGTTCATTCAAGGGTTAATGACGCAATGTGTCAATGATGCCATTTTGCTTCATACAAACATTGTCTTCATTGTCAGCACTGATTGCATGACATCATGATTTACTGTGTTTAATATAATTATTAATACAATTATGTCATACAACAACAACAGTAAAAAATAAACAAAAAAATAAACCGAAATTAAATTTAATAATGGCGATATAATTAAAATAATTTCACACCAACAAAAATGCTTTCCGCTAGCAATAATTTGCCGCGTAAAGTCGCAAACCATGCAATGTCCATGAACGAAGGTCACAACAAAGCGCCGCAAATAAACGCAACCAAAATGTATTGCTTGAAAATTGTCTTTAAAGGTTAAGTGAGCGCAAAACCAATTGGCACGTTGGCCACATCATCATCAACAGACGCAGCAACTACAACAACAACAGTAACACCAAAGCCAACGATAGCAAGAAAAGTAAGCAGCCACCGAAAAACGAAAAACCCTGAGCTCGCCGCCAAGTCGCGTGCAATGTTGCCCATTTGTTATTATTTGCGGACGCCAACGCGAAAAAATAAAACAACAACAACACGACTGCCATCCAATACAAACAGCAAATTCGCATACAAATTACCCTGTTCAGGCAGACGCCGCCACCGTCGTCTGCACTTATTTAATGCAATCATTGCTGGTGTTGCTACTATTATTTTTTTACATTTTTTTTACATTTTTTTCCTGCTTCCTTTTTGTTGCCTCGTATTGGTGGAAGGTTTTTCTTTAATTCACGCAGTGTTATTGTTGGCGCTATTGGTGTTGGTGTTGTTGTTATTGTTGTTTTGTGCAAATAAGAACGCAATCAAAATTGCAAATATTTTCATATAAAAGTAAATTTTTATCACACGCACACAAACACACACACACAGAGACGCAAGCAAGCAGGCAGTGAACCACACATGAGTGGAAATAACGGAAGCGCCAGCGGACGTGTGAATGAACGTGCGGACAGACACAAGCAGCCAGGCAGACAGACTAAAATTTAAAAAAAAATATAGCAGCGAAAATTGGCAGTGTTGTGTGATAAACAATGCTCACACACATATACACAAATACATATTTTTATGCATGAAGCGCATATAAAAAAAAATTGCATATAAAAAACCGTTGGTGCATAGGCAGGCACGTACAAAAACAACGAACTCATCATAAAAACATTAGCGTTTTTTGTTTCAACTGTTGCCGCATTCCGTCCACACATACATATTTTCTTATTGTAGTCAGTGTTGTTGTTGTTGTTGTAGCATGCATTCGTTGCCACCAACTTCATGGTGCATGCGTTGCTTTCATTTGATTTTTTTGCCACTTTTAATTCACATTTATATGAAATTTCGTTTTTATAATGCATATTTTTAGGGGCACAGCAAAAAATGAAACCCAAAACAAAAACAAGAAACAACAGCGAAACATATTACGCTCAGAAAATACCGAATCACACAACAACAACAACAACAAACCAACTGCCACCGAACAGAAGCGCCAAAGACAAAAACTGCGCACAACCCCCTAAAAGCACACTACACTTCACACAAACACACATGCAACCGTACAGTAGAAGCCATATGCAGTCACATCTATATGTATATGTATGTATGTATGCAGTTGATGCCAACCAGAGGCCAAGTGGCCAGGCGAAAAGGGCCAACGACGACAAGTGGCAAATGGCGGGGGCGTTGTGCATAAAAATGCGACTAAATGCGCGCAGCGTGGAAACGGCCAACGCACATATGTCGCATTCCGCATGTCGTTGTCGTTGGTTGGCATCGTCTGCACTCTCCTGTTGCTGCCGCTGCTGTGTCGGGTAACTGTAATTCGCTTTTATGTGAGGCCTGGCTTTTGGCTGCTCGCTGGCCGAGCCGAGACGTTCGCTGATTTAGCGCGCGATAATGATGTCACATCTGCAGCACGGCTGCTTTTGTTGCTTTTGGCATTTCAAGTGGCAAGCAACAATTTTGTTTTATTTTACTTTAAAGATTCGTTATTTATTGTAGGAATTTCAAAATGGATTTTTCCAGATATTTCTCTGAGAAAATGCATTCACTTACTTTACATTTAGAGTTGAAAATGCAGTGATCGACTGTCAGTTCGTTACTTCAGACTTCAATACTTTTGGAAGCATAGGGCCTCAAGAAGGCTATTGTAAGTTGTTATGATTACGTCAATCGATTTCAGCTCTGTCAGGGTGGGTAGCAGTCCTACTCTCCCTAGTAGAGACACCTTTGTATGAGAAAATGTAATCTTGGCTTGCATCGCTGCTAGTTAGGAGGTGTTCTTAGAAAGCGCATGGGTTCGTGTCCTTGATGATCTTTTATTGGAAGGTGTATGCGCTACGACATATGTAAATTTTTCGGTTTGTCAGCAATGCCAGTTGTCTGCTTAGTGATGTTGTTGTTGTTGGGCTGGTAAAACTTCTGGGTATAAAAATCTGCTCCATGTGACCATTACATCTGATTGGAGAAGAAATGAAAGTAAAATGTTTGACTGGGTAATTCTGATGAGAAAGAATCATTTGAAGCAATTAGAAAGGAAAGGAAAAGAAAATAAAATAAAATAAAATAAAATAAAATAAAATAAAATAAAATAAAATAAAATAAAATAAAATAAAATAAAATAAAATAAAATAAATTAAAGTAAAATAAAATAAAATAAAATAAAATAAAATAAAATAAAATAAAATAAAATAAAATAAAATAAAATAATATAAAATAAAATAAAATAAAATAAAATAAAATAAAATAAAATAAAATAAAATTAAATAAAATAAAAAAAAGTAAAATCAAATCAAATCAAGTCAAATCAAATCAAATCAAATCAAATCAAATCAAATCAAATCAAATAAAATAAAAAAATTAAAACTTAAAATCTTAAATAAATTAAAATAAAGGAAAGAATCGAAGCGGGAAAGGGAAACAAACTGAAGCAAAAGAGCTCATTGCACTTCACGCCGGGGCACCGTGGCGGCAATATGTTTTTTACATCACTTAAATTTTGCCAATTTTTTTCATCAAATTAAACAATTTTTCTCATTGCAAAAAATTTAATATCTTCGAATCTTCTAACGCCTTCAAACGCAGTATTTGTGCTTCATTTCACTTCTCCCACTCCACTCAGTCACATTGCTGCTACCTTAGAACCACGAGAACCACTTAACTCTTCGCTGCTATTCGCTTCCCCACCTCTTCTCTACTACGCCCCTCCGCCCTCGTTCCCGCTAAAACTCACTTCATTGTAGAAAGCTGCAGCAGCAGTCACCATTTGCGTCCCTCGCGCCATTAAATTCCCTATTCTTATCACGTGCAACGAAATATAGCAGCAACAACATCAACAATGGCAACAGCAAAAAGCCATTTCACACATGCAATATCGCAATCATGTGCTGCACACAAACACACACATGAAAATATTGTATTTCGGTATTTCAAATACACACGTTTCGACACTGCTCCCCCCACCTCCTTCTTCATATCACAACTGATTCCCTAACACGCTCAGCATTTGTGCTTTCAGCTTGTTGTGACATCGCGCCGCGGAGGAGTGCGCAAAATTGTTTCGTTTATTGTGACAATTTTAACTTTATCGCAAACACTCCACCTTCTTCCCCCTCCCCCTCCCCACTCCATCGGCAGCCGTTCACATTTAGCCGCTGACTTTCACCTTCCACTGCCGTCACATCTGTGCGCAGCGCCTACGATTGTGTGTGTGTGTGAGTGTGAGCGGATGTGCGTGCAAGTGTATTTGTGTATTTGTCTGCATGTGTGTATGTGTTTGTCAACTTCATTGTCATATTTATCTGCAATCAGACATGGTGAACGCACCGAAAAAATCCTCGAAAAATGAAAGCCAACGAAAATATAGAAAATGCTAGTTTCATTCGAGCGTTGCATTGACAAAAATTTATATCGCAAGTATGTAAAATTACAAAAAACAAAAACCCCAAAAAAGAAAATGTCGAATTTTCTTGCTCGTTTGAAATTGGCCAAGTGAAATGGCAAACATTTTGCTCGCCTGCGATAAAAATTTAATGTCACTCAAGATAAGAAATTTTGCAATGCATTTCAATGGTGTTACGACTTTGGGAGAGTAAAGCCAGCTGGAGGGAAATATAAATATATATATTTTTAAACATTACTCAAGAATAAGTTTAATGAACTTTAAAATTATTATCAATTCATTAAAATGTTTTAAAAATTCATTTAAAATAAATAATAATTATCAAAATATTATTATTTCTTTTCAATGAATTTTTGAAATTTATGAAAAAAAATGAAAACATTTTTTAAAATTTTCAAAATATTAGTATTTTTTCAGTAAATTTTGAATTTTTTTTTTAATTTATTAATTTTTTTTAATAAATTTTAAATATTTATTGAAAAAAAAAACAATAGTTTTGATGAGTTTTCAAAATTCATTCAAAACAAGTAATAATATTTGAAAATTTTGAAAAATATATTCATTTGTTTTCATGAATTTTAAAAATTCATTGACAAGAAATAATAATATTTTGAAAATTTTTTTTAAATTTATTTCATTTAAAAAATTTTAAAATTCATTGAAAACAACTACTAAAATTTTGAAAGCTTTTAAAAATTTATTCATATGTTTTCATGGATTTTAAAAATTCATTGAAAACAAATACGACTAATATTTTGAAAAGTTTTAAAAATGTATTCATTTGTTTTGATGAATTTTGAAAATGTATTGAAAAGTAATAATAATATTTTGAAAATTTTTTAAATTTATTCATTTATATTCATGAATTTAAAAAATTCGTTGAAAAAATACTAATATTTTGCAATTTTTTAAAAATGTTTCATTTGTTTTGATGAGTTTTAAAAATTAATTCAAAACAAATAATAATTTTTTTTTAATTTTGGAATATTTATTAATTTGTTTTCGTGAATTTAAAAAATTCATTGAAAACACTAATATTTTGAAAATTTTTTTAAAATGTATTCATTTGTTTTATGAATTTTAAAAATTCATTCAAAACAAATAATAATTTTTTGAAAATTTTGAAAAATGTATTAATTTGTTTTCATGAATTTAAAAAATTGATTACTATTGTTGGCAGTGTCCATGGACATAGGTCCAACTGTCGCCGCCCTCCTTTTGACTGGCAGAAGCGCCAGTTCACAACTACTTGAAGTGGATCTGACCACCCAAAGTCGGTTGATTCTGTGGCCTTCAATAGGTCACCTATTTATAACAAAATTGAAGAATATTGCTGTCGAATCTACCCCAGCTATAGCTTTTCCCTTTGACTAACAATTGAAAGGGCTCACAACTAACTGAAGTAGACCTGGATAGCCCGAAGTTGAGTGATTTAGAGGCCTGCAATGATCAGTTCCTGACATCAAGAGAAATTTCCAGAAGATAGCAAAGTGCACCGTATACTTGCTTCTCATCTTCATTAACCTCTCAGACTAAATATTGTAGTCACATAGTCCAGAAAACCATACAATAGACCATCAAGAAGGAGCTATTGAAATCTTCAAGAGATAGCAAAGTGCACCGTAATTTTTCTACTCTGCTTCATTAACTTCCCGGAAGAAAGACGTATAGATGTCACATGGTCCAGAAGACAGTACACTAGTATACCATACCATCAAGGGTGCACACAAGGGTGACTTAGGGGGTTTAAATCCCCTTCAACTACCAGTTTGTTTCAAAAATTTCTGGGGACAATTATGATTTCAAATGATATTGGGAATGGGCTACTCCCTCCCCCTCGCCCCCCCAAAAAAAATCCCATGTACGTCACTGCATACCAAGGTGGTTTCAAAGCGACATCAGGACTCTAATTTTATGTTGAAACATTGCCACTGGAACCAAACAAACCAACATACGAATTTCAGGTTCATCTATTTTACTTTAAAGAATTTTAAAACCAAGATTTGTTGTCAATAAAAGACCACCACCACCAACACTTGAATTGCTTCAACATTTCCAACATGTCACATGCAATACAAAAAATGACAAAAAAATTGAAACAATTATTCAAAAAAAATTAGATTGCTAAACCCATCAATCCATGGCTTCAAGCAAGCCTGCATCAATCAGTTGTTTCGCTTTGCTGCCATTCTTGAAGTTTTTTTTCTAGTTTTTATTTAATTTTCTGTTTTTTTTTTGGCTGTTCTTTTGTGAACATTGTGGAAAATCAAATTTTCTTCAACAATCACAAAATCGCCCAATAAGTGCATAAAAATGGTCAACAATTCATCAGCACGCAATTGTGTCAATCGGCTGCCGCATCAAACTACTGCTTGGTGCTTTCTCTCTCTCTTGTCTCTCTCTCACTCTCTCATTTAACTATCTCTTTCACTGCTGCACATGCGACGACAAATTGATGGCAAACTTGCTGCGTTTTAACGCTTATCCTCTCCACTCTGCCTCGATTGCCCGTTTAGAGTGCAGCATGTCACGACCGACATGGCGGGCACCGGCCAGCGGGGCGTGTAACGGCCATAATTCAATTGTCAACGTGATGTGCAACATGCGATAACTTTCTGCTTTGCCTTTGCCATTATTGCATGGGTTTTCTCGTTTTCGTTGGTGCTGCTTTGGCATTTCGTTAGAACTGTCTGAATGGTTGCGCATGTGTGTGTGTGTGTGTGTGGTTCTTGAGCGGCTGTTGGTCGAGCAGATAGACAGACACACACAGACACATAGACAGCCAGACACACAGACAGTCAGACAGATGGACAGGCATCACCTTACAATCAACAACGCTGCTCTCTGTCGCACAGGAGACATTGAAGATGTAGATGGAACGTAGCGAAGGACGAAGGACGCACAACGGCAGTTAATGCCTTCTGCACAATTTATATATTTTTTCCTCAATTTTTCTTGTACTACACTTTTATACGCTTTATTGCTATATGTCTTCTACTCCTCCTTCAATAAGTGATCAAGTTGAAAAAGCGACAAGAAGACAAACTTTTATCAGATAAACAACAACAAAAATATAAAAAATATTGAGGCACAACAAAAAAACGGACAGCATGACAAAGCATATTAAAAGCGGGGCAGGAGGTGGCAGCGAACAAGGGTCTGCAGGACGAAAAAAAGAAATAATAATAATGTAACAACTTTATCGATTTGCTCAACGAGGCTCGTTATTACATTCTTTATTGGCCACACATGTTCGGTATTGGGATGCGATGTGATGCGATGCGATGCCAATGCCAGACCAGCACACAGACAGACACACACGCCGACGGTCAGCGGACACTCCTTTGCCATTAGCCGAGCGCGCTCGCAACACTCCAGGCGGCACAGATGCGGCAACTGACCAACAAACCCAAACAGATTTGCGGCACAGCGAACACAGCGAACGGACACGGGACACTTTGAAGGCAGCCATCGAAATAGTAACCCCACCCATTCACTTTCCGAGACAACATGCTGCACTGCTCATCCCCCATCCCTTACCCACTCACACCCCACATGCACTCGCCGAGTGCCTCGAGTGTTCGTGTCGCAACAGATTTGCTTCCTTTCATGTTTTAGAAAACATATTGTTGATGCTATTACGCCAGTGTTGTTGTTGTATTATATATTATTTGTTGTTGTAATACAACAGCAGCCACGCCATATGCACAGTTGTCTTTTTTATGCCAAGACTGACTCTTACTTTTTCCAGTTCTTTGCTGCGTCTTCACTACTTTCACAACTAAGCCGAATCCCTCCTCCAACCCACGTCGCTACCTGCCAGCACATTTTTCTCAACTGTGTCCTCTCGGTTTACTGGGTCCTCTCGGTATTGTGTTCTTCATTTGATTTTTTATTATTTTTCTAAATTTGTTGTTCAGAAATTGATTTCTTGTCTTTGCGCTGGCGTTGTCGTTGGCGTTGTCGTTGCCACTGTGCGGCATCTCTCTTGTCTTGTCGTTGTTGAACGCTTGTCTCGCATGTTATTGCTGTCGTTATTATTATATTGTTGTTGTTCTTGTTGCTATCAGAAAATTTAATATGTTATCCTGTTGTTGGTTTGCGAAAATATTGAATTTTCTGCTTCCATTTCTCACACAGCCGACTAGACAAAGCAGCTAACGTCGCATATTGCGTACGCTTCGAGAGTCAGCCAATCTCTGTGGGTCTACCTAACCCATTATTGCCAGTTTATATAATCAATTTTATTTATTGCATTGTTGCTGGAAGTGTGTGCTTGTCATTTTCTAATATATGAAATTTAATTTGTGGTATTTTAAAACTTTTTTAGCCGCATGCCACATTCAACATGTGTCTCATTGAAATAGTGTCACATGATTGACACAGCATTGAAATTGCTACACACATAGCAAAGCATACTATCAGGCATTGCACTAATGAAACAAGTTTCAAAGTTAATAACAAATTTGTTTGATAGATCTTTCATTTTGGTTAGAATGGCTTTTTTTAATTTAGAATCTTAAACAACAAATCAAATATTTTTATGAACAAAGTCAATCAAGTGAAATCAATTCAGCAATTTTTATGAACAAAGTCAACCAAGTGAAATCAATTCAGCGATAAACCAGGTATATCAGTATAAAGTGAACCTTTTTTTGCGAAAATAAAACACTAATTTTAAATGGGAAAGTAAAAAACATTTTATTCAAAGTATTGGCCATTGCTAGCCACACATTTTGTCCATCTTTCAGGCAATTTGTGGACACCGCGCCAATAGAGTTGTTTGTCTTTTCAAGCAAACCAATCAGACACACAATTTTCGACTTCCTCGTAGGAATCGAAGTGCTGCTCAGCCAATGCGTGTCTCATCGATTAAAACAAATGGTAGTCGGAAGAAGCCAAGTCTGGTGAATACGGCGGGTGGGGTAGCAGCACCCAGCCAAGTGCTTTGATTGTATCCTGAACCGGTCTTGCTTTGTGTGCAGGAGCATTGTCATGGAGCAAAATTACCCTGCCGTGTCTTCTGGCCCATTCTAGTCATTTTTCGATCAATGCATGGTTCAAATTGATCATTTGTTGTCGGTAGCGATCAGTATTAACGGTTTTGCCAGGTTTTAACAACTCGTAATACACCACGCCCCTTTGGTCCCACCAAACACACAGCATTGTTTTCTTGCCTAATTGATCTGGTTTTGCAGGCGATGTTGAAGATTGTCCCGGATTAACCCATAATTTTTTCCGATTAGATTAAAATAGATCCATTTTTCATCGTCAGTAACAATTTGAAGCAACATTGATTTTCTTTTATGTTTTTGAAGCACCTTGAAGTACTTTGAAAACACTTGTGAAGGTGTTTTTCCGGTTTTCCATCTGCCTTTCATTCAATTCATGTGGCACCCATCTTCCACACTTTTGGATCCTTCCCATAGCTTTTAAACGGACAGAAATTGTTGCTTGTGCAACATTTAACATTTCTGCCATTTGCTTTTGACTCAAAGTGTCATCTTTATCCAATATCGTTGGCAATTCGGCGTCTTCAAACTATTTTGGTGGTCTTTCACGTTCTTCATTTCTCACATCAAAATCATTATTTCTGAACCGTTGAAACCGTTGATGATCACCATATGCCTCGACAAGCATTTGATGCGACTCTGCAGCACTTTTCTTCAAATGAAAACAAAAAATTAATGCTTTCCGCAAATCATCACTATCTGGTACAAAATTCGACATTTTTAACACGATGAAAAAATATGATGTTATTTGTTCATTGACCTGATGTATACTAAATATGCTTGACAGATGTCATAGCAACAAAACAAAATAATTATGACTTGTTCACAACAAATATTCCCTATCGAAACATTTGTACCTTGAGGCTCACTTCGTACTGATATACCTGGTATTTATTTTATAAAATTATTTAAAAATTAAAAAAAAATTTAAAAATTATTAAAAATTATTTTTTAAAATAAATATAAAATTTTAATTTTCTTATTTTAATTAAATAATTAAATAAATAAATAATAAATTTAATTTTCTTTTACATTATAAAACAAATTATTTAAGTAAATAAAACATAAAATATATAAAAATTAAACAAAAATTATTCAAGTAAATAAATAAATTTGAAAATTACACAAAATTTATTTTATAAAAAGTAAAATATAGTATTAATAAAATTATTAAAAAAAACCTATTTCATAAAATAAGGTTTACAAAAAGTTAAAAACAAAATAAAAAACAAAAAAATAAAAATAAAAAAATTAATAAAATAGTAAATTAAAAAATTCAATTATTTCAATTTATTTATTTATTTATATTTTATTTAAATTATTTTAAAAATCTGTTTTATAAAAAACGTTGAAAACAGTTTTGTTTTATAAAAAAGTAAAATAAATAAACAAAAATAATACATTATGAAATAAATACAAATAATGTAAATTTATAATTAAAAGTTATACATACCCCAACCATCACTACGTGGGGTACCTGCCTTATACCACAATCACAATTGCCTATTTTCTAAAAAAAACAAAAACCGAATCTACTTTTAGGCACTTAAGCTTTTAGTATTTCCAACAATCTCATTAGAAACCTAATAGCTTCCCTAATTTATGCAACAAAAAAAACAAAACTCGCAATGTTCCTTTATAAAAATTGCTTATCTTAATGACCACAAAATCTGGCATACTTTCAAGCGCAATTAACCCCACAAATTCAGCATTTTATTGCAAATAAGTTCCAGCAAATTGAACATATTTACTGGAAGATAAAAACTCACTTTGATTAGTGTCTACTAATTAAAAATTACAATCACCCATATGAGTGAAAAAATTTGCATATTCTTGGGCGGATTACCATCGGGTACGAAAAACCAATTTCCAAAGACGCGCGCCGATAAAGATCACGCTGCCAGTATTGCGCCAAAACGTCGGCTGCTTAAGCACCCACATAACACTTACATGCGCCGCTGTAGCATATTTCAGGGCATATTTGCCGGCTCTTAATGGGCAAAGGCGGGACGCGCGCGCTTTTTTACCTGCATATTTATGGTGAGCACTTAAATGTGCGCGGCATAAAATAAAGTAAAACGCCAAATGAAACAAAATGAAAAGCACATCACACGGGCGGCTGAGCAGAGCGGCTCGCGTACGCTCGGCGGCGGCACTTAATGGGACGTTCGGGAATGGAAATACGCGCGCGGTAAGCCATCATTTACATACGCAAACTTGCCGCCACCTACGTGATGTGTTTGTATATGTATGTGTGGGTGTTTCTTTCGGAGTATACGAGTGTGTGTGTGTGTGTGTGTATGCGAGCGTGTAAGGTGAATTCATTAAACGGCATTAACACCCGAAATTTACACACTAAATTACATTTACGAGCATACTTGTAGGCGTTGGAAACAAAAACATCAAACCAACACAACACAATCCCGCCCAGCGCCAGAGCCAACGTCGCGGCTGCCAACAAAGCGCGCTTTATCTAAGCCAACGCACACACACACACACCTTCAGCAACACAGAGCAAGGCGCGACGGCGCCATAAAGTATGTGAAACAAAATTTGGCATGCATTGCTGTGCTCATTTTATGCGGAAAATTGCAAATTTTATTGTTATTTTATGGCAATGCCAAGAAGTAGACAGCGACAGCGACAGCCAGCCGACGTCGCGCAAGGACGACAAGCAGCAGCACGAAGCGGTTGGCGCGCGCACACAGCCACACGCACACATTGACATTCACATTCACATACGTCGAGCAGCTTACAAATTATTTGATGGCGCCGAAAAGACGGCAACAATATTTATACTATTCCACACTAATGTAATAAAAAGTAATATAATTTGCTGGGAATTGCATTGGGTGCGCGTCAAGGCCCCTGCGACCTCTGCGAGAGAGAGAGAGAAAGACATAGATAGAGAGAAAACGTGCGGTTTGAAGTGCGCCCAGAAAATCAATTTTTCACAAAACAAACACCAAATGGGCAAAAGTGTGCAAAAGGCAAAAACAAAAATGTAAAAATAGAGGGGGACAAATGCTCAACGAACCAACAACAAAAAACAAACAAATAAACGAACCAACGAATGAGTCAACGCACGAGTTGACGATACGGCGCGCGCTCCAATCGTAATCACGGCCAACAACTGAAAGCTGCTATTTGTTTGCTTGTTTGTGTACAACATTTGTAACAACAACAACAATAAAAAAATAACAAAAAATGTTACAGCCATAAGCTGCAGCAAGCGAACGCGCCTAAAAATATGCTACCATGAAGCAATATTTATTTACCGCTAAATTATTATGAGCCTCATTAATTCAATACAAGGCAATGCCGACGTGCGGTCATGCTTAAGGCGAGCAGCAAAAATCGAATTCGCCAAAGGTGAAATGGCAAAAAAAACAAAACAGCCAAAAGCGAAAAAGCCAAAAATGAAGACAACAAGAAATATTTGTGTGTGTGTGTGTGTGTGAGTAGCTACGAAACGCAGGGGGATGATGACGAGGGTAGACGAGAGAGACACAGAGCTTATAGCGCAATAATATGTTAAATAAAAATTCATGCACGCATTTCGTGTAGCACCTAAAAGTATGCCATTAAAAGTTAAACGCACCCAAAAATCGATTTTGCTACCTTTTCATACTTTGCAAGCATACGTTGGCAACAATAACAACAATGCCGCCAATGTGACTGTCTCTATAGGTCTATATACGCGTCTATATATTTGTATATTCTGTAAGTGTGTGTGTGTCTATTGAGTTGCTTTTTTTCATACTTTGAACATCAAGTCACGCGAACGAATGCAGCAAACTCAACCAAACCGAAAAATGGCAAAAGCCAAATGACTGTGTAAGGCTGACGGTGACGGTGACGGTGATGGTGCTGGCGCCGTTGCCTCGTGTATCAGCAGCAACGGAAATGCTTTGCCACTCATTGAGCTTTTTATAGCGGCAACGCAGCACAGCGCTGTCTCTTTGCCCGTTGGGATGTGTGTGTGTGTGTGTGGGTTGCATGACGGAGAGTGTGTTGGCGCGTAAATGGGTGCAGTTAAAAAGTAATCAATGTCCCTTCAGATAACATTTCGCTGATAAGAAAATGACATGTACATAAAATTTTAAAAGAATTTCTAGCGTGATCTCAAGTGCCACACGAATATGGCCACGAAATGGCAAAGTTGTGAGGGCGCCATATCTTCGCCTGAGAAAATGATTGTCGTATGTGCTATTAAATTCAATGGAACATACGACATTCGTTTTCTCAGGCGACGACATGTCAATCTATTAAAAGAAGCCAAGTGTAAAAAAGTATGCGTAGTATACTTTTAGGTGCGTAGCGATAACTAATCGCAACAGTGCACAGTGATTCGTTCCATAGACAAAATTCAAAAAATTTATGGTCTCAGAATTTAACCATTTTGATGTCATTTTAAAGGTAAAACTCCAACTAAGAAAACTCCAAAAAATCTGTGCAAACAAACAATAAGTGTCTGTGCAAAAGCGGCTCAAAGTTGAAACTTTTTTCACAAAAAAATTGAAACTCATATTTTCTGTTTTTTAGTCTATTGAGTAACAAAAATTTTAAAAAATACGACAACTTACATACATACTTTTTCGACAAAGTATAATTTATATATGCCTAAAAGTATGCAATCAGCACGAAAAGTGATAAAATCTGCAAAAATGCAAAGCATACATCTATAATTATCGTTTTTTTTTGCAAAACTAAAGGGTACTGAGACAATGTCTGTTACTCTTTGGAATAATCAATGTTGAGGTTACCGATTAAATGTAAAATCTGAAAAATCTAGCCAACAAACTTGATGCTATAGCTCTCCAAAAATGACGAAAATTGCAAATTTAAGTCGCAGGCATTGCCAAACTACAACAGTTTAAGAAAAACAAAATGGAGATTTCAATTCAGAAGACCATGATTAACTGGTACACCAAATTTCATGAAGAACGGACCACTCCTTCTAATTTTGTCCCGCGGTTGTATGGAGTCGAATCACTTTGCGGTGTGGCGTTTTCATTTACTTGAGTGAAGAAAAACTGCATTGCATTCTAATCACATATCAGTTATTAAAGTTCAAAATTTATAGCATACTTTTAAGCGCTGTGCACTTAGAAATATGAAAAAGTACTAATAACTAAAGCTCTCCACTTGCTATGATTTATGCAGTCTACTCGAAAACCTTTGAAGCACCCTTAAAGCTTTATTCAAAATATGGCAAAAACCACTTGATATTGCATACTTTTGAGCGCATTTAAACGCAAAATGTTTAAGTTTAGCAATAGAAAAGTTTTCACATCAAATGTTGCCCATCGAACGCGAAGACGCACACACTTAATTTAATTAAAGTTCCCATACGGCGGCAACACACACACTCTCACATACATAGACACAACGCAGCAAAGTATGCAATGCACCATTGTCGATGGGTCGTATGTTGAATGTATGTGTGCGCGTGTGCCTACTGTTTGTATGTTTATGCATTTGTGCTTTGCCACTGCCCGCTAACCCCCGAATTAATTTCCGTTTTGCAAACCAATTGAAAATCCAATTTTCAATACATTTCCCGGCACACTGAATGCTATCGATACGGCCGCGCGCGCCTATCCATTGGCCAGCTGGAAGCCTAACCACTCATACCACCTTTGCTGCGCGTTGGCCATTCAGCGGCACTCAGACTTACACACACACACACACAAACTCAGACAGACACACATACACTCATACACAGAGGCGCACACAAATGAACGGCAACTTTAAAAATAGCGCTACCGACACACCAAAGGTATAAACATTGCCACCGCATGCCTAAAAGTAGGCAACGGTATATGGAATCAAATGAAAACGCAACTAAAGCACACACACTCACTACTAGTAGGCTGGTGTGTGCAATACATATGTACATACATATGTGTGTATGTATGTATGTATGTCTATATATATGTAATTGCGAACAACGGTTTTTACTCAGTCTATATGTGTAGCATAGACTGTGGCGCCGAGCAGCCGACCAGGCGGCTCGCTTAAATTACCAACTGACCAAACGTATTGCAAAAGTTGCACAGCGCAGTTGAGCAAAGCGGAAGAAGGCAACAACAACATGTACGAACAAAATGTGGGAAGTGACGCGCGTGTTGCCGTTGGTTATTTTGTTGCTGTTGTTGGCCGTTGTCGCTGTTGTTGCAACTGCAAATGAATATTGCAATGAAAATGCTGGTTTTTAGCTTTCAAACACACACACGCACACATACACACGCACACACCGGTCAGCCAATACATGCCCAATAGCCCCTGGCCCCCCGTAGCCCCCACAATGAGTCTGTCCAGCTGCTTGGCCCAAACAAAACTCACACAGTTGGCCGCATTGTACTTTACGCTCGGCAAGTGACACAGCCAAACGCAGCGTAGCGATGGGGTGGGGAGGCACGTGCGGTTCGCGGCACAAGCACTGGCCGTGGCCTACCTTGTCGTGGCATGGGCGCGTAATTGAAGGTATGAAATGTTTTTCAACATAATTATTTCGCATTCAAAATGAAAACTTTTCAGTTTTCAGCTCTCGCCGCTGCGCGCTGTCCGTCCGTTGTACTCAACGCACATTAATCATTTTCCGTCTGTCCTTTTTCATTTACTGTTTGGCCAATATTTCTGTGTTTCACATTGTTGTTTTTTCATATTTTTGCCCCCCCCCAACGAAAATTACTTTATTTCGTATGCTACAGAGTTGCCAACGTTGCATACACACGAACGTGTAGAGTGGAAAAGTGCTGACAAATTGATTTTCTCTGCCTTGAATATTCAATTTCAGATTTTCACAAGTGTTGGCAAACTTTATTGCATGGCAATTGTAAATAATGGAAACAATATTTGAGCAATTGCAATTTTCCAAAAAGCAGTGATTATTAGTTGTGCAATGGTTTCGTTAAGGTTGCGTTGGTTTAGTCATTAAGACTTTAGATGTCTGCTTTTTTGGTGGGCCAGAAAAATGTTCAAAACAATTTAATTGACTTCATATTCAAATAATTTTTCATTTAAGAAGTAATTAAACTTTAATCACGAGCATTAAATAAAAAAGTAACACATGAATATTAAGTTAAAAACACTGATACATGGCCAAATAAAAATATTAACTGAATTTAATTGATCATAAAAAAGAATTAATTTTTATAATTTAATATTTAAAAAATAATTGATCATAAAAAATAATTAATTTTTATAATTTAATATTTAAAAAATTAATTTCTATCATTAATTACAAACAAACACATGATTGATCAACAGAAAACCATAACTAACAACAAATATTTGTAGATTATGGTACTAACTAAACTAATTGACCATAATCAAACTATTAATTCCAAGTGGTTTGAAATCGCAAGTACTATTTACAAGCAGACCTACACAAATACATAATTAGTCAACAGAAAACCATAACTAACAACAAATATTTGCAAATTAATAATAATTAGTAATAGTATTAACTATAGTTTAGTTGACCAAAATCTCCAAGTGTTTTGAAATAATTACAATCAGTCCTAAACTAATGCGTGATTGGTCAATAGAAAACTATAACTAACAACAAAGAAATCAAAATTATAGTAGTAACTAAATTAATTGAACATAATCAAACTATTTATTTCAAATGAAATGAAATTGCAAGTTGCATAGAAAACTTAAGCGAACTAATTGACCATAATCAAACATTTCAAGTTAATTCAAGTCTCCAACTTTATGCATGATTGGCGAATAGATATCTATAACTAACAACAAATAAAACAAAATTATAGCATTAACTAAATTAATTGAACATAATCAAACTATTACAAGTGAAATAAAATCACGAGCATTAATTACAAACAGACCTAAACAAATACATGATTAATCAACACAAAACCATAACTAAGTACAAATATTTACAAATTATAGTGTTAACTAAACTAATTGACCATAATCAAACTATTAATTCCAAGTGAAATGAAATGGCAAGCATTAATTACATGATTAATAAACAGAATAATAGAATAATTTACCGCAGAATTATAACTAATGGTATTAATTAATCTAATTAATCATAATCAAATAATTCCCTCTAATAAGTCAATTAATATCATTTGCAAGCACTAATTACAGTCATAAAAAATAAATAGATTAGTTACAAAAAAACAGAATCGAAAAATTTATAAATAAAAGTGATAACTAAACTAATTGATCACAAAAATTGAAACTTGAAAATTAAAAATTGAATTTAAATTTAAAATTGAAATAAGTTATTAAAAATTATATATACCAAGCTGCAAAGAGCTACGTTTGATCACTACTCGATTAACTAATAATTTAGCTGTATTAATTAATGAACTAATTAACTGTTTGTCGCTTCCATTTTATAAAAAAATGCATTAATTATTAATTATATTATAGTTAATAATTTGTGACTTAGTTTACTTAAATACTTAACTAACTAATTAGCAGATTTCGAGCAACAAAACTAATAAAACAAATTAATTAATCGCTTACAGTTTGAAACGCATTTAACTGCTTAACTTACGGTTACGTTTATCGTTACCCTATTTCGTTAATTAATTTAATTAACTAGTTTAATTAGTTAAACTTGGTTAGTTTTTTAATTAGTTAATGAATTTAATTTAAGTATTACATTTGCTGAACATCAGCATTAATTATTTACTTAATAAGTAAATCAAATAGTATTAACTAATAACTTAAGACATTAATTAGTTATTTATTTACCCTTTAATTCTTAATTACATAATTTTGCTATAATATAATAAGTTTGCTTAAGAATTTTGCTATAATATGAAAATTAATTAAATAATTAATCCAGTTAATTAATGACACAATTAAAAAATTAGTAATGCTTATTAACTAAAGATTTTTCAAATAACTAATGTGTAAGTTAAGTCTTACATACTCCTTGATTTGTCTTTTAAATAACAATTGCATTATTTTTTAATTATTTTTTGGCATTTTATGCTTTTGTTATCACTTAGAACTATTTAAATTATTATTGTAACTAGTTAAAATTAATGAAAAGTTAAATAATCAAAAAAAATTAAAAATTTATACATTAATTTGTAATAACTATAATGTTATAATTGAACAATATTTTTAAATTATAAGTAATTAATAAATAAACAATCAACAATGAACTAATTTATAAAGTTTATAATTAAATAATAAAAACTAATTTATTACAAATAAAAATACAATTAATGAGGTATTTTATGAATTTGAATTTGTTTTTAACAAAAATCTAATTTATAATAGTTAAATAATAATAATTAATAAATAATTAATAATAATGAATAATAAGTAATAAATAATTATTTACAAAATCAAATTAAATTACTTTTAAATTCTTTTTACAAATGAAAACTTGAAATAAATTCATTAGTTATTACTTTGACTGACTTTTAGTACAAATTTATGAATAAGTTGAATACAATTTTATTCAATTAAATTTTATTTATTTAATTAAGTGCATGAAAATCCGTTACTTTAATTGTTAACTGCAGTAAAAATTGCAGCTAAAGAATAAACATAAAGTTTCAGTTCATAATAATTTAACTGTGAATAATTAGAAATCGATAATTTATAATAATTAGTTGATTTAAGCTATAATTTGTTTAGTAAATCAATGTCTTTGCTTCAAAAATTATTCCTACAACGCATTTAAGTCATTTATAATTAAGTAATAAACATAAAGTTTCATCACTTAGTAGTTGAATTGTTAATAAACACCAATAGTTATTAATTTTTAATAATTAATTAATAATAATAACTTAATAATTAAGCCACTTTAAACCTAAAATATTTGGTTTAATTAATTCAATTACTTTAAAAATCACTACAAATCACTGCATTCAACGTCAACTTAAGCAACAACAAAACTACACAATCTCTATTGATACCATTCGAGCACAACGTTTTTTATTTTATTTGATAAATTTATTCAACGAGCGCATACAATTGCATAATAATTGCGTGTATATTGTTTGAACTTTCACACACACACACACACGCGCATCAATTCCAAACTCACTCATTGCACGCCGTCTAAACGTATGAAAACGCAAAGCGCAGCATTATTGTACACGAATGTACAATAATAAAATGTATCACAACAACAACAACAACAATAGTAACAAATTCTCTTTTCACTGACCACTGACCAATGCTCACATTGCAAATCTGTTGCAAATCCATCGAATCGAATTCTAAAAACTCTGCACAAATCATGCAAAGCCAACGGCCAAACAAAATGAAACACAACACAACCCAACCAAAATAAAAGAGATATGCAAACAAACAAAAAATAATATGCAAAAACGTTAGTCAGCTTTTAGGCGAGTTGTGTGTTTGCCGACAAAGCGTCAACCGGCTGTCTAACTGACTGACCACTGGTGCGCTGCCTCCACGCTGAGCTGACCGCAACGCCATTAGCTACGCCAGGCGCAGCAGCTTCGCTTTTATTTGCCGCTGTACGTTTTCGGGCATTTTCATTTTCATTTGTATACCAACAGCCGCGCGCGCGGCGCGCACCCACACACACACACACACACTTGTTGGTCCTGCTTTGGTTGCGGGTGGGCGTGTGTGTGTGTGTGTTAAGAGACTCTTTTTCACAACACAAAAAGCCTTTCGCTTTGTGCGCCACTCCGTCCCACTGACGCCCAACTGCCGCACGTCTCAGCAAATATTGACCATTGGCCTTACAATCTGTTTGCATTTTCAAAATATTTTCATTTTCATTGCTGCACCAATGCGGCAGCGTTCACATGTTTGTCCATGTGTGTGTGTCCTATGCCGCTCAACGTTTTTGCATTTTGTTGCAGTTGCATAGAAATGTTGTAGTTTTATCTGTTGTACAATTTGGGATTTTAGCAAAAATTATTTTGTGTTACAAGCCGAAATGTGTGTTTGTAGAAAACTGATTCAATTTTTGCTACAAATTTACATAACTTCCATATTTTGCTGCATTTTGTGTGCGTTTTTATTGAATTCACTTGGTTTAAAATGCCATCAATCTTAAGTATTTTGAATGGTGTCTAAAAATGTGATTAGAAAAATTCTTTTCATGTCACTTGGTTTGAAAGATTTTGAAAAATTAATTGTAATTTATGATGTGATAGTTGTCGATTTTATGTTCTAAGTTCAATTAAGTGAATTTCTTTAAAGTTCAAATTCATTCATATTAAAATTTCATTAAATTTCAAATAAATAAATGAAATAAATATAATAAATAAACAAATAGAATAAATTAATTAAATAAAATTAATAAACTAAATTAAATAAATAAAATCAATAAATAAAGAAATAAATAAAATTAAAAAAATAAAATAAAATAAAATAAAATAAAATAAAATAAAATAAAATAAAATAAAATAAAATAAAATAAAATAAAATAAAATAAAATAAAATAAAATAAAATAAAATACAATAAACAAAAAAGGAAAAAATAAAGTAATAAAATACAAAATATTTAAGATAAAATAAATGAAATAAATAAAATAAGTAAAATAAAATTATATCTATCTATATGAAGTAAGGCAAAATATTAAAAAACCCATGTCCAGTGACCATGAAAGGCTTAGCGTACTTTTAGTTAATGTTTAATTACTTCTAACTCACTCATAATTTCAAGTTTCTATGGATTTTACCACAAATATGTGCATAGCCAACTAATACACTGCACACTTTCAGGCGCCCCAGACCCATACAAATAATCAATTAAATATTCTGCCTCTTTCTGTGACACTCAACACACGCTTTTGGCTGCCAATTCAATACTTAAGTAGAGCCATATCACTTGTGTCGCCTCGCCATTACGTTCAGTCCATTTGACATGTCAGCAGTTGCATACTTTTAGGCAACTTTGGCAAAGTATTAACTACTCTATCAACCACGTACCCCCAAATCTATTAGTTGCTGCAGTGCTGCCAGTCTGAAGCTGGTCTAACATGAGTTTGGCAGTTCGCCTGCCAGTCAGTTTCGCCGCTCCCATCTCTACCACTACAGCCAGTACTTTTCAATTTCTCCACTCTAGCTGCGTATTTGCACAACGATATTGAAAAGTAAACACATGCAGCATTTTCTATTTGAATTTGTATTTTAGCAATCAATCAGAAATTCATACCAACAATAACAACAACAACAAAAACATAAATACAACCTCATCAACCGCTTCCACTGGCAATTGCAGCAACATTCCCATCAACACTTTCTTTACCACTCTCTCATCATCATCAACAACAACAACAACATCATCATCATCATAGCATCATCATCGTCATTATCGCTTGCATCTTTACTGTATAAATGCACCAAACATGGCGCACTCAATTGCAGCAAGTGTTGCCAATTTTGCTGTTGCTATTTGCCACTTGTGTTGCTGTTGTTGTCGGTTGCTGTTTATTGCGAGTATTGAGTCGAGCCGGGTTGAATTGAAATGAATCGAAACGAAACGAGTCTACCGCACCGCACCGCACTGCATCGAATAGTTGGCGCCATTGGCAGTAATTTAATGCCTGACTGCAGCCGGTTAAATAGAGACGATATGGCTGGCAGGCATTGGCGACGACGCGACGGTGTGTGGGTTTGTTGACAGCAGCATCCAACATGAAATCAATTCACACAAAAGCTTCGCCTTAAATGCCATAATGTAATTTTAATGTGATTTTTCCAGCATGAAAAGCAAAACTGACGACTTTGTTGCCATCTGACAGACGTGTGGGTGGTGTGTGAGGGTGTAATTTGTTGGCTTTTAGGTTAATTGTGCATTGGATATGGGAGAAAGATGAATAAAGAATTAAACTAAATGTGATCAATTGAAGGAAATGCCGATGCAGATAGTTGGGAATTATGAAAGAAAATTGGTGGGGTTTTCAATAACGAATCAATTCAACTTTTCATGACTACTAACTATTCATAAAAGAACAAACTAAGAGAATACGTTGTTTTTCTAGACTAGTTTTGATTATTCTAATTGAATTTTAAAATAATTTAAACTAATTGCAATTAAGTAAAAAAGTTTTACTCATATTTGTTCAATTTTAGTTTATTTTTAATTAAATTTTAAAAGTAAAATGTAAACAAAAAAAATCATAAAATTAAAATTAATGCAATACAACTTGGGACCACACAACTAGTTAGCCGAATAACTATGAAATAATCCATGATATAATTACTCAAACTTCCAAATCATTACTATTCAGTACATTAAAATCTATAAATTACATTGAAATAAACGCTTAAGTTGACTTAGTTAAAAGTTATGGGAACACTGTGGCCTCAAGTCGCTGCAAATATCAGGTGTACAACTTTGCTTCCGCCGTTTTTTTCCAAAATTAAAAGCTTTATTGCGAAAAAGTGCTTACAGATGTATTACTCAAAGTATTGTCTGTCGCTAGCGACAACTTTCTCCCATCTTTCCGGAAAATTTTCGGATCCCGGCTCGAAAAAAGGAGTCCTCTTTGACGCTATCCATGAAGCAACCCATTTTTCCAATTCTTCGAAGGATTGAAAATGTTGATCTGCCAGGCCGTGTGCCATCGAACGGAATAGGTGGAAGTCAGAAGGGGCGACATCTGGGGAATACGGCGGGGGGGGCAAGACTTCCCATTTCAGCGTTTCCAGGTACTTTTTGACCACTTTTGCGACGTGAGGCCGAGCATTGTCGTGTTGGAGGATGACTTTGTCATGTCGCTCTTGATATTGTGGCCGCTGTTGAAACCACTCCCGACACGTTCTTTCACTCAGAGCAGCATCACCGTAAGTTTCTGAGAGCATTCGATGCGCTTCAGCTGCACTTTTTTTCGAATTGTAACAGAAAAGTAAAACTTCCCGCAAATGGCGAGAATTGGGCATATAAACGGACATTTTCGAGCGTGAATAATACGAAAACAAGAACAACTGTCACTGAAACGGCGATGACAATTCGTTAGGCACTGTCCACACTCACTTTAAAGGCATTACCATCTATGTATTTCAACCAACCTCAGCCGGTACAGCCACCTATCGGAAAACGGCGGAAGCAAAGTTGTACACCTGATATAAACACTGAAATGCAACACTTTATTCATTCATTCGATTTAACTATTCATTTCTAAAACATATTTTTCTTTAAATATATAAATAAATATATAAATAAACTCTTTTCTTTATTTTTCTTCAAATATATAAATAAATATATTAATAATTTTTTTTTCCAAATCAAATAAAATTCCATCAATTTGCCGCATTTTTGCCATAAATAGTTGCTGGCAGGTGCGCAAATGTCAGGAATTGACGAAAGCATGTCAACTCTTTGATTGCTTTAAAAATTCGGCAAAGTAGATTTTCAGCGCTCAGCGGCCGCGAGACCTCCGGCAGTGCACACAAAAGCAACCCAGGATTGCAGAAAATACTCGCATAATTTTTATAAAATTCATATGAAAAAATATCAAACAAACACACGCACAGAGAGAGGGACGCCGAAACACACACATACGCACACTGAGATTCACAGCACGCCAGAACGTCAGCCAGCGCCACACACGCCAACTGGTGCACAAGTAAAAGTGCAAATATTTGTTAACTTCATTTTCTACGAATTAAATATTTACACATTTACACACACATTCCAACGACTGCGAATCGCTTTAGTGTATGTGTGAGTGTGTTTGTGTATGTGTGTGTTGGTGTTGGTGAGTGCATTTGCATGCATTTTCAGTTTGATGGCTGTTGCCGTTGTTGTCTGTCTGTCTGTTTGACCGCTTTTGTTTGCATTTCCCATTCAAAAATAAAATAAGAACTCAACGCCACCTTCCCCCCCTCGCCCACGGCAATTGCTCGCTATTCGGTAAACAGCCATATTGAAAATTATGGACACGCTCCGGAACTGAGCCAAGCAATGGCGGTGTGCGTGCCGCATGCGAATTGCATTTAGTTCGGCGACTGCGTGGCGAGACGTCAGCGCGAAAAGGGTTGTAGTGCTATGTGTTTACACTGAAAAAACAGTAAATATTTCACAAATTGGTAGCGAGCGCTGCTGCATTATGACTGCAGTGGTTGTGTGCAGCATGCAATGTTGCATGTTCGCGATAAGTTCCATTGGCTTATGCCGAAATTGTGCCATCGAAAGGGTAACCGAACAACAGAGCAAAAGCACAACTATTAACAGTAAAAAATATTCCACTTCTCGCATAATTGGCACATTACACTTATTACTTATATGAATGTTGGTGTAATAAATGTCGAATAGTTTTAATGATATTACAGCATGAAGTTGAAGTTTGTGGTTGGAATTTGAAAAAAGGGGAGATTTCATAATTGTTTGCGGCAAAGATAAAGAAAAACTAAATCAAATTATTTGAATTTTTGGGTAACTAGTTTCAGGAAAAATTTAAAAAGTAATTTTATCTTAATAAATTTAAAAAATCCAACAACATTGTCCACGTAAACCAAATCACAATACACACAAATATTAACCAATAAATATTTATAACAAAGAAAAACAAAATTCTTTCAAATATCACACAAGCAGCAACATTATTGCTTTAAGTTTAAAAGCAAAATTGCAAAATGGCCAAAATCGAATCAGCCGTTGTTGCTGCATTCTTTGGTCCCAACAGCATTTTACACGTTTTTATCTTATCAGACAATGTCGCTACGGCTGCTTCATTGGCCTCTCCGCCGCTCTGCAGAAGCAGCTTTCGGCGCTGCCAAATGCCACTTTCAACTGGATGCCGCTGCTTCGCTGCCATTCTTTGCTGCGCTGCTGAGATTTTGCATTTCAAGCCAAAGTGAAACTATCAGCGCGACGTCATCTCTCGCCAGCGTTTATTTTTCCACTCACCCCATGATTTTTCTGGCCATTTTTTCCCATTTGCAATTTTTTTCCTCTCTTATGTATTGTTTTTTTTTTTTTATTTTCGTATTTGCACCAAAGTGGCTCGAGTTGGCTGCTGCTTTTCCAATTTGATGCTTTTTTCTACGCCACTAAACATTTCTCTGTCATTCCAATTGTAATCTGGCTGCTGCCATCTCGCTGGCCAATGTTGTTGTGCAAAATGGTAGTAAAGCATTAAATGTGCACAAAAATGCAACACTGCATAGTCTTTGGAGAGTGTGAGCAGAATTGCAAATCCTGTCAGTGTTGTCCATTTGCTGTTTGTTGGCAGTTTTTATTTATTTTGTGTTTATTTCCTTTTTTTTGCTTTTCCCTTGCCATCTTTTACTGGCATTCTTTTTCGCATTGTGTGCCACGTGTCTTTCTTTTTTTGCAAAAAGCTTATTTTACTTGCATGTATAGGAAATTTATATGTGTGTGTGTGCGTGTGCACTTACATGTTCAAGTATTTGCATCACGCTCGCCTTCTGTTGGCTTAGCTGCAGCCCGAAGGTTTTCACTCTTCTTCTTTTGTTGCTCTTCGCTTTTAGCTGACTTGTCTTCGTTCTTTTGCATGTTTGAAAGATTATCTTTTTAAATTGCAATGATTACTTTTTGGCGCTGCAGTGAAGGACTTGTAAAAGTCAGTAATGGAACATTGTTGAATAGTCGTAAACTAGGCAGTAAATGCAGCATCTGTATTGTCATCTGTATTGTTTGAATTTTGTCTGTATTGTCATCAGACTGAGAAAGTTGCAGACTTAGTACGGGCAGTTCTTTCCAGTCTGCCTATTCTACTCTGTAACAGTGTGTTTCAATTTGCCATACTCTACTCTGCTCTAAGGTCGAGATGGACATTAATAAGCATTCTTGAGACATTAATAGGCATCTTTAAGTGAACATTGAATTGTTAAACTCCAATTTTGCATTTTTGAACTCCTCCTCAACGCCCAAAGATTTTGCGGATACCTTAAATTTAGTTAGAACTTTCGTAAGAGGAGCATTCTAAGTTTTGTTCAATTAGTGCAACATCGCAACATCGATCTAATCTATATATGCATTATCTTATACTTATGTTAGATATCTTAATAACTTAATTTTTTCCAATGCTATGGTCATCTATCTACCTATCTCTCTCTATTGCCAACTCTACTTGGATCTCGATCTTTATCTTGATCTCAATTTAAGTTTCTACCTTTACGTCAATATCAATCTCTATATCTACCTCTACTTTTATCTTCAACTATGCCTTAGTCTTTACATCTATCGATACCTTTGCATCTTCTTTTAGCTTCACATCTGCCTCTACATCTACCTCAGCTTCTACCTTTACATCTACATATATATACCCTTGTCTTCATCTCTACTTTTGCATCTACATCTAGATCTACATTAACCTATATTTCTACATCTAGATCTGGATCTATCTTCACCTTTACTACGTCTACCTCTAGATCTATTTCTATCTCCAACTCTTCTACCTACTTACATACACTTCTATCTTTACTTATACCTCTTCCTCTACCTCTATGAAAAATTCTACTTCTGACTATATGTCTGCCTCTACTTTTACTTCTGTCTTTACTTCTACCTCTACGTCGAACTCTACTTCTACCTATACTTATACCTCTACGTATACCGTGACTTCTACCCAGACTTCTACCTATATGTTTGTCACTACTTCTCCCTCGATCGATCTCTACTTCCACCTATATGTTTGCCTCTACTTTTCCCTCTACTTCTGCCTTCACTTCTACCTTTACTTCGAACTCTACTTCTACTTCTAACTTCAGTTCTTTACTTCGAACTCTACTTCTACTTCTAACTTCAGTTCTACTTTCAGTTCTATATATGTGTCTGTCATGACTTCTGCGTCCGTTCCTATTTTTGCCCCTAGCTCTACGTCAAACTCTATTTCTACCTTCAGTTCTAACTAAGGTTCATGTCTGTCACTACTTCTCTCTTCTTCTTCTTCTTCTTCTACTTCTACTTAAAGCTTCACCCATACTTCTACCCGTACTTCTATCGCTACGTGTCCTCTACTGCTACCTGTATCTTTATTTTCTTTTTCTGTCTATATCTCTGGCTCTATTTCTAAATCACCTCTTTCTATATCTCTAATATATATATATATAAAATTAGTTCTGTTTTCATGGACCTCTATATTTTTTACATTCCTCAATGTCTTTATATCTATCTATGTCTGTATCTCTGCCTCTATTTCTATGTCTAAATCTACCTCTTCTTCTACTTTTACTTCTACCTACTTTATCTCTTTGGAGAAACTATGTCTTTATATCTGTCCCTGTCAGTATCTCTCTATTTCTCTCTCCCTCTATTTCTACATTTTCCTCTTCTTTTACGTCTGACTCTACCTTTCATACGTTTCTTTGCATCGGTCTCAATCTCAGTCCCTGTTTTTTGTTTTTTTTTTAATGAGCCAACGCGCAGGGGATACCCCTATAAATGCGAGGCATTGCGCTGGTTCAGGAAGAATATATAGGTTGGGAGGAAGGACTTACTTCTACCATTACTTCTACTTTCATTTTACGTTTACCTATACACTATCTCTATCTACTTCTATTATATTTAAACCTCTACATTTATCTCCGTCTCGTGTTTGTCTCTATTTCTACATCAAACTTTACATCTCCCATAACTCTTTATGTCTCTGTCTTTATCGCTGTCCAATTCCATTTCTCTTTATGTATATTCCATCTCCATCCCATCTTATTTCTATCCTTTACTCTATCCACACCATAACCCATTCATTACACTCCCCTTCACTTACCGACCACGCCCATTTATTGTTAAAATCCCATACACCCATTCATGATGGCATGTTGGCTCATCGCTAGCGCCCCGAACAATGCAATCGCAATCATGTTAAGGAATTTTTCGTGTTTTGCCTTTGGCCAGTTTTCACACCATCGCCATCGCCATCACGTCACGTCCTGGTCGTCGTTCAGTGCAGCTCTGCCAAGACGAAACTGTTGTCATGCTGCCGCTGCTCGCTCGCTTGCTGGCTGTTGCTCGTATTAGATGTCATTTCACATTTCGTGACAAGTCGGCTAATCTGACTGGAAAGTTATTTATTTCACCCGTTCTCTCCAGTGCTTCACTATTTTTCCATTTATTCTCTTGCTTTTGCTTTTACCACACAGTTCCAGGAGTGCAAAAAAAATAGCAAATAATGGAGAAAATGGAAATTTTGTGTGCTTGTTAAATGTGAATTGTTGTAGTGTTAAAACGAAAAGTATTAGATACAATTTTGCGTATTCCTGTGCAAATTTTGATGGTGATTTTTTTGTAATTACTTAACTGAGACTGTTGTGAGAAAACTTCTGACTACTGAGAAAATCTCTGAAGACTATATGTACAAAATATTGCGCGGAAAAATATTGGATTAGCTTATTGGATGGTTTAAAACACTTCTAGGGCTGTTTTGGTAAAATCTTTACGGACAAGTCAGCGAAATTCATTCAAATCACTTTAGCTAATTAAGTTAAATTCTTACTTTTACTTATTGTTAACTTTCAACACATACCAGGGTTGCATGTAGGTTTAAAGGTATGCAAGAAATTCATTAAAAACCTACTACAAGATCTCACAAAAGTGTTTTGTACTTTAAGGTAAACTTTAACATATCACTTTTCTAGTCTAATCTCTAGAAAATTTTTTCTTCAGGCTTCGTGAACACCCCTAATATAAATTTTTCTCTTAGCAACGTGTTACATTTGGGCCTAAAAGTATACCAGAAATGCAGCAAAAATCTACTGAAAGCTGCCACCAGAGTGTCTTGTACTCTTCTGGGGTAACCACCATCACTTTTCTAGTCTAATCTGAAACAAATTTGTTCTCTAGACTTCGTAAATACGCCTTATATGAATTTTTCTCTTAAAATTGCAAGACTTTCTGCTTTTTTAAGGTTATAGAACTTCTTTAGAACCAGAGAAGAATGACTAAAAATTATTTAAATTTTGGCTCACAAGTTGAGAGCAAACTTCTGTCTCTCTAATAAAGTTCGAGTCACTCCGATCTGAAGCCAATGCTACAACCTACTATCGACGTACTGATCCACTGATTCTGTATTCTACTTTGGGGGAGTTATTTCGTATACAATTTTTGCGCCATTCGAAACCATATTTTATACCCAAAATGTTAACAACAAAAGAAAGAAAAGACAGACAAATATTTGGAAGGGTTTGAACACCCAATTTCGACTCGAGTGACTACGAAAATATACTACAAAGTTTTTGTTCTTAGTATTTTGAACTCCAAATTTTTATTGCATACATTTAGGCGATCGAATTTATTATTTTCTTTTTACTTTACTTATGCAAATTTGAAATCAGTGACTAACTTTAAGTGAAATATTGTAAAATATTCGATTGGAAAATGTTACTCTTACCTATTCTAATCAAACAAAGAGGACAGCGTCGCTCTCTTTCACTCAAAATTTTTGTTGCATACATTTAAGCGCTTCAATACATTATTATTTTTTTTAATTTTAATTATGCAAAATTTATATCAGTAAAATAATAAACTAATGACTAATTACAACTGAAATATTGTAAAATATTCGATTGAAAAATGTTACTCTTACTTATTCTAATCAAACAAGAAGGACAGCGTCTCTCTTTCGTTCAAAATTTTTATTGCATACATTTAGCGCCTAAATGTATGCAATAAAAATTTTGAATTTATATATTTTTTTAATTTTAATTATGCAAAATTGAAATGAATGACATAACTAATAAACGAATGACCAACGTCAACTGAAATATTATAAAATATTGGATTGAAAAATTTTACTCTTCCCTATTCCAATCAAAGAAGAAAGACAGCGTCTTTCTCTTCCACAGAGCATCTCACCCAACCGTATCTCGTTCCACAACGTAGTTTACTTTTGCTCCTCCCAATCCTTCAATCAAATTAAAGCAACACACGCATTTGCCAAATGCCACAAACACCCACACATGCACCCATACAATCACACAATCACCCAACACACACACACACAAAGTCACCAACATTACCACAAACGTACATATGAAAGTAATTTATTAAGTGGTAATTTATTTGCGCAAAACTCAAAGGAGAATTTTTCGTGCGGTAGCGCAAAGCTACAACAACAGTAATAAACACCAAAACCAAGACCAAGAAAACGAAACAAAAAAACACACACACCAACATAAAACAAAGCAAGCAAAATGCACTGCAGCAGCAAAAAGGGGAGACAAATTACCAGAGGGGATCCCTGTGTGTTTGTGTGTTATTAAAAACCGAAAGGGAAAAATGAAATGAAACGACAGCAGTGTGTGTTTGTGTGTGTGTTGCTTTTTGCTACTGATTGCTGAATTATTACGGCCACCAGCGGCGGCAGCCGAATCAGCAGCAACAGCAGCTGGCAATTGCTCAACTGACAGCAAAGGCGACTTCCAACACACACATCGCATTCTCTCTGTATGTGAGTGCGTGCCAATATTTTCACACAAACTCAAACACACACACACACACATGCGCAGAGAAAAAAGCGCAGTCAACGAGCAAAATACTACACATACAATTTGCAACTATTGCGAGTCGCTGGCGCAGCCATTTAAGAAGACAAATTGTCCTTTATGGCGGCGCTGAGTCCTTTAAAAGCACATCCACTGTCGTGTCGTGAACTGCTCGTTTCACTCGTAATTTACTTTTGTAATTTATTAACTTTATACTCACCACTTTGCGCAATTTTTTTTACGTTTCGAGCGCCAACGACCGGCAACTTGTCGACCAGTCGATTGTAGTTGGTCCGTCTGGTGTTTTTATTTTTTTACATTATTACACATTTTTCTTACAACACATTTTTGTGCTCACTCTTTCACTTTCAGGGTCGCTGTAATCGTGATAAACCGCCGTGCAAATATTTTCATCCACCACAACATCTGAAGGATCAATTATTGATAAATGGACGAAACCATCTTGCCTTGAAGAATGCACTGATGCAACAGATGGGTATGGCCACCGGACAGCCAGTCATACCAGGACAAGTGCCAGCAGTGGTGAGTACAAAAACAAGGCATCTTTGTTCAAGATAAGAGAGACAAGATAGGGTGACAGAGTAAAGAACTTGGTCTATTTTTCTTTACTTTTTTTATTTGATTTTGTGTAAAGAAGGAATAGTAATGAGAAGCAAAGTTCAGTTAATTTAAATTGTTGAAGCTTAGGTTTGGACAAGTTGATTTGATAGTTTGTTTATTTCGTATGGGTCAAACGGTTCAAGATGAATGTAAAAGTGCCCCCAATTAGTTCAAAAAGGATATAAACGTTGGGTCAAATGGTTCATTGAGAATGTGAAATTGAGGACAGAATGTTTTAACGAGATTGCTCAGGTTAACAGGGTTGTTCTGGCAGCTATCTCTCTACTCCACTAAATCTTGCAGTGGAAATGTGACGACGAAGATACGTGATAGACGGATTGAAGATGTAATATTATACTTTTGTTGTCGTCTTTCCGCTCTCAACTGTCTAAAAAGTATGTAGGGTCATATGGTTCATTGAGAATATGAAATTGAGGGCAGAATGTTTTAACGAGATTTCTCAGGTTAACAGGGTTGTTCTGGCAGCTATCTCTCTACTCCACTAAATCTTGCAGTGGAAATGTGACGACGAAGATACGTGATAGACAGATTGAAGATGTAATATTATACTTTTGTTGTCGTCTTTCCGCTCTCAACTGTCTAAAAAGTATCTAAAAGTATTCATAAGAAGAGTTGATAAAAAACCAAATATAAACTTGGGAGAAATATAGGAGAGTGTTTCGAGTATCTTTCAAAGAAACAGGTGCTGTATTATAGCATTGAAAGCAATGTGGACCCATCGAAAGGGTTCAAGGGAAAAAACTTTCCCATTTACGGTGCTAAAAAACATGCAGAGTGACACAAAAGTTTTCACCAGAGGCAAAAGCTGCCACCCAGTGTTTCTTGGCTCTATTTTGTTTATAAATAAATGAATAAATAGGAGAGATGTATTCAGTCATTCATTTCTTCCTTCTTAAATCCTTCTTTTTCATCCATTCATAAACAAATTAAAGCCAAAGAACACGTGGCGACAGCTTTTCCACCCTGTATAAGCTTTCCCATCTCCCTGATGTTTAGTGTAAAAAGTTTAGTAAAGTCAGTAACTAGAGAAAGGAACAAGTCTATAATTGTTAGAATTTTCCAAGCCTAAAGACCAACATTGATAAATAAAGTACGAGACCTTTTATTATGCTTTTTTTAAACAATAACCACAGCAGAGAGTCTTGAGAGAGCGAGTCTTTCATAAGTATTGGAAAATGTTTATCACATAAAGTTTTGATGGTAAGATCATCACATCTTGTCAGAGGACTAAAAATTAATGAAATATTTGATGGGTAGGAAGTTATGGGTAGATTAGATATACATCTTTTCTAATTTAAATCTTTGCAGCTCGTAAAAAATAAATTTTTTTTAGAAAGGTTATTTTCCATACTTCATGTCATTGCATCTAAAGAGAAACTTAGACAAAGTATGTTTAAACAAAATGAAAATTGTAGGAGAAATCTTCTGTACTTTGGATCATTGCAGCTTGTCGGAGGACTACAGAGTAACTTGGACAAAATTTTGTTTGGAAAAAGTTTAATTATTGGAAGGAATTCCCTTTCTTTTAATCATTACAGTTGAATTTGTTAAGGAAAATGGTAACTGCAGAAGAAACCTTCTTTTTTTGGATCATTGAAGCTTGGCAAAGGACTAAAGAAAAACCTAAACAAAATTTGTTCCAGGAAAATTAAAACTTTAGAGAGAAAGAATCATTTTTGGGATCATTAAAATTGAATTTGAACTATTGGAGAAATTTTATTTTCTTTAGGTCATTGAAGCTTAGCAGAAGACTAAACCAAAACTTTAACAAAGTTTATTCAGGGACAATTAAAAATTTAGAGACCATTTTTGGGATCATTAAAGCTGTATTTCTTTTAGGAAAACGGAAACTATAGAATAAATCTCTTTAAAATGATCAAGCTTGGACTAAAGAAAGCAAAGACCTAAAGAAAACTTAAACAACATTTTTTCAGAGAAAATAAAAATATTAGAAAGTATAAAAAGTATATAAAAGTATATAAGTATAAAAAATATAAAATGATCCCATTCATTAAATCTGATTTTGTTAAGCGAGATGAAAACTAAAGGGGAAATTTTCTTTACTTTGTATCATTGAAGCTTGGCAAAGGACTAAAAAGAAACTTCAAAAAAATGTGTTTAGGAAAAATTATAATTATTGGAGAGAGTATAATTTTTTGAATCATTAACGCTAAATTTGTTTAGGAAAACGCGAACTAGGAGAAATTTTCTTTACTTTGGGCCATTGAAGTTCAGCAGAGGACTAAAGACAAACTTAAACAAAATGTGTTCAGAGATATAAACTATCTTTTTGGGATCTTTAAAGCTGTTTGTTGTTTAGAAAAATAGGAACTGTAGCAGAAATCTTTTTTAGTTTGAATCATTGAAGCTTTGCAGAGGACGAAAGAGAAACTTCAACAAAATTTGTTTAGGAAAATAAAAACTAGAGGATACAACTTTCTTTCTTTTTTTGGATCATTGAAGCTCGTCAAAGTACCAAAGAGTATCTAAGGAAAATTTCTTTTTAAAAATCTAATCATTTTTGTTCTGGGAAAATGAAAACTTTAGAGAGAAACCATCTTTTTGGGATCATTAAAGCTGTTTGTTGCTTAGAAAATGGGAACTCTAGAAGAAATCTTCTTTACTTTGGATCAGTGGTAGAGAACTAAAGAGAAACTAGTTTAGAAATTTAGAAAACAAAATTAGTTTAGAAAAATCAAAACTAGAAGGTAAAACTTTCTTTCTTTAGATCGTTGAGGCTCGTCAAAGTACTAAAGAGTAACTGAGGAAAATTTAATTTCATTTCTGTAGAAATCTTCTTTACTTTGCATCATTAAAACTTGTCAGAAGGTTCAACAGAAACTTTGATAAATTTGTTTGTGGAAAACAATAAAAATAGAAAGTGATTTTCTATACTTTGGGTCACAGTATCTCGTCCGAGGATCGCAGTATAACTAAGACATATTTTGTCTAGAGAAATCATTAACCATCAAAGAAAAATGTTTTTACTTTGGATCATTGCTTCTCGTCAATAGACGAAAGCGTGACTTGAACAAATAAATCTTTAATTATGTTAATTCTTGGGGGTAAAGGGTCAAGTAAGAAGGATCTAAGATCTAGAACTATCGAAACAACAAAACGCCCTTAAAAATATTTATCGTAAATCACTGATGAAAACTGCTTTGGTTTTATTATCTATGAAATAAGAATACATAGTTCGATGGTTGACGACAATCTCAACTGTGGTCAGCGGTCGTGAAGAATCAAAATAATGGCCTCTTTAAAAAGTTCTGATTCTTTATTTTGACAGACGTTGTGACATCGCAGGCGTGGTTAGTTTGTTTGGAACATCACTTCCACACTTTGACACCAGAAAGACCAATGCTGTCATTTTGACGGTTTTTCATTTTTAAATATCTGCATTTTCTTTAGTATAATATTTTTGTCAACTTTTGCTTTGGTGACCTTTTCTTTTATCGTGGAAAATGTTATATTGTTTTTAATTTATTTTTGAAAAATTAGCCAAATCCGATATGTTCTTTTCGATTTCGTATCAGCGACTATTGTATGTAGTCGTGTAGTAGGTATGAAAAACTTGCAGTCTTTCCAGCATTAATTATGATAATTTTTTATTGTTATGAACCTGAGAAAACAAAAACAAATACAAAATCAGTGAGCACACTTTTAACGCCCAAAATTATGTTATACAAACAGCTCTCTAACCTAAATTCGACTAAGGTTTTGGAGTGTTTCATATCCCCCACAAAAATAATGCCAAAACCCAAATACATATTTTTATGTCACACACTCTAGTTGCATCAAGATTTTGTGCCAAATTAATTTACACTGAAATAAATATAATTTTTTCAAAAATAAAAATATTTGCATATAGTACTTTGTCCAAGTTGAACTCGCATTGCATTGCGGCGCCTGCGGTGTCCTTAGTGCACGTTGTCGCCATTTGCCGTTCTCGGAATGCCAGTGTTGACAACTGTAATGGAAATATATACCGCAGAGTATTAAGTTGCATTTTAATGAATATGCATGAGAAGTGACCCCTGCACATGCCACCCCCCCACCACCACGACTCGACCATCAGCAACGTCCGCGGCTGCTTTGCGTTTTTGTGCTGCGCCAGCAAAACGCCAGCCATCCAACCAGCCAGTCAACCAAACAGCTCAAACCAACCCTCCAACCTTACAGCGTAGCGAGCAGCAGTGCAAGAAAATCGTAGCACACTTTCAGGCGCTTATGAATTTTCAGCATCCATGAAATTGCGAGTACGCCGAATATTTGCCGCTGCTGCTGGCATTACTCAAAATGCGCGAAAATGATAAATTTCCCCGCTAAGCGTTTTTGCCCACCCCGCCTCCCCCCCAACGCTTTGAATACATTATTCAGCTGCGCCATTTGTAGGGTTACCAGTGTGACCAGCGAAAGACGGCAGAGCACAGAGCTGGTGCGCGCGTAATAACAAATCGAAAATTAATTCTCAAATAATTTGCGACACGCTCGCCACGCTCCACTCCGCCACAGACGACCGGCGAGCGCACCGAATGCGGCAGTGGCGTCAATTGGCGGCCCGCTGCTCAGTGCTGCTCATTGCTGCTTCGCTGATAGCAGCGAGCGGTGCGGGTATCAATAGTCAGTCGACAGTGGCTGCCGAGCTGCCTGAATTTTCATTAGAACTACGTACAACCCGCTTTTGCGGACGCGTCCAAGTAGGTGAGGGAGGAGTCGTTGGTCGTTGGAATGCGGCCGCGGCCAGGGATTATGTGCGCTCTGTATGTATATGTGTGTGTGTGTGTGGGTGTGTGTGGAGCGGGTAAATATTTTGGAATTATTTACTGCGCGTTTGCCGCCAAGAACGCAAACAACCCCACCACAAATGCCCGCAAAGCAAAGGTAGAAAGACGAGCCGCTGATTTCGTTGATGAGTTCGGCTGTTAGCTGCTGGTGGCTGCTGGTGGCGTTGATGGTAAATGAAAATGATGGATTTGTTATTCATCAGTCATCAGCAGCGTCAGCGACACCGGCAACGTGGCACATCCAACAAATAAATTCGCCACGCCAGCCGACTGCGTCGTTGCCATTTATTATGAATTTTAATTTGTAGTTTTTTTCCTCCCAAAATTTTTGTTGTTTCGTTTTGTTTTGTGTCAGTGATGTTCAATGATGAGTCGTTGGCAACTTGCAGTGAAATTTACCCAAATGTTCACCGCCCAGTTAACGAACATTTGAGTGTTTAGAACGCATTCGCTGTATTTGTGGGGGTTGGCAGTTCCCCCTTTCGTTATGAAATTCATTTCAATTTTCCTCAAAATATGCGGACAAATTTTCAATTTAATTGCATTTAATGATTTATCAGCTTCAATTAATTTTAAACGGCCGTGTTTATTTTTGAAAAGGGATCACTTGCCGACGTTTTTTTTTTCTTTTTTTTATTGATTTATCAGTAAATATGGAGAAATTAGTGCAGTAAATAAAAAATTTCGACTTCTTAAAATATAATCAAAAATGTAAATTAGTACAGTCATTAATAACGGTGCGAATTGAATATTTATTATTGGAATGGGATGTTCTGAGTTAGTTTGTGTGAAAATGAATTAGAAAGAAATCCAATAAAATTGAAGTTTAAGTTTTTATGGATGGATGCTAGATTGGGCCATCAAACTAACCTATGGAAACTAGTTTCCCAAGGACTTAAGTTTAGCAACCCATTGTTAAGGCTCAGCAGGAAAAATGTCAGCGGGCAGTGGCTGGAGGTGCAAGAAGAGGAGAGTTAAAAAGGAAGAATTAATCAGATTTCCTGGCCTCTTTTACGAAACCCAGTAAATTGAACTGGCCTCCCATACCAGTTGTCGTGTGTTCAATATCAACTAAAGAGCTGCACAAAAGGTTCTGTTGGGCACACTTCACTACTGCACAGTACTGTCAAGTACTGTACTTCATTGTCGCGTTGACAGCGAATTCAAATGCTAAATAGTTCTATTCTGCAACAAAGCAAGCACTGCATCATTCGAAAACCTTTTCGCTACTCGAGTAGAGTGAGAAGACAGCAACTCGAACGAGTACTCGTTTCGTCTAAACGGTAAGGCGAGTACTTGATTGAGTCAGTGACCGATGAAAGTGGCGAGAGAGCCACTAGAATCACATTTTGTTTGCTAGGCCGAGCGACCACTACTTTACCGTTATATTTTTCTCTTTTCGCAGCAATTCGCGCAATCGCTCGTCACATGCGGAATCGCTCTTGACATGCGGTATGCGTCACACACCACTTTTCGCTCGGTTGAGTTTAATTGCGCGAGTTGCTTAGTTTATTTTGTGCATTGTAAAACCGAACTAACTCGCCGCGTGTCGAAATACGTTTGAACAACTCGTCGCTTTTGCTCGGTATCCCAATTCTTTCGGCCTAGTACCATTTTGATGTCTCGTCACTCGACTCGTTACGTGTAATCAAGCCTTAAATCACAGCAAGCACACCGAGTGAAACAGAACTTCTACTTCACACCGAATGAAACAGACTTAAATAAACATCGAAAAAACATGGTTTAAACCTGCGTTTTTTTACATGAATGTTGTTGTAATGCTTGAAACGCAGCCCAGATTCCATACAAAATACCAAAAACAAACATCAGCTATCCCGATCGTGCAAAACAAAACACCATATGCTTGAAAATGTTCTACTTCTGTGCTTCACATCAGTGTTGTTCCACATCAGTGTTGTTCTACTTCCGTGTTGTTCCACTTCAATATTGTTCTACTTCAGTGTTGTTCTACTTCAGTTTGGTTATACTTCAATGTTGTTCTACTTCAGTGTTGTTCTATACTTCAAGGTGATTGAGTCAAGGTTGAGCTTTCAAGCTTTCTTCACTGCAGTGCTTGTTTTGTAATGAAAGTGAAGAAGAGCGACAGTATTTGAAAGCACAGCGATGGCTTGCAAGTAATTTGTATAGTGCTTGCGCCGCTCTTTAGTATCAACCAAATCCTTTCAGCATTAGCCAGTCAACTTCTTGACTTTTGAACAAAAACTCCTTTTTTCCATTCAATTGTCTTGACCAGCTCACATCAAAACTTTCATACCCAGTAGACGTACTGGCACAACAACAACACTACTAGTACTGGCACGAACTAAGGAAAATATGTCGTAGCACATACATCATCCAAAAAGTCATTCAAGACAACAACCAGCAGCAATGAATGCATAGAGAGCGCTCTTCACAACCCAGTAATAAATTTTCACATACGGAGGCAAAGGTTTGTTCTTCAGCTTGAGGAGTCTTTTGGACACTTATTTCTCTAGGATTTAAAACCGGTTTGCTGGCATAGTCTCCTGTACTGTTGGTCCATTTTTGTTTCGCTGGCGCTACAACCGTTTAGCGGTCTTGGCCGAATCCAAACGAGCGCGCCAGCCGGTTCAGTCCTGTGCTTGCTGGCGCCAGTTGGAGATTTCAAGCGTCGACAGGTGCTGCGACACTTGGTCTTTCCAAGTGTCTTTCCTTTCCGTAGATGAGGACGTCCCCTTCCGCGGCGTCCACCTGAGGGTACCGTCTCGTAGACTCGCCTTGCCGGAGCCTCTTCAGCGCTGTATTTTTATGCGCTTGACTATGTCCATGTCGATGTACAGCTCATACAGCTCGTTGTCCCATCCTATACGGTACTCATCACCCACGCGGAGCGGACCGAAGACTTTGCGGAGTATCTTTTTCCCGAACGCTCACGCTCAAGACACGTTCATCGGTGGTCGACAACGTCCAGGACTCAGTACCACTGTTGGTCCATTGCTCGTCAAAATTTTGGTCTACCTTATTCCTTAGTTATTCTTGTGTCTTGACAGTCCACCAAATGGTTCAAGGCAAGGAACAAGGGGTTTGTTCAGAAGATTACGACAATGCTTCTCAAGTTTTAAGGGGGTAGCGTAGACTTTTAGAGCCTAAGAAAAGTTTGACGAATCGTATACACCAAAAGTTTTCCGGCGTTGCCTCCATTACTTAGATTTTAGTCTTAAAGATAGTAGCTTACTTTCCCATAAGGGAGCATTTTTGAAATCTTGGGCCTTATACGCCTCTACGTTTCCATCTTCCAATTTGGATCCATCCGTATATCAGATATGGAAACCTAGAACAGAAATAAACCAACATCTCCAAGTTTGTATGTCCGAATCACAAACTTCTTGTGAAAATTTCTTGGTGAATTTCACCTCAAGTGTTGTCGAGGGTTCAAAATATTGAGCCATTTTTTAATCGCTCGTATATTCCGCTAAATCATTGACAAAACAAATTACATGATATCTTTAACTTTACTCTTTAATTTTATCTTTAATTTTACTTTCAATCAATTTTGCAGGCTACAAATCCCTACCTACCTGGCATTCCGGCCAACACATACCATAGTCCATATTTTGCGACCGGACCTTTAGTGCCTGCATTATTAGGACCAGATCCATCGGCTGTGGCCTCACAGCTGGGGCCCGTCGTGCCACAAGCGGTGCAAGTGGCACAACAGAAAATTCCCCGATCCGATCGATTAGAGGTAAGTCAGGCATTGCTCTATACTCCAACAACCGTACAAATGTACAGCAATTCGCATTTCTTATTTTTCTATTGAATATTTTTTTAATAATTTATTTATAATTGTACTTTGTTTTTTCAATTAATTAAAAACAACAACAAAATTAAAAAACAATCCGAATAACAATTTGACAATTTGTAAATGAATTGCATGAAATTTATATATATATATTTTTTTGATTCCAAATTGTTTTTGTTGCTTTTGTGAAAATTTTGTTTGTTTATGTTAAAAAATTACAAAAACCATAAAACTTGAAAATAATAAAAAAATACGTTATGCTTTTTATGAAATTAACAAATTTGTCTTATGTATCGTTTATTTTATTTGATTTTTGTATTTATTATTTTTGTTGTAAGTATTATTGTATTGAGTTGTAGTGTCTATAATTTAAAATTTCATTTGAGTGAAAATCAAATTGATGTTGTTTTTGTTGCCAATAATAACGATTTTTCAGCTTTTATTACTGAAGCAAACAAAAAAAAAATAAAACCAAACCAAATGACTTTAATTACATTTGAACAAAATCAACGTTTGGTAATGAAAGAAAATTTGAAAATATTTTTTTTAATAATATTGAACACACATTCGTATTTTTGTTACCAAAAAACTGAATAAAATTTCTATATTTTCAAAAGAAAAATAAATTTTTTATTGATTTAATATTTTTAGTACTTAAACCATCACAAGTTTTTGTTACAAACTTCATTTTGGTTTTTCCTGATTTCTATGCAAAATGCGTCACCCCCCAAAAAAAACACAGGACTTCAAAACTTTACATTTTAATAATTTTTGTTTTTTGGTTTTTTTTATAATAAAAATATAATAATAATAATTCAAACAAAACCCAACCAAATGCGCTGCTTGTCCCCGTTTTTAGTTGACTTTTTTATGACATTGCACGCAACTCTGTGCGCGCTCTTTTGCTGCAACTACGCAAAAGCTTTCGCCCTCAGCTCCTCCTCAACAGCAGAACAGAAAGCAGCAGCAGCAGCCAATTTTATTAAAAAATTGCAAACCAATATTTTATTTGCTAACCAATGCCAAATTATTCTCCACAATCAATGTAAATAATTTTATACACACAGTACTCAGAATGAACGGCAAACAGCAAGCAAAGAAAAACAAAACAACAATTAAATAAAACTAAAAAAATCAATAATAAAAACTACACAATCTTTCAGTTACTGGCCCCTTCCCCCCTGCTACCAACTGTACATAATAACTACATGGTTTTACAATTTTTATTTCAATTGATTTATTTTTAAAACAAACATTAAACCCAATGTGCACTTTTGAATGGAAAAATATTTTATATTTGAATTGAATTGAATTTCGAATTAAGAGAACTTATACTGCTTCATCCCAAATTAAACCAAAAATTACAAAAAATTAAGTATTTAAGGTCAGCCGCCTTGGAAGCCCAGTGCAAAGTACTACCCTCCCGGAGGTCGTGGGTTCGATTCCTACCTCGCTTGGTTCTTTAATACTTTCCCAAATTTTCAATTGTTCCTTCTTTCTAATTGTTCAGAATTACCCAATGAAATCCTTTAGAAGCGTGTTTCCACTCCCATTCCTACGCAATCAGTTGAGATGATGATATGAAAAGCTTGCAGCAGATTTTCATATCCAGTAGCCATACATCAACAACAACACCACGAAGCAGTGAATAATTGAATAATATCGCAAAGCATGAATCAATCAACCCAGTAATAAACTTTCACATAAAGAGGCATCTTTCCTAGGGGGGGATGACAGAATGTAACGCCATGTGGAAATTTAGAGGAGAAAGAAACACCTAATCACTTCCTCTGTCACTGCCCAGCTTTGGCAAGGGCAAGATTTAAGTCTCTGGGGAACCACTTCCTTACCTGTTTGACCGAATGCTCGATAGTAAATCTGGGAACCTTCTTGGATACCTAAATTCTACCGGGTGGATTTAGTCATACGACTAACCAAGCTTAGTTTCGGTGAGCATGTGGTATCAAAACGGCGTCTATGCGCTAATTGTGACTTGCAGGGCGATATCTGTGAGTCAGTCACTTCAACCAACCAACCAACCCCATATTCAAGAACTTCTAGAGATAGTTTAATCACCCATCCTGGCCGAACTTTAATCGATTAATGTCAGCAAACTTGATTGAGGCCCTTTGAACCCAAAGGGAATGAAGAAGAAACAATTGTCGAGTCTAGTAGATATTGGAACATTTCTCATCATAAGTAAAGCTGTAAGTTTCTATTTTTAAAAACATGCAAATCTCCTTGTCCATTAAAATTCAGCTTTTTTACCAGCTAAAATCACTTCCTGTCATACTGGAACTGACCAAAGCAGACCACTTAGTGGGTCCCTTTTCGTTACTCTGCTCGTGTTTAGCTATCCAAAAGTCAGCTATGACATAGTCTTCGGACATATTCATAGCATCTGCTATCTCTCCCACTTTGATTCGACGGTTATTTAGCATCTTTTGGTGAACTTGAGCAATGTCAGTGTGAATTGTCAGTGGTTCCTACCCACTTTCGCATCACATCACATCACATCGCATAAATAGTCACTGGGGTCTGTCTTTGAACGTAAGAATTGTTCATCGTCTCCTAAGTTGGTGCAGCCACGTTTAAAAAAAAATTTGATAAATGAAGGTGCAAACCAAAAAACCTATCATTGACCACTGCTCTATACTTGATTTCCAAACAAACATCGACTGATTCGAGCGATTGTCAAACAACAACTGCGCATCCAAAATGGCTAACATTTTCTGTAGTACCTTTTGAAAGAGGCGTAAATAGATTTCCTACCTTTTGCAGCACTCTTCAGCTGCCATCTTCACATTGAGATTTAAAACTTTTCAGACCAACTTCGTACTTCAACAATTCCAAAGGCCATAGGCCATCGTCTCCTATTTAAGTATGCAAAAGCTTCACTCACTCTTCAAAGCTGGACACTGATACTGTATATGTTCTTTTCTTCTTCTTCTTCTATGCTTCTTCTTTTTCTTCTATGCATAGTTCACATTCAACTTTCTCAGTAAAGTTGAGCGAAGCTTTCGGTTACTCGTACAACTGATCCATTTCTTTGATCCATTAGTAATGAAGTGAGCCAGCTCAGAGCTCTACAATTTAAACTAAGAATACAAAAATTACCAAATTAAAATATTACAAAATAAAACAAAAATATTATAAAATAATAAAAAATATTGCTAACTAAAAAAATTTCAATTAATTTATACAAATTTTACTATTTCTATGCTCAATTAGTAATGAAGTCAGCCAGCTCAGAGCTCTATGATTTAAACTAAAAATAAAAAACTAAAAAATTAAAATATTTCGAAATTAAAAAAACTAGTACAAAATAAACGAAAAATATTTCTAACTAAAAAACTTTCAACTAATTTATAAAAAATTTACTATTTGTATGATCAATTAGTAAAAAAAGTCAGCCATCTTAAAGTTCTACGATTTAAACTAAAAATAAAATACTAAAAAATTTTAAAATATTTCGAAATTACGAAAAATATTGCAAACTAAACAAAAAATATTGCTAACTAAAACAATTGAAATTCATATTTAAAACATTTACTGTTTCTATGATCAATTAGTAATGAAGTCAGCCAGCTCAAAGATTTTCGATTTAAACTAAAAATAAAAAAACTAAAAAATTAAAATATTTCGAAATTAAAAAAAATATTACAAAATAATAAAAAATATTGCTAACTAAAAAATTGCAATTAATTTATAAAACATGTACTATTTCTATGATCAATTGGTAAAGTCAGCCAGCTCAAAGCTCTACGATTTAAACTAAAAATAAAAAACTAAACTAATGAAAATATTTCGAAATGAAAACAAATATTACAAAATAAACCAAAAATATTGCTAACTAAAAAATGTTAATTAATTTATTAAACATTTACTGTTTCTATGATCAATTAGTACTGAATTCAGCTAGCTCAGAGCTCTACGATATAAACTAAAAATACAAAAATTTAAAGAAAAATTCAAATATTACAAAATAAAAAATAATATTACAAAATAATAAAAAAATATTGTTAACCAAAAAAATTTTAATTATTTAATTCAAAAAAAGATTAGTCAATAATTCAACAAAAAAGTGCACATTGGTCCTTTTTTCCCTTATAATTTTCCAGCGTCTTCAGCATTGACTCGTTGTAAGTCAATCAGCTGATCAGTGGCGCACACAGGATTTCATTTTGGGGGGTTTTGCGTACAACTTTTGAGCCGAATACCCTTCGAAACCATATTTTGTACCTGAAATTTTTGTGTTTGGGGCTTTGAACCCCCGAAATCCCCACTGTGTGCACCACTGCAGCTGATTTTAAACAGTGTTGCATTGGACGTCAAAAATTTTTGGTTTTATTTTTATTCATTTTTTTCTACTTTTCAGTCAGTTTTTATTTCAGCCGCAAACGTTTTCAATTGATGTTTATTGTGAAGTTATGTTCTAACACCTGATTATTCAGTGCATCGTATGCTGAATCGTTTGCATTTTACTTTGCATTTTACATTCGTACTAAAAACAACAAAAAATTTAAAAAAATCGAAAAAACAAATACCAAAAGCCAAAATGCTTTTCTTTGTTTTTTACGTTATTTGTTCAACTAATTCGCTGAAAATTCGCTGAAAAAAAATTATCGCGCCAATTGAAAAGCCCAGGCAAGTAAACGCCAGAAGCTGTTCCCCACTACTGACCACACAACTAATCATCAATTCGAGACAATTTGGATCTTACGTCACTAATACGAAATTGTTGTTGGCATGCAAATTTGTTACCGATTGAGACACGCTCCGCAGCCAATAATATCCAAATGCCAAAAAAACATAGAAAAATTCTAACCAGCTCCCGCTTCACATTCTGCCGCCCGTATTGCAGAACTGTTGATCAAATTGTTGCAAAATTTGTTTAAACAAAATTAACAACAACCAAAATTTATGAAGAAAATTTAAAACAAAAATAAATACAATTTGTTTTTGTAACGCTCAAAATTATACTCAAATTTCCTTCCATTGTTTCCTTCCACCACCAATGCCAACAACAACAACAACGACACCACCACCAACCACCACAACCACCACCAATCACCAAATCACCAACAACCACCACCAAATATCACCAAAAAAACCAACTACAACAACACAATTACTACAACTACTCCAACAACAACCAACCAACCAACCAATGAACAACTGCCAACTTGCAACCCGCCAACTGCCAACTTGCAACCTGCCGCCAACTGCCAACGCCAACGCAACGCCAAAACCAATATCCACCAATTGCACCGCCAAATCGATACCGAACCGAAAAAAAAACAAACAAAATTCGCAAACGATGCAATGCCGCAATTTTTTTTAGGTTTGCCGCGAATTCCTGCGCGGCGCCTGCAAGCGTGCGGAGTCCGAATGCCGGTTTGCGCATCCGCAGGAGAGCGTCGCCAGGCACGACGATGGTTCCATCACGGTGTGCATGGACGCCGTGAAGGGCAGATGCTCACGTGATCCCTGCCGCTACTTTCATCCCCCCTTGCACCTACAGGCACAATTAAAAGCGGCGCAATCGCGCGCCACTGCTGTCGCTGCTGCAGCTGCGGTATGGCTATTTATATACAAAACAAATTCTAAACCAAAAAAAATTTTACCAAAAATTCACTACTCAATTTAATAAAAATTAAAAAAAATACTCGTTTTCGTTGTTCTTAACTAATTGCAAATAATTACGGCCAATTGCTATTGAAATGAATAATTTTGAATTGTTTGATTTTCATTTTCAACGTTTTTCTGTCTTTTATTGTATTTTCCTTTTCCTAAAGCGTTCGCTGCCAACTCACACTAATATTAACTTGTTACGTTCAATTATGTTTTCTTTCGTATTTTCTCAATAAGTTTACGTTTATAAGTGTTGTTATTCATTTCCTACAAACAAACAAACAAACAAACAAAGACTCTGCAAAAAGAAAACCAAACCAACTAACCGCAGCACTGACACCACACAACAACAGCAAAACTTTTCATATACAAATACATCTTAGCATCTTTAGAATACTTTAAACTATTTTAGCAAAACCCTAAATATATATAGAAACAAATATTTTATATATCTGTGCTGTGATTTTCATTAGAAAGTTGCGTGCTGACAGCTTTAAAGCTTTGAATTTAAATTTAAATTGATTTAAAATTAAGAAAAATGTGTCATGACAAACTCAAATACATTTACAACAACACACTGTACAGAAGAGAGAATATTTGATGATATAAGCGATTATATTTTGAAACAATTTCAAGTGACTATTTGATTTTATAACTCACTTGGTATGATGTAAGAAGCCACTTGGTGAAAGTTTCTTAAGTCAATTGGGACATTTTCTCCGAAACTAGTAGTCTTCCCTTCCGTTTGAAATGTGTTTTATAACGCATCTACAACACAAAAACATTGTTGCATATTGCATGGAATTGTGGTATCACAATGGTCCATATAGGCCTAAATGTGTCCCATACTTCTCACACACAGACAAACTCGCTTTTGACATGAAAGAAATCAATGAGGTATAGTCGGCCTACATACTTCTTCCAAAGATCAGCCAAGATCTTCATTGAATTTAATGGAAATGGGATTGAAGATATTCGAAACATAAATTTATTGTTTTTAACTGAATATTCTTCTTTTACATTCTTCGGTCTACATACTTCTTCCAAAGAACATTTGTCTTTTACATTCTTCGGTCTGCATACTTCATTGGAAGAAGAATGTAAAAGAAGAATGTTCGGTCTGCATACTTCTTTGGAAGAAGAATGTAGAAGAAAAATGTTCAATAAAAAGCAATACATTTTTATTTCGAAGATCTTCAATTCCATTTCCATGAATTTCAATGAAGACTGATGGCTGTTCTTTAAAGAATTCCACACTCAGCTTTGGTGGAATCTGCGGCAACATGTTGTTCACCACTTATGTCCTTACGACTGTTTTTAGAACACATACACCTATCATAAATAAACAATCATCACCATTAACTTGGTGCATCAATTAATGAATTGTTTCGATAAAAGTTGTACCAAGTTTAAAACAAAACTTCCTGCTGGTTCTTTCTTAGATGCTCAATTTACTACCGATGACAGAAACTCACTGTCACTTCAGACGCAATAACTTTGCTTGCAATGAATTAATTGTTATGAAATGTATCCCTTTATATAGGTGAAAGAATATCAAACTGTATCTTTTAAAATTTTAGTCAGTAACGGAACCAATTCGAATTCTGATTCGAACTTCCGAATTTCAACTCTTCATAAACTGTAGCAGATCCAACAACCCAGATGCTGCTTCTCATTCGATCTTCAAACCAATTCGTATTCTTGCTTGAGCTTAGCAGATTCGACAGAAAAAATTATGCTTTAGAATTAATTTCCAAATTCTCAAATTCTTGGTAAAGTGTTCAATCAGATCTGCTTCCGACTCGATCTTCCTTCAATAAACCAATTTAAACTCTTGGTAAAGTTTATCAGATGCAATAACCCAATTATTGTTTTTGAGTCTATCTTCAAACCAATTCGCATTCTTGCTTAAGTTCAGCACATTCGATACCACAATTTCTGCTTCAGACTTAATCTTCTTAGGGTTCCTAGGCCAACTCAAATTCTTGATAAAGTGTAGCAGATCGATCTTTCGATAAGATCTGCTTCAGCCTCGATCTTCCTTCAATAAACTAATTTGAACTCTTGATAAAGTTTAGCAGATCCAATAACCCAGTTTTTGCTTCTAATTTGATCATCAAACTATTTCGTATTCTTGCTTAAGTTTAGCAGATTCGATACCACAAATTCTGCTTCAGACTTGATGATCATAGGCTTCTTAGCCTAATTTGAATTCTTGATAAAGGGTAACACATCGATCTTTCAATCAGATCTGCTTCTGACTCGATTTTACTGTAATAAACCAATTGGGACTCTTGATGAAAGTTAGCAAATCTAAAGACCCAGACGCTGCTTCTGATTCGATCTTCAAACCAATGTATTCTTGCTTGAGCTTAGCAGATTCGATTGAAAAAACTCTTCAGATTTGATCTTCTAAGGCTTCCTAAACCACTTCAAATTCTTCAATTTAGCTATCGATCAAAATTTGCTTCACACTTGAACTTCCTTCAATAAAAAAAATTGGACTCACGATAAAGTTTAGCAAATCCAGTAACCCAGTTACTATTTCTTAATCGATCTTTGAACCATTTCGTATTTTTGCTTCAGTTCAGGAGACTCGATAGCACAAATTCTTCAAACTTGACTTGTCAAGCTTTCTATGCCAATTCAAATTCTTCATAAAGCGAGCAAATCAAGCTATCGTTCAAAATCTGCTTCAGACTCCGTTACGCTTTAATACACAAAATATTTCACTAAATCACATTTGAACTTAAATTCAATAAATTCTTTTCAAAAACTAATTAGTTCAGTGTGTTGTTGGCAAATGAATTTAAAAATTATCGAATATTTGTGCCAATAATGAAAGCAAATGTCAAACCACCTTTTTCACAATTTTCATAATTTATATCAATTTTATTTCTATTAAATATTAACGCCAATAAATATTATATAAATTTAAAGTAAATTAGCCGTTACACAATATTAGATAACAATACCTAGTCAACCCATATACGAACTGTTACAAACAAAAAAAAGCCCAAATATCATTAAAGCCGCATGCCCACAATTTAATTAACTTTACACAAACAGAAGGTAGAAATTTTGTTTTGCGCCCAAAAGCAAAATCACACAATTGGCGCTCGTGTGTACCGCCCACTGATTACAAAATTTATACGCAATTAACTGGCAATAAAGTCAAAAACAAAAAAACACCAACAACAACAACTACAAAGCAGCGCACAATTGTGTGTGCCAGCTAACATATGGGCGCCTACGCCGAAAACGCGGCAATGCCGTGCAGAATTTTCGCAAAAATAGAGAAATTCGCACTATTTAATGAGAAATTCGGTGTCTGTGTGTGTAAAATTTAATTTCACCTAATTGAACTGCATTAATGGCGTTAATAGCGTTAATTATGTCCCACTTGACAGCCAAGGGCGAGAGAGAGAGAGCGACATTTCAGTATATTTTCGATATGGCTGACACAGCGATTTTTTCGCAATAAAAATAAAAATTAAGTTTATAAAATTTTTCAAAATGTAAATAAAGCAAAAATTCATATGAAATACGCGTACGAGTAATGCAATTACAACACACGCGCACAAGCGTGTGTCATATGATCACACACATACACACAAATAAACAGTCAGGCAGCACGGACGCACACACACACAAGTATGCGTAATGCAAGTGTATGTGTATTGTATTACAGCTACAACAAATGCTGCGCTTGGCTGCGAAAATTAACATTTATTGCGACACGTCGACGCCGAACGTCGAACGCGGCCGAATTCCGTGTCGCGTACGTGTCGGTGTTGGTGTTGGTGGCGCTGAGCGCGGTTTGTGTATGTGTCTGCAATGCACTTAATGCCATCGCTTAATTGCTTCGGTTGGAATTTATACGCCTCACGTAATTGCCGCGTATAAAGTGAAAAATCGTTGCAGCATTTTAGGCAATTGCGACACGCGTAACAAACGCGCCTGCGCACACAATAAATAAGCATCGCTTCGGTGTGCCTGCACCGGTGCCGCGCTTATCCGTTTCGTATTTCGGCATGAACACGCAACTATGTGTGTTTATGTGTGTCTGTGTGTGTGTGACTTTAAACCCCAAAACCAATTAGTTAAATTTAAAAGTTGCTGCAATTTTTAGCTTTGATGCCCTAAAACGCTACAAACATAGTTGCGTAGCCATGTAAATGCCAAATTCTCCTGAAAGTATGCTATGAAGTTTGTATTAAACCAGTTAGAATGACTAACTATAAGAGTTTTAAAATGTCTGTGCTATAGAAAGTTTTAAAAGTTTTGATAACATTTATTTCAAATTAATTATGAAACAATTTTCAAGTTCTCCTAGAAGTATGTTAAGATTCTTGATATTCACTTTAAAAGTCTCGAAAAAATATGCCACGTTTCTTGGCGCTGTAAATTGTACAAAAATATCTTTCAAATTCTGCTTCAGACTTTATCTTGGGATTTCTAAGTCGATTCAAATTCTTGGTAAAGTGTTCAATCAGACCTACTTTGGACCCCATCTTCCTTTAATAAACCATTTTGAACTCTTAATAATTTTTATCAGGTCCAATAACTAAGATGTTGCTTCTGACTCAATCTTCAAACTAATTCGTATTCTTGCTTAAGTTTAGCAGTTTCGATAGCAAAGATTCTGCTTGCACTTGATCTTCTTAGGTTTTCTAAGTCAATTCAAATTCTTGGTAAAGTGTTCAATCAGATCTACCATTTAAAGTGGAAGCATCTGGTAACCCTCAAACTTTTGACAGAGCTGTCAGATCGACTAATGGCATAGCGCGTTGGAAGCGTCATTCAAAGACAATTTATACCATGGAACAGTACACTCCAAAAGAACGTGCTGAAATTGTTCAGCTTTACATTCAAAATAACTTCTCGATTGTGTAAACCAAACGGCGATTATGAGTGGCTACCGAGATCACCCGATTTGACGCCGCCAGACTTTTTTTTATGGGGCTACTTGAAGTCCAAGGTATACACCAACAAGCCAAGGACACTAGATCAACTCAGAGCCAACATACGCCGCGAAATAAGAGCCATATCGGCCGATACACTGGCAAAAGTGATGGAAAATGCCGAAAAAAGGGCACATTTTGCGGCCAAAGCTAATGGTGGCCATTTACGCGATATCATTTTCAAAAACTAACTAGAAAATTTCTCCTTGGACCAAGATAAATGAATATCGAGATGAAAACAAAAAAAAACATTTTGTTTCCTCTATTTTTCAAAAACAAGAATGGCCTTCCACTTTAAATGGCCTACCCTGTACTTCAGACTCGATCTTCCTTCAATAAACGAATTTGAACTCTTCATTAAGTTTAGCAGATCCAATAACCCAGTTACTGCTTCTGATTCGATCTTCAACTCAATTCGTATTCTTGCTTAAGTTTAAAATAATCCATAGCATAAATTCCACTTCAGACTTGATCTTCTAAGCCTAAGGCAATGGTACAAAAATATCTTTCAATAGCAAAAGTTTAAATTTTTCAATCACATATTTGTGCTTCAAATCAAAGAAAGAAAGTAGTAAGAAAAAGAACAACATTAATCATTTAAGGACATTCAAATTCTCCAAAAACTATATCAAATTTCTTGGTAATGTAAAATGTACAGAAGTGTCTCAAAATAATGAAAGTTTTAATTTCTTTAAAATCCCATTTCTACGCCGTTTACGTTTACGCCGGCAGAAATCAATAAGAAATACGCCGCCAGTAATAAAAAGATTAATTTAAAATGCTCCAAAAAGTATACCAAGTTTCTGTCGTAGGGTTAAGATGGTTATCACATATTTCTGGGCCGATTTTAAGGCAGAATTCAGTAAGAAATATGCCAGAAAGTAAGCTACATTTCCGTTCTTTCATTGACACTAAGATTTAAACTCACGAAAAACTGCAAAAAAGGAAATTTAGTATGAATAATAAAAGAGCAATGCCCCTAGAAGTATGCTAAAAGACAAAAAAGGTTTTTCTACTATGAATTGTTCCACTTTTTTGCATTAGTATACACCTTTCTTAAAACCTACTTTAAGGTCAACTAAAACTCAAAAGTCCCTTTGAATAAAATGTATTTCTTCACTCGATATAAAATAACCTCCGATATAACTTTAAGATTATTTCCTACAACAATAAAGAATCGGGATTCACTCGACTTCACTTGATTTAATAATAACATGGATTTTCCATTAAAATCGTAACTTGGAACTTTTAAAATGGCTTATCTTCTGATTTCGTCAACTCCTGAATTGTCTCCATTTACTTAGTAAAACTTGGAACATTCACAAAAACTTGTTCGATGACTTGAAGTTCAGTCGAAAAAGCATACAGAAAATTTGCAAAATGTCTCTAGGTATCATATTTGAAAGCAATGGAAAGAACTTGAGCTTTATATTGGTAACCGAGAGATATTTCACAACGAAGATTCGAACCTCAACGAGCATAATATCCAATCTGTGGACTGTTGGCAATATAAAATTCTGCCAAAAATTTTTTTATCTCACAAAAGTTACGCTTTCAACTCCAACTGAAGAAGATGACCCTAAAAGTATTCTTCATTTTTCATTATTTAAAATTAATAGCCTTCAATTGTACAAAACATCTTCAATAGCGAAAATTACCCTAAGACCCTAAAAGTATGCTACATTTTTCATTAATTAAAATTTAAAACAAATGACTTGAAAATTCCCAACTTTTTAGTGGCTTTAAGTTCAACAAGAACTCTGCAGAAATACTCCTGAAAATATGCTTGACTACAAGTTCTTTTAATTCATTGCTCTACAAGTTTTTTTTAAAGTATTTTTAATGCATTTATTAGAAATTCTTCGGAAATTTAGACATTTTTCACAACACTTCAAAAAACTCCCACAGTTTTATAAGCAAATCCTCTCATCTTCTTCGAAAAGTTTAATGCGCAAAAAACATAAAACGTTTCTGATTCAATTGATTCAAGTACTTACAAAAGTTGGCCACACAACATGATTCCAAACTTTTCATAATTAAAGTGTAGGATGGCTGCCTCTGTACGAGATACACTTGATTTCAATTAGAAATCAAAACTGAGCCCAAACTACCTCTGAAAGTATACCGCATTCAACATTCATTCTATATCAAGATATATCAAAAGTTCTCTGCTTGTGACACACTGCATAAAATGCAATTCTCCTAAAAGTATACTAGACTTCTCTATGCTTAAAAGTTGATGACAAACAAAAATTGATGGCATTAATTTCATGGCATACTTTTAGTCCAATTAGGCATCTACTGTCATTTAGAAATTGTGCTTTAAATAGTGCAATATGTATTTTTCTTGAACATTTCTTCTCGAATTTTCGCAAAACCTTCTTTTAAACCAGTTATTAAATTTAAAACTTCTACAAGTTCTAAATAATTCATACAACTGAAACTGTAAATCAATGAAATATAATGTGAGCCATGTAAATAGGCACATTAACACTATTTAGTTGTAGATTCTAGCATACTTTTAGGTGTTTTGAAACTAAATATTGCTCTTTCTCTCTCACGCCTAGTTTGTTCTCTCTTTTTGCCATACTTTTGGGCGCAACCACATTTCAACTCTCGACCATGATCACGTACAATTGTATCACTATACTCCGAACTTTTTACTCTACACACACACACACACACACACAAACCCCGTCACTCATACACCAACTTATTCTTAGTGAAAATATTTTTCTCTTATACTCAATCTACATAAATTTGTATAGTGTTTATATTTGTTGTTCACATTACTCAGCACCGCGTTAACCTTTTTTTATAGCAAACTTGTTTACTTTCTTCTTATCAAATTATCATTTGAATGTAAGCTTCATAGCATCTTTGTGCCAATTATTTTACATTTCAATTATGTTCGATTTCAATCCTTACTTAGCTGTTCAATGTTCTTTCAACCTGCCTAGTTTCTGCTATACATAAATAAAACAAAAATAAATAAAAACTTTACTATACTATAATCTATAAATAGACTCTAAAGTAATGCAACAAAATCCCCCCTCGAACAAAAATCAAAATTTTTAAATTATAAATAGAAAATAGAAAACATTAAAAAATTATTTAGTCAAAATTTACGTTAACATTTTGTGTTTCCATTTATTATTTTGTAATGAAAACCCCTTTTTATTTGTTTTTGTTTTTTATTATGAAATAGTAAAGTGAACCAAAAAATACAAATCTCTATATATATTGTTTTTAGCTTAAACCCGATGCAGCGCTGCCTTCTCAATGCCTCCTCTTAATTCATTATTACTGTTATTATTGTTATTAAGTTTTTTACGAAACTTTTTTAGTACTAGCTAATGTTTTAATTTGAAACATATAACAGTTTATAAATGTTAAAAAATATGGTGAGCTGTTACGAATATTTTTGAAGGAATTTTTAATTAGGTGAATTGAATGATTTTCGATTGAAATAATTATTGAAGATTTGAAGAGATAACTTTGCTGAACAAAAGTAAATGATTAGGTCTATGAAAATAGGCTGACTTTGGATCAAAACAGTTGTTAAAGATTTAGATTAGGTCCATGAAATGATGATTGATCGAACAGTTGTTAAAGGGATAACTTTGGTGAACAACAGCAGTTAATAGTTAGTGAAGTAAACTATTTACCTCTCAATTAGTTTTCAACCCAAAAACCTTTAGTAGGCTTTGTCAAGATTTACTCTAAATGGTGATTTCATTATACTAAGAAGCTTCCTCCAGAATTTGAAAGATCGATATGTAACTTTATAGCCCATTATTTTTGTATTAATACGACCCAACGTATATATAAGTGAAATTTTCCTTAATACGAGTCATTGCATTGGTTCTGATAAGATCTAAAAGCCAGGTGACAGCCGTTTGAATGAAGAAGTAATGGACACTTGACTTGAACTTATCAAGATCACAGATCCCTGCGTAGATCTTTCTCAGCAGATTGTGTCAACGAGGAATACATGGACATCAGTGTTGGAATAGGTTACTTCGGGATTATCCGAAGTGATGGCATCAGATTGTTCATCTTTTCTGAACAGTTACCAAGAAAGTATCTGTAGAATAGACTTAGATGTTCCACGTTTCAGCAATCAATAGATCTGGATGCCCTATTGTCCCAAATAAGTCTAATAAAGATGCGATCAAGTAGAAGCTTCAGTAGGATTTTGAAATCCTCCTCTCCAAAGGTTCTGACTGGTGTAAATTATGCGAAGTAACGAATTGTTTGCATTGCTTTAAAAAGCCTTGGCTTGGTATCAAGTGACGCTTGCACGAGATGTACAATGCCAAGGGTACTCTGGAACACTTATTGTGTCACTGCCTCTATAGATCAACGGTCAGCTGCCTTAGATCCGCGACAAAGAAGTGGCGACTTACTTAGATTTGCCAAGAAGTTCTTAACACTAGAATGCCCGATGCATTTTAGGTATGTCAGATTTTCGGGCATTCTAGTGTTAATAATTGCCTTGTTTGAATTCATAACTACTTATTGTCAGTGGCTTTTGCTGTTGAAATTAAATTACAGTGTAATTCTGGTACGTATAGTGTTTTGAATAATTTAAAAAATAAAAGACCTCAATGGAGTCAAAATGACTCCCTCGGGCATTCTAGTGTTAAAACACTACGTATAGGTCTGGAACTCCAGAATATTGATAACACTATGGACTACTAATTTGGTCTATGAGAGACCTTCTGAGGTTAGCCGACCTAACCTAAATAAAATTTAACCTAGAAAGCCGAGAAACATGGCTACTTTTTACAACACGCCAAAAATATAAACTTTTATATGAAACACCAGGCATGTTCGGTCAAGTGCCTTGGAGATATCTAATGCAACAACCTCGTTTTCACTGATGTTTTGATGATTCCATTTCTCTGTGAAGACCGTCATAAGGCTTTCAATCGGTCACCTAAGTATATTAAGCTTTAGCATGTTGATAATATGAAAGTTAAAGCAATGAAGAGTATGTTTTGGAAAATACTGAACCAATTGCTATGGGTCGGTAGTAGTTCATAGAGTCTTTCCCCCTTTTCTTTTTACGGAACAGTTTAGCAATTTTAGCACTCAGACATTACAAACGTCCATCCATTTTACTACGGCATGATGTTCCCTGTTAATATGTTTTGAATCTACCGAACCTCCAGAGAAATCTGAATAGATCCTGAGGTGTCAACGACAAAAATGTTCTCACTAAAAAGGGACCAGGCGTAGGAAGATGTTTGTTCAACCAGTTCCCAAAAAAGGCCTGGCTCCATAGCTGGAATTGGCTCTGAGGCTGCGTTTATCGGCCCTGAGTCCGTTCTGTCTCTCCCATCTGCAGCCATCAAAGCCACTGTTAACGAATGGGTCACTGGGACCCAGGAGCGAGTATGGCAGGCTGAGAGCGACTCCAGCTGCGCCAAAGTTGGCGCACAGTAAACCTTGCTTTGCTTTCAATCCATCTGAAGTTAGTTTGTTATAGAAGCTTGTATGAGTATGAAGCTTACAGCTTCGAAGAAGGATTCCAATCGTTTTTATGTTCTGACGCAACTGTTCAGTCCTCAATATAGACAATTTCAAACTATGTCTCTTTCAAGCAAGTAAATAGTTTTTTCACAGCTCACCATTATTTTATATATATATTTTTTTTAATATTTTAATATTTTTATTTACATCTCCTTTAGTGTTCTAATTATAATCGTTAGCCGAAATCCCCTAAGTGTGCATTGTATTGATTATTGAGTTGAATTGTCGCAAATGTTTCGCTCCCGCGTCCGCATCTAGGCGGCCATGTTCATCATAACTAAGTGTTGCGAGCTACTTACACATACATATCTTTGCTATAATCTACCCTTTTTTCCTACAAGTGATTTCCATAATTTATATTGTTTAGCTGTAAATGAAGAGTTTTTGACATTAGTTCGGTTAATTGTTTTGAATTATGCCTCAAAAAAACTCTTGGCTGAAGATTTCAAGTTTCAACAAACACTTTTATGAAATTGAAATTGCTATAAAAAAAATAAATATGAATTTTAAATACTCATCTTTGCTATAAATTGTTGAATTTTTAAGGGATTTTTCATAAAAAATTTTATAAACAAATGACTTTTTAAAAAGGAATGTAAAGCTATACAAATGTTCTATTCTATTTCAAATATTCTAAAATTTGAATTCATGTATTGAAAAGTTGTTTTATTCTCTTTTATAAATTAAATATTTTTGCATTACATTTTATAGCAAGTTTTACGTAACATCAGCTGCCATAAAATCAAACTAGAGTAACAAAAAATCTCAATTAAACTAGAAAGAAAGATATACGACACTAAATTTCAGTTTCAATTTCATACATTCTTCAACAAAACACCACCAAGGTTTGCTATAAAGTCACTGCTTTATGTTAAGCCAACACAACACTTCAGCGTTCGTTTTTTATTTTATTAAAACAATTAATTATAATTTATATTTTATATAATTTATTTATGTTATTGCTTATAGTTTATTTCCAAGTTTCATCTAATAGCGTTTATGGGAAACCAGTGAAGTTGCCATAATATGAAAATTATGGCTCAAGGATGTAAGCAACGTTGGATGAATCAATATGCGACACAACAATGGAAAAAATAAGTGATTTCGTACGCTTCCATAAAGTTTTGACACTATTTCTACGAATGCTGATATAAAAGTTGCTATAATTCATATAGAAAGTCTCTGTGCTGGAATTTTCGGTGATAAAATGCCTGCAGTTTTCATCTGTAAAGAGAGTGAGTGCTCCCATAAAGTTTTCACACTATTTTTACGGATGCTGCTATAAAAGTTGCTATAATTCATAGAGCAAGTCTCTGTGCTACAATTTTCGGTGATAAAGTGACTGGATTTTTCGTCGGTGAAGTGAGTGGATTGATTTGCTGTTAGTCAGAGATCGCTGTTAGTCAGAGAAATGGAAAATCACTAAGGAAATATGCGCTGTGGCATTATGGCTAATCTACAAACTTGCTATAATGGGCAAATGTTAAGGAAACAGCAACCTAAATGAAGTTTACAGCTTAAAGAAAGCAATATCGTTCATGTGCTTAAAAATAAGATACCATCTTTTGTATAGTGGTTGCTATAATTTTTATAGTAAGTCACTATGAGTGCATATGAAGCCAGAAAAGACTATATGCTCATTCAAAATAGTCTTCCAGTAAACAGTGAAGCTAAATTTATGCTTAGAGATTGCTATAATTTTTATAGCAAGTCACTAGGAGTGTATATGAAACCAGAAAAGACTCTATGCTCATTCACAAGAGTCTTTCAGTAAACAGTGAAGCGAAATTTATGCTTAAAGATTGCTATAATTTTTATAGTAAGACACTAGAAGTGCATATGAAGCCAAAAAATACTCTATGCTCATTCAAAAGAGTCTTCCAGTAAGCAGTGAAGTGAATTTTGTGCTCAAAGATTGCTATAATTTTTATAGTAAGTCACTATGAGTGGAGCGTAACTAAAAGTGAAGAGGATATAAAATTATAAAGTGCACCTTTCCCATTCAAAGAGATATTTCAATCACTAAGGATGCGAAATTTGTGAAAAAAATGTACATTATAGCTAACCAAAGAGTTTTCCATAATATAGGCATTGTTGCAATGCAGTGAAAACGTTGAGATTTTTATTCTTAAACATTCCAAAGTGTTTAGTTATTACAGAAAATTCGTTCCACGAGCACATAGAATGTGCTATAATTTTATAGCAACTCATTTCAGTGCGCTAAGATGTTCATAATTGAAACAATTTGCCAATCAAAGGCCCCGAAATTTCAAAAACTAATGGCAGATAGTTAACTTTAAAGAAGCAATTTGTGTTAATTTTCAAGAGCAACTTCGAACATAAAATTAAATCAGCTTAATCGCATTGATTTCAGGCCCAGATGATCCCTTCTCATTTAACAACAAAACATCAAAATCAATAAAACAAAAGCTGCTACAAAAAGAGGCACGTACGCCACAGAAACCATACAACAAACAACAACAACAACCACAATGCACTTGCAACAAGCACAAATCGCACAACCATCGAAACAATAACAACGCCAACAGCAACAGCCGGAAGTGACCCAAATACGCCAAACGAATTAAGACGAAAAGTTCCACTCGAAAGCGCAATGCAAAAAACCAACAACAACAAAGAAATCTTTGACATTTTGTTGTTGCTATGGGGGTGTGCGGCCACAGGCGGCATTTAAATTTAGCAACACTTTGGAAATGTGCGCCACGCCGTTGCGGTTAGTGGGGCCGCCCCCGCTACGCAGACGCCACGGCACATGTCGAAGCGTGCAGAGAGAAATCGACTCGACACTCGGCGGCATAATTGTCACTTGTGGCCATCCAGTGAGCGAGAACGTGGGCAGCAATGGCAATGGATTAGAAGGGCAGCAATGCGCCTGAAGCGGAAAATTAACTAAAAGCCCCCAGATTTTCAGACAATGCACGCTACCAGCCGTTGGCGACAATGTGTGTGTGTGTGGGTGCAAAGTTGCCATAAAGTGGGCGAATGAACGAAATGCAAAAAACAAAACGCCGCGCCATGGAACGAATTAATCCGATCGTAAGCGTCACAACTGACCTCACCGACCGGCAGACACCGGTTACCGCCGTTAAGCCATGTCAATGTAAATTTCCCTCCACACACACACACACATATATACACCATTCACACACACACACACATATGCACCAACGCACATACACACACCAACCCGCATAAGCACGCATTAAAATACACATTGAGCCGGCCGCATGCGGCAGCGCCTAAAAGTGTGCAATGATTTTTAACAACGGCCATAAAAAGCCACACCAACAGACCGTTAGTGCCGCGGATCGACTGATGCGAGCGTTGCTGATTTCCGTAAATTGCAGCGTTAAATGGATTAGCACGCAAAGGTGGCCAGGTCGTGTCAAACATTAAGCAGTGACTTGCTGCGGCCGAAATGGGAAATGAATTTTTTTATCTACGCTGGGAAGTCGTTTTCGATTGACTGCAAACTTGAATGGTTTTTTGTCATTTAACTTTGTTTTTTTTTTATTTAGCAGCATCGGTGCATCGGTAGGTATGGCCACCCCACTTGAAAAAAAACAACAAACAATTGGTTATCACATAAGCAATCGATGACTTAAACAATTTAATGTTAAACTTTTCTCGATCTTTGAAAATTGGTGCCTCTTCAGTTGGTTTGCAATTTTGAGTTTCAGTTTCAATAAACAAAAATATGAATGTGTGACAATGATGGTAACAAAATTTCAGCAACAACAACAATTGGTTTAAAGAAAATATTGGTATAAAGTATACGAAATGAGCATTGAAAATCCTTATCGTACAGGATTTTGTTGTATTCGGCGCGCAGAGCTGAAGTCTTTCATCTCTGCTAACATGAATTTGATTTTCATTTAATACATTGGATTTTTTTCCAGTGTAACTTTACGTATTCAGCATTAGGCTCTTGTCATCATTTATTAGTCATAAGTACATAAGTTAGCTTCTAAGTTCACGCAGTTCTGAATTGTTAAGCTTTTAAGCTTCACACAACCGTTGAATCTCAACACTTGTACGATTTTTTTTCATTATAATTTTCAATGCATAGAAAGCTTTTTACTAACTTTTACCGAAGATCACTGAGAACCGAAAAGCTTTTCAAATACTAAATACAGCTTTTTAAGCTTTTTTTCTATTTTTTTAACCGTTTCATGAATGCGTAATTTAACTTACTAATTTTTTACTTTTTAAGCCTAACATTTATTTACAGCATTGAAAAAAGAAAAACAATTAACAGCTTTTGCGTACAAATCTTAAATACTTAAGTATTTCAGTGTGCTTTAAAGCTTTAACTTAAGTTTAACAAATATATTAACTTATCTACACTTGATTTGAACAACAACATTTAAGTTTGCATAATAATTTGGTTAGCAGTGTTGCCACATGGATAGAAAATTCAAGCATCAAACGTGAAACAATTGACAACCAAATAAATGAGAATAAATAAATGGTTTATGAGAAAAATCAATTGTAATTTATAGCTTTGGTTGGTAAAAGCTGAACGGTTTCATATTTAGCTATGCAAAGTAGAAATCGATGGAGAGTGGTTCAAAATAGCCCAAAGTAGAGGGTTAATGATATTTCAATTGAATAAAATGCTACTTGGGTTTTGATTTCATCCAATCAAAACAATAACTATAACACTAACAGTTAGTATAACTAAATTTAAATGATACAATCAAATCAAAACAGTTGACTAAGTGCGCAAAAATTAAAGTGGGCCAAAATAGTCATTGATTTTATTTTTAGTTAGAATATAAAATGCTAGTTATGTTTTGATTAAATCAAATCGGCATAGGTAATCATTATTATAATTGAACATACGTATTTAATTACTATGAATAATCTTGAGTGGAGACAGAGTGTGACTGGAAAATTAAAATTTATAAATATAGGGTGTTTTTTTTAGAGGTATAGAACTTCGAATTGAAATAAAACACAAGAAAATCGTTTTAATGTCCATCAATTTGGCTTTATTAGAAGGATAATTTTATGCCATTAATGTTTAAATATGATTTCGGGCATGTGGCCGCCGCGGCTGGCTCGAATAAAGCCAATTCTACAGGTCCAATTTTCAACCAGCTCCAATTGCTTGCACGGTGGCGAATCGATTCATTCGGGTCCTCTTCAACATTTTGCTCTACAGCGGCAATTTTTTCTTCAGTGCGCACTGTTCGACGTCTCTGCGGATGCGTATTATCACATAGAGTAAACGTAGTGCGAAAACGACCCATGGTTAACCGAATTAATTGCTCTGATGGACGATTATGTCGACCATAAAATGGAAACTTCGCGAACTGAACCATTATTTTCGAAATAAATTTGCACGATTTGCAAGCGTTGTTCTTTTGTCAACCTGTTCATGATGAAATGGCAAACCAAACTGAACATAAATGACAGTAGAGTTGCCAGATTTGACCACAAAATGCCAGTTTTATCTCTATTCGAAAAACAAACCTCTAAAAAAACACCCTATATATTACAGTTAATTATTGAAATTATATCAACTCAATCAAACCAAAATGATTATTATTTTAATTATATTAAATTACTTTAAATTACATTATTTATCAATATTAGTGGTCAAGAAATCAATGATTTATATTTTAATGAGAGAATAAAAAGCTAGTTTAATTGAAAACTAGTCAAACTAATAATTTTATTTATGATTATATTTTGAATTAATAATAATTGTTATTGTTATAATTATAATTATAAATAGTTAGTCAGTTAATGTGATTAATTTCATTAAGTTTGAAATTTAATTAATTAGAAAATTAGTGGATGAAAGAATTCAAAGAATATTCATTAATTTAAAAGTTAAGTAGATAAATTGATTATATATATAATTAAAATCTGTAAACAAAACAAAATTAGTTGATTATTTGATACGAAAATTGATTAATACATACATCCTAATGATTACTATTTATTATTATTTAAACCATTACTTAATTAATAGTCAATTGAGTAATTGATAGAGTGATAGAGTGATTTCTAAGATTCAAATCTATCAAATTAAATAAAGACTTAAATCAATAAAGCAAATTGAATATTGTGAACATAAATTGATGAAATAAATCCATTAATTCTGCTAACTAAAAGAAATTTCTATTGACTTACAATACAATTAATTCAAACTAATGTCGAAATTACTTTAAATAATGCATAATAATTATAATAATTGACTACTCAATTACTTCAGTTGCATTTTTAAATTCAAAATTTAAATATTATCTTTAAATTATAAGAAGAACTTTCAATGGATTAAAACTAATAAATCCTAAATAAAACCTTATAAAAAACAATTTAAATTTCATTCATTCGTTACATAAGTTCGATTTAAAAATAAAATTCAAATAATTTTGTTAATTAAAATTAATATTTACCTATCTGAATCAACAAATTGGATACTAATTGATTTGCTTATAATATAAATAAGAAATGTATTTTTGAAATCAATTTAAATTAAATCACCATAAACTATTAATTAGTTATGGGCATTCAACTAATTGAACTTTTCATATCGCGTTACATAACAGTCAATTAATTCAGTTACAATTAGATTAGTTGCAACTGCATAACTTATTAATTGAATTTATTCATTAAATCATTCAAGGGAATTATTCCTCATAATTTTTCAAATAATTATAAATGAAAACTTAAGCAAACTTAGTAAATAACTAAAACTAACTAAAGAAAAAACAACTGCAAATACAACATTTTTTGCAGGTTAATTAATTAACGATCAATTAATCCAATTCACAATTTTGGTTAGTTACAACCACATAACTTATTAATTGAATTTATTAATTAAAAATGGTTTAAGTAGTTTCATTTGGAATTAAAGAATTATTCCTCATAATTATTAAACTAATTATAAATGAATACTTCATTTAGTAAATAAATAAAAACAACTAAAAAAACATTTTTTTCTACAGGCAACTTACATTAGATATAAATACAGGAGATCTAATCGAAGCTAATGCTATTTTTTAATGTAACATAACTAATTAATAATTGAATTTAAGTAATTAATTGAATTAATTTATATTGAATAATTTATATTTATTAAATTTGGTAATGACAACATAAATGCCATAATCACGCTTAATCACTTATTAATTAATTGTTCAATATAAATTAATTCAATTAATTACTTTAGTTCAATTATTTTTAATTCAATTATTCAAGTATTAAGATAATAAATAGATAATTGAATTTAAGTAATTAATTGAAATACTTTATACTGAACAATAAATTATCAATAATAATCAATAATCAATAATTATCAATCATAATTATCAAATTTGGTCCTTGCAACATAGTCACGATTAATCACTTAAAATTAATCACTTAATTAATTATTCAATATAAATTAATTATATAATTAATTACTCAAATTAAATTATTAATTTATTATGTTACATTAAATAAAAAATTTGTTGTGCAGTTTACTTTGTAGAAAAGTTAATAAATATTGAATTAAATCAGTTAAATAGTTAGTCAAGTCAGTCAACTTAGTCTAATTACAATAGTTTTTTTCAGAATCCATGCATATTTAGTTAACTTTTTATTTACTTTTAAGAAAGAAGGAAGGAAGAACTCCTCGATTATTTTTCGTTAAATAAATTAACAAATCTTTAATAATAAAATTCGATATTTTTTTGTGTCTCACTTTCTATCAAATTGTTTGTTCATTGTATCAAATGTTTTGTTTCATGTTTTTAATTACTTCAAACAAGTAATTGCAATTAAAAAAGTGTCGTCAAATCAGACTAAGCTGAAAGAATAGTAAAAAAATATTAAAAAATACTAAAATATATCAAGTAAACTAAGTTTCCGATTTCAGATTCTTGTTCAGAACCCGAAAAAGTTCTAATAGCTATTTTATAGTTGAAAAATATCTTGAGAGGATTAACACAATCCAACTAACCAGATGTTGATAAACTTATAAGCTCGAAATTAGATATTTGAAGAAACTTATTATTTTGAAAATTTCAACTAGCCAGATATGGATAAACTTATAAGTTAAAAATTCGATATTTTGAGAACTAAGGATTTCGAAAACTTCATATCAAAATTGGTTACGTTTAAGTAACTGAAGTCCTTCTAAGAAAAGAAAAGTTGATTTAATGGATTTGTCAAGAAAAACTAATATATCTGGAATCATTTACAATGTTTTAACTAATATTCAGTTAATTAATTAGTAACTAACAATTGACTAAGTTATTAATTTAATGGAGTATTTGTGTAACATTACATAGGCAACCCTCGCACCTTTTTTTAATCATTATTTTTAATCATGAGTCATGAGTGAATTAGACTCTGTTTACTTTTGATCACCAGGAATACCAAAAGTATTGCAGCTTTTGACTAAAAAGCTGCTAAAAAGAGTTGTAATTTGGACGCTGTTTGAATTTCAAAATGTTGTAGATACCACTGAAGTTTGCATTATAACATATTGAAAAAATTCGGGAAAATTTACATTCTAAAGTAGGTATTGTCAAATTAAGTCGAAGTAGATCTTTAGAGTAGATGTAGAGTAGAAGAAGGTCTACATGATCCAGTGTGTTCTCTGAAGGATAAGGTGAGACTTTTAAGTGAGAAAAGCTTTTCAAGGCCGCGGAGGTAAACCTTTCGGGCTCAGATCCTTTACTAACAAAACCACTTGGAGCTTCAACAGATTTGAGTTCTAGCTACTCGCAAATTTTTAGGAGAGTAGTGAATATTCTTAGGACAAATTTTTTAATGTTTCCTTATTAGATAAAACAAAGACAATATTATAAATATTTTAGTAATATTTGGTATAAAAAACATTTCTTTATTTAAATAATTAAAAAATGTTCTATCTTAAGTTACTTAAAGACTACAATCTGAATAGTATTTATGAAAAAATTGAATTTTCAATATTAAAACAATAAGAAATTTAGCTATTTTAAGCCAGAGACTCAACCCTGAGTCTTAAGTTATTTAAATTAAAATTATTTAATAATTATCTAACTATTTTAAGCCACTGAAGTGTGTGTCAACGCATTAGTAGCAATTTGTTTGGGTGTTAGCGCTTGAAACAATAATTATAAGAAAATCTATTACATGCTGGCAACACTGTTTTTATAACTTTTTATTATATCTTAACAAAAGTTTATACTCTTAAAACGCAAAACTTATTTGCTTTGAATTAAAAAAAAACTAAAACACAACCCAAAACACACACGTACTCGTACACACACACACACAAACACACACAAGCCATAATAAATTTGACAAAAATGTACAACAAATTTTTTTCTTTTTTATTTTTCATTTTTTCGTACTCCTTATTTTCAACCTGTTCGCCTGTACGCGCGCCTCTTTGTATGCTTCGATGGATGGTCTACAAAAATACAAAATCAAAACACACCCACACACACGCAACACACCCAATCACACCAATACACACACACACAAATGCACAAATGCACAAAACTAAATCATTGAAAATAAAATAAATAAAAAATGATTGAAACACAATGAAATTAACTTTTTAATCTAACTATTGCTTTTTTAATTACTACAACAAAAATTATTTAAAAAAAAAAAATTGGAATGAAAATAAAAAATAAAAAAAAAAAAACAAAATTGGAATCTCCACAAAACAACGCATCGAAATCATGTAAAATGTACTCGCCTATGTACTCAATTAATTGCTTAATTGCTGCTTCTTCTTCTTCTTCTTTGTATATTACTTAATGCAATTTGTAATGACATATTTTACACGTAATTTGTGCAAATATGAAAACCAACAAACCACTGCACTCAAAACGCACAATTTGCTTCCTTAAATCTATATGAAAATTTTTCAATGAAAACAACAATCAATTGAAATGAATGAATGCAATAAACAAAACACAAATAAAAAAACATTACAACCATAAATAAACAAAAAAATAATTCAACGCGCATTGACCAAATTAATTGATTGGCATTGTTATTGTTATTGTTGTGATATGGGATTCATGCAACAACTACAAATCAACCGTGAAATTGCATTAACACCAAATTAAAAACAACAATAACAACAACAACAACAACACTAACAACTTTGTAACAATCATTTTAAATGCACGAAAAATAAATTTAAAACAAAAAAAACAAAAAAATTAAATCAATAAATAAATCTACGAAATTGCACAACACAAATGCGCTCACACACAAACACACGCACGCATACACAACTGCACACACAACTGCACACACAACAATATTACGAACGCACACGAACTCCAAAAAAAAAAACAAAAACAACTATAACAACAACCAACCAACAACAATCCACTGCACCGCTACCATCACCACTACCGTCACTACCACCTAGAATGCACCCGTTTCCGTTTCCGCCGCAACACTGACACCACATCAACATCAACAACATCAACACCATCCAACCACCATCCCGACACCCACCGGTGCCGCACACCAGGCACCGTCACCATCGACTGCTGCCGCCGCCGCCGCCGCCGCTGCCGTTGCCATCGGCCAGCATCCACTGGAAGTGGGCAAGAAACGTGCCGCGGAAAACGACATGTTTCAACTGGTATTTGCCTAATTTTTCAATTTCAATTTCAAATTTTTCAATATTTTTTTTCTCGTTTAAATTTACCGTTTTTCTTACGTTATCAAAATTACTGTTGCGTTCATTCTTTGCCGCTGTGTTTGTTCATTTGTGTTTTATGCCATTTTGCGTTTCTTAGTTTTTCTTTATTACAATTTATTACAAGTTACAACTCGTTTGCCAGCATTTCAGTTTGTTTCAGTTCAAGTTTTTAAAGCTTTTCCATCATTTTCATCTTTTGCTAAATTTTAAATGTTTTCTATTTTTAATTAATAACATTTGTTTTTAAAAACATTTGTTTTTTTGAAACAACATTTGTTTTCTTCCCAAATTTGTTTGCAGCAATTCAAATTCTTTTGCAAAACAAAATTTTCAATATTCATAATTTATGTAAAATTTTGATTGCACTGCAGTGAGAAAGCTTTACATATTTGCATGCGTTCGGTTGTGTTGTGAAAGCCAAAAGATACATAAAAGCTTCTGCCGCCTAATGCCAAATGCTTTGCACGCTTTCAGATTCTTAATGCGCGGCTTACAAAGCAAATCGCAACTCACTTAACACTAGAATGCCCAAGGCTTTCGAAATGATTCTATTGGGATTTTTATTATTTTATTGCAATGCTTTCTGAATCAAAATCTTCGTTGACTTTTACCAAATGAACCCTTTTGCTGCTGCAGGGACACTGGTGTCCCATGACATATTCAGTTGAAACTGAAATACGAGTACTTGGTAATAAAAACTCTTTGTGAGTCTGTGTGAAGTCTTCAAAATGTGGAAAATACAAAGCCCGCAAAAGTCATAGCAAATAAGTTCAATAAAAATACTTCAAATAATGTGGAAAAATTGTTAACTCTACTTTGAAACATGGTTTCTTACGATCACTTTTAAGAAGACTTCAATTAGAAAGGTAGAAAGAAAACTAACTATAATTCGAGCCATGCCACTGTTTAAGTACACAGCTTTACAGACTTAACCATACTTGATGACTAATCCTTAGTCTCATAATCGATCGATCGATAATGTATGTTTACCACATCAAATTCACTGAACCCATTAGTATAAAAAAATTTCAACTTCAAATTTAAATTTTCCCAAAATAATTGTGACCCATTTAATTTTGATTTGAGTGAAAAAATATGTCTTCATATCACTTAGAATCATTTCTCCACTATTCAAATATCCGACAAAACATTTTACAATAAACACCATCGACTAAAAATGAAATTTAATGGCATTGAACAACCAAATATTTGAAGTGCTTAAAGTACTAAAAAAAAAACAAGTAATATAAGCACTAAAGTAGCCCCACTGCTGTCACCTGTTCAAGTCTCCTCGTCCTCCATCTTAGTTAATAGTCAAACTAATTCTCCAACTGTCGCAGTCATTAAGTACATTTATCATTACATCCATCAAAGCTTAAAATCAAAATATCCATATATCATTGTCTTCTTGAACATGTGTCCTAACATAGAAAACCCTCTACACGTCAAAAATATTTATAGATACACTATGTGTAGCTATGTTGGCTTTCTTTTTTCAATGTTTCACGAGTTTTTATTATGTGTAAAGTTCACATGAAATGTTTATTGAAAGCTACCACCTTGGACTTCCCCAGTCTAAACAGGGACACACATTTCATAACCAGCTTAACAAGATTCGATCTTGTAGACATCTTCTGAAGTTTGCGCGACATATTGTAACTACAGACTGCCATCTTCTACAGGCTTTTTCAGTCTAAACATAGACCACTTTTCTTGGTTTTGAATATACACTAAGAGTTTTGCTATCTTGACCTCTTCAAAATCTTCTTCAAGTGCTACAACATTTGATCGCGACTGACATACTAGAAAAGACTAGACTAGACTAGATTAGACTAGACTAGACTAGACTAGACTAGATTAGACTAGACTAGACTAGACTAGACTAGACTAGACTAGACTAGACTAGACTAGACTAGACTAGACTAGACTAGACTAGACTAGACTAGACTAGACTAGACTAGACTAGACTAGACTAGACTAGACTAGACTAGACTAGACTAGACTAGACTAGACTAGACTAGACTAGACTAGACTAGACTAGACTAGACTAGACTAGACTAGACTAGACTAGACTAGATTTCAATTTGAAATTAATTCAAATTAGCTTTCAATGTGAATTGATTTCACTTCTTTTTTTAATAAAATGCAAAACATGGCTGTAAGTTTCATACAGCAATAGAAATGGCTTAAAGAAAGCTCTCCTCTGATTTCCTCTTAGCATAGATTAATATTAAACTTATAAAAAATTCTATTTTTTATGTCTGACACTAAATTTAGTCATTAAAGCGCCATTGTCCACACATGTCACCCATTTCTTTATCTCTTTTAAATTGTGTTCATCTTCCCAAATAAACGAAAAACAAATGTTCCACAATTATGTAAACAATTTCTTTGTCCTGTACAGAAAATAAACCACCAAAAAAATATCCTAATACGAATTTGATGATGGCACACAATAGTGCGGGGCCACTGTCCGAGTACACACAGACATACACATCTACATGCAAGCATACGTGTGTTTTCTCTTTATGTAAACATTACAGCAACGAGTACATCAATCAACTTCTTAGCTGAATCAGCTAATCGATCAGCATTTTATTACAAACATTGCTCCCCAACTGATACAACCAACACTGTCCCACTCCCAACTGCGGCCTCACACCTCCTGGCATTCTCAAAATAGCCGCACACGTAACGACAGTCAGGTGAAAGGGACAACAGTCGATGATGTTAACCTGCGTGATGAATCACCAAATGCGGTGCAATGCAGTGTTGATTAGAATTACTATAATGACAATGCCAATGCCAATATGTACTTAACTAATAGCCCACATTTGGGTAAATGAAATTAGTGAAGTCGCAAATGGCTTTTATGCCCTCGCCCCCTCCATCAACAGCTGAAGGCCAACGCACATAGTTTGAGTTCAATGCATTGGAAACCCAGTGGCACAGTTCATTTAAAGTTTCGTGTAAATTTCATCTAGAAAATTTAGAACGAAAGCCATTAAGTGCTGAAAGCTTTAAGCTGCCAAAGCGCAAAACACTGCAAAATATTTTATGCGTTCAATGCTCAAATTGCAAGCCTCGCATAAGCTTTTGTTTTTATTTTAATTTGCGCCAAACTGCATGCCATTTCTTAAAAGCTTTAAAGCTTTGCAAAAGTGGGTTTTAATTGCAACGAGCTTTTGTTGAAAGACTTCTTTTTTAATTTGCTTGCCACAGCTTAATTTGCCGCGCTCTCTACTTAACCTAATTTTGCTGCACAGCAATATGAAACCATATTGTCGGCCACTAGTCCAAGTCCTACAAGCCTACAACAACAACTACATCTACTACAGTATATATAATTACAAATAAATTATAAAAAATTTATTTAATTTGTTTTTAATTTTCATTATGTTAACCCTTACATAACCATAAACGAAATAGCTGACATGGGACTAATTAATTGATTAGGAATTAATTGAAATGTGATTAAATAATTTAATTTATTGCAACATAATTATATATTGTAATTAAATTATATAAAATTAAACCAAATGAATACAATTAATTGACTAACAATTAATTAAAATACAACTAAATGAATTTAATTAAAATTAATTGTATTGAATTTATTTAATTATTGAATTTATTGAAATTTTTTATTTTAATAACAATGAAATGAAATTAATTAAAATTAATTGTATTGATTTTTTTTATTTATTGAATTTATTAAAATTATTTAATTGAAATACAATTAATTAAAATTAATTGAAATCAATTGCATTGCAATTGATAGATTATTAATATAACATGAATAATTGATTAAACCTTATTAATGAATTGCAATTAGTTGAATTACTGCAATTAAATTAGTTGCAGTTAATATAGGCATTAACTTTTAATTAATTCAATTTAATTAAGATAATTTATACTGCCAAAAAAAATAGGTAAAGTTTTTGAATTTGACAAAAAATTAAAATAGTAGAAAATTATAAATTGATTTTTAATTAATTCGATTAAACTAAAATATATTCAATATTGTATTAGAATTTTTTATTTACAATTATATTCTAAATAATGCCAAATACTGAAATAACTTTTGATTAAACAATTGAATTAAGCAATTTACAATTAAAAGCATTGAGGTATTTCAAATCAATTGATAACGAATTATATCAGTTAAAATTTGTCAGTGGCCTCTTATTAATTTTAATAAACACCACCATTAAAGTGATATTCATCTAGCATTGAATTCGTTCTCATAAATGCTAAACATGTCTTTTAACAATCAATCAAACAGCACCATTTACGTCATATTCACACAGCACTGTGTATGAATAATTGAACAAATTAATTAAACTAAGCATTGCCATGAAATTTAACTAGCATTGAATTCATTTTCATAAATGGTAAAAATATTTAAGTTGAAATAATTAAATAAATAATCTAAATTGCATCAATAATATGATATTTAAATAGCATTGAATATGAATTAGTTCAAATAATTGAACAAATCCATTAATTTTCATGATTTCATGATTGAACAAATCAATTAAACTGCACTTTTAACATTATATTCAGCTAGCATTGATTTCATAAACAAAAATAAAGATATTTAATTTCAAAAAAATTAGTAAATCAATTAAATGCTACCATAAACGTGATATTTAACTAGCATTGGGTTATTTGTAAAAAATGCGAGAAATATTTAAGTTGAAATAATTAAACAAATAAACTAAATTGCCTCATTATTATGTATTCGACTAGCATTGAATATGAATTAGTTCAAATAATTGAACAAATCCATTAATTTTCATGATTTCATGATTGAACAAATCAATTAAACTGCACTTTTAACATTATATTCAGCTAGCATTGATTTCATAAACAAAAATAAAGATATTTAATTTCAAAAAAATTAGTAAATCAATTAAATGCTACAATAAACGTGATATTTAGCTAGCATTGGGTTATTTGTAAAAAATGCGAGAAATATTTAAGTTGAAATAATTAAACAAATAAACTAAATTGCCTCATTATTATGTATTCGACTAGCATTGAATATGAATTAGTTCAAATAATTGAACAAATCCATTAATTTTCATGATTTCATGATTGAACAAATCAATTAAACTGCACTTTTAACATTATATTCAGCTAGCATTGATTTCATAAACAAAAATAAAGATATTTAATTTCAAAAAAATTAGTAAATCAATTAAATGCTACAATAAACGTGATATTTAGCTAGCATTGGGTTATTTGTAAAAAATGCGAGAAATATTTAAGTTGAAATAATTAAACAAATAAACTAAATTGCCTCATTATTATGTATTCGACTAGCATTGAATATGAATTAGTTCAAATAATTGAACAAATCCATTAATTTTCATGAATTCATGATTGAACAAATCAATTAAACTGCACTTTTAACATTATATTCAGGTAGCATTGATTTCGTAATAAAGCAAAATTAAAATAGTTAATTTGAAAAAATTTAGCAAATCAATTAAATGGACCATAAACGTGAAACTAGCATTGAATTCATTTTCATAAATGCTAAAAATATTTAAGTTGAAATAATTAAACAAACAAACTAAAATGCATAATTAATATGATATTCGATTAGCATTGATTCGGAATCAGTTCAAATAATTGAACAAATCCATTCATTTTCATGAATGCATGATTCAACAAATCAATTAACCTGCGTTATTAACATTATATTCAGCTGACATTGATTTCATAATCAAGAAAAGTAAAACTAACGAATATTTAATTAGCATTGAATTCATTGTCATAAATGGTAGAAATATTTAAGTTGAAATAATTAAATAAATAAACTTAATTGCATCATTAATATGTTATTCGACTAGTATTGAATAGGAATTAATTCAAATAATTCAAAAAATTCATTAATTCCCATGAATGCATAGTTGAACAAATCAATTAAACTGCACTTTTAACTTATATTCAGCAGGCATTGATTTCATAATCAAGAAGGGTGTAGCTTTTAATTTGAAAAAATTTAGCAAATCAATTAAATGGACCATAAACGTGATATTTAACTAGGATTGAATTTATTGCTTTGAATGATAAAAGTATTTAATTTGAAATAATTGAACAAAGCAATGAAACTACAGCATTGACGTGATAATTAACGGGCATTGATTTTATAATCATGATTGAATGAATTTGAATAATTGAAAAAATTAATTAAACTGCGCCATAAACGTCATATTTAACTAGCATTGACTTTTGTCTTACGAATGCTAAAGATATTTTATTTGAAATAATTGAACAAATCAATGAAACTATATCATTAACGTCATATTCAACTCGCATTGATTTCATAATTATGATTGAATGATGTTCAAATATTTGAATAAATTAATTGAACTGCACAGTTAACTAGCATTGATTTCGTTCTTATGAATAGTAAAGAAAACTAAATTACAATAATTGTGTAATTCAATTAAACTCTGCCATTGAGGTTATAGTGAACTAGTAATCAATTAATTCTTGTGAATGCTAATGGCATTAAATGAAATAAAATGAAATAATGACGAAATGAATTTCAATTTAACTTTATTGATTAAATTTAATTCTGCCATAAGTGTGACATTTGAACATTAATTCAAGTTTATGAATTCTAATGACTTTTCTATTGAAGAATTAACTGTTAATGCCTTTCTTCAATTGAAAACATTGTCATTTAAGAATTCATTTTTAATGCCTTTCTTCAATTGAAACCATTGCTCTTGAATTTACTTCTTGACAGAGTATTTAATTAACTTGAAATCATTTCTACTCATTTGAATTCAACACAGAAATCATTATGTGTTAAAATGTAATCACTTCAATGCCATTAAACCATTGCAACTAGAATCTCAATCTAATGAAGTGAGTTGTTTCATTACTTTTTCTTAATTTTTCAAACATATTTTTAATTTCAATTAATTATTAATTGTTAAAATCAAATTACTTGAATTGTTTCACTTCAATACACCAGTCAACTATGATTTGAATATCTTCAAATATTCAAGTAAACTAAAATCCCATTAATCACTCCCATGTCGGCTCAATACACCCATTAATTTTAGTCTAAGCTAGTAAAACAAAAACAAAAAAATCCAAAAAAATTTACATTATTGAAAAGAAACTCTCAAAATCTAAAAAAAATTCACTACTAATTTTCTGTATTTTGTCTACTTTCTTCCATTTTTTCGTTTCGTTTCTTACGTTTGTGGAATTCTTATATGTTGCGACGTGTGTTTTGTCGCGTGTCAATGTTTGCGTTTACCACTACTTCCATCACCAACAACAACAACAACTACTACTACAACAAAATGATAAATTACGCCTACTAACCTCAACAATCATCACCACCTGCCACCTAATTACCACCACCACCAAAACCACCACAACCTCCACCACCATTACCACCACCACCAACACCACCTACTACTACTACTACTACTACTACTACTACAACAACAATTTGCTACCAATACAACGCAAACCACCGCTAATGACAACGGCGGAATTGTCGAATGTCGAAATGCATCCACCAAATCGCATCCGCATCCACATTCACATCGACATTGTGTTTGTGTTTGTGTTTCGAAAATGTGTTGAATGGGCAATGCGCTTAGATGGATGTTAAAACGGTTGGTTCATTTTACTATGAAAATTTCGTAAGTACTAAAACTGCATTTTATGTACATTAATTCCTCTTATTCGCAATTAATTGCCTAATTTTTTGCCTTATTTACTTGAAGATTGTTAATTGAATTTCGCATTAAATGTTGCGAAGCGCATTATGGATGATTTGGGCATAAAAACAACAATGAACAATGTTTTTTTTCTTATGCATGCATGGATTATTTGGTTCAAAGAACAGTTATCTTAATTTTTAAGTTTTATTTAAATAAAACCAATTTTTGCTTACAACAATTATTGTTGATTTCTTGTGTGTAGCGCAAAGCTTAAAAGTTGTGCTTTGCTATTTCAAAGCTTTTTTTAAGTCAATGTCAAAGCAGGCCGCATTCTAAAACAGTGATAATTATTATGCTACTCACGAGTAGCAAAGTGGTCCATCACGTTTCAACAACGTTTCAATTGAATGAACAACTACAACAACTCGGAGGCAACAATCAATCAATCAATGCTAATCTTTAATCAAGTATTGAGTGGATACCAAATTCAGTTCAGTTTTTTGATGAATTTTATTACATTGAATTACAAATTTGAGTAAATTTGATGACCATTTGAAACGTTGATGAAACGTTCTCATTCGTTGTTTTGGTTAAATTACTTAAAAGTGAAATACTAACTAACCAAATTTTTTAATCATCTTGAAGCACTAAATGAACAAACAAAATGAACCATACTTTGAATTAAAGTGGTTAATTAAAGTAATTTAATTAGTATTTAAATTGTTCATTAATTTAATGTATTAAATGAATACTTAATTCTGACTACAACTTAATTATATTTTATCGAAATGTGATTATTTGAAGCATTGAATAGCTACAAATTGCTCTCAGCGTCTGAACCAATATTTCTAGAATTTAACTAATTGTTAACCATGAATTGCAATTTTAACTCAATCAATTACCTAATAATTATTTAAAATCAAATTTTCAATTTTAACTTAATCACTTAATTACCTAATAATTATTTAATCAGCTGAATAGATTTTAAATTCTGCTTATGATGAAACTGTATTCAATAAAGTTATAATTTGACATTTTTCTATACAATTTGTCTCACTTTACCAACAATTATTTGCCATTTTGAACTAAATCACTTAATCATAATCAATTCAACGACTAAAGAGACTCAAAATACTGCTTGTAATTCAACTGAATCCAACAAAATTACACTTTGACAACATTTTTCTATAAAATTTGTCTCACCTTGACATTAAATATTTTCAATTTTAACTAAATCACTTAAGCATAATCAATTCAACGACTGAATAGACTCAACATTCTGTTTTTGATTCACTTAGATCCATTAAAGTTACAATTTGACAAAATTATGTTTTAGAACTCAACTAATTTTTTAGTTAATAAATTGTTTGCAATTTTAACTAAATTGCTTAATCATTCACTCATTTCAAGAATTAGATAGACTCAAAATTTTTTTTGAGATTAAACTTAATTAAACTTAAACTTAAAAATTTTACGCCATTTTATAATCATTTGAGGCATTGAATGTACACGAATTTCTTTCCATCGTCCTTGTGATTCAACTAACCGTAACAACTGAACTAATTTCAGTGATTTTGTGTCATTAAATGTACCAAAAAATTATCTTTGTTGTCACAGTGATTGCATTTACTCTAATTTAAATACAATTATGAATATTAGAATATTTTCATAATTTAAGTTATTAATTTGACTCACAATCTTCTTGTGATTAAACTGAGTCTAATTTAATTAAAATTTCACTAAATTTTATGATCACTTGAGGCATTGAATTGACACATTGTGATTAAGTTGGTAAACTGAATTTAATTAAATTCACAAATCTTTGAATCGCTAAATGTACACGAAACTTTCTTCGATATCATGTTCATTGATCTTGCTGTAATTTAATTACAATTAAACTACGTTTTGTAATCATTTAAACAAATGACTAAACTGAAAGTTCTTCGTTTGATTAAACTTGATTAATAATTCATTTAAACAAATAACTAAACTGAAATTTGATTGAACTTGATTAATAACACTGCGTGAAATTTGCCCTCAAAAATTTAGACATGGGGGGGACTTACTGGGTGAGTTTCCTATAGGTATACTGAGCGGCGTATGAGTGTCATTTATTTATATTAATATTACAATTAAATGACACTCATACGCCACGTTGCGCTGCGCCAAAAAATGCACATATCGCAATTACACAGTTTGAATGTGGTTTTTTTGCATTGGTGTCTTAAGCAAATTTGTTGTTGGTCTTTAAAATATCTACAAACTTGCCGAAGACAGTAAAGCGATATTCGGAACGATTTAAGACCTATTAGCATTTAAATGTTCGAAGACTTAAGCGACAAACTTCCCGAAAATTACCAAACTTCAAAGTCGGATTTCTCTTAAACTAGAGCCAATCTTACCAAACAGCTGTTGGATCTCCCCCCCATGTCTAAATTTTCGACTTGCACAGTGTAATCAAATAATTTGAATACATTTTATAACAACTTCGGCTTTTAATTGACACTATATTCCAGTAATTGTCCTTGTGATTAATCTTACTACGATTTAAATACGAGTTGGCAAAATTTCGAATAAGTCCTTAGTACTCATTTTTATGTAACTAACTAATTAACTAATTTAATTTTAGTTGACCAAATTTTGTTATCATTCAATTGTTCAAATGATTATCAATATCCTCAATATCCTCGTTTTTTACTAATATTGATTATAAACTAATTATTTTCACTCGCTTGAGGCATTTGATTGTACAAAGTCCTATTAGTTGTCCTTGTAATTAAACTTACTAAGATTGAACTACAATTTGGCTAAATTTTTAATAAACTCTAAGTACTTCGTCTTATTCGACAAAGTAATGTAATTACAATTTGACTAAATTTTGCTATCATTTGAGCTATTTAATTGTTCAAATTATTACAAAATCAAAAGCTCTCCGTTAGATTAAACTTGATTATTAAATAATTTTATGATCACTTGAGGTATTAAACTGACACGAATTCCTATTCGTCATTCTTGCAATTAAACTTACTAAGATTTAACTACAATTTGGCTAAATTTTTAGTAAACTCTTAGTTCTCTATTTTTTTTTACTAACTAATTTAATTACATTTTGACTAAATTTTGCTATCATTTGAAGTATTTAATTGTTCAAATGATTACAAAATCAATAGTTCTCTGTTTGGTTGATGATTGATTAAACTTAATTATTAAAGAATTTTATGAAACGAAATTTTTTCGTCATTCTTGTGATTAAAATTGCTACGATAGTAATAAGAATTTGACTAAGTTCAGAGTTCTTTCAATCGTTAAATGAACGCGAAATTCTCTTCTCATTGTCATTGTGAGAATGTAATTGTGAGTGATCGCTATAACTAACTTAATTACATTTTGACTAAATTCTATAATCATTTGAACTATTGAATGCACTCAAACTTTTCCTTTTAATTAAACTTGATTAAATTAGCTACACTTTGACTAACATTCTTGATCACTTGAGGCATGGAAATGACACGAAATTATCTTCGTTGTCATTGTGATTAGTTGCCTAAAATTCGAATGCAATTTGTTTAAATTTTATATTTAACTGGAATTTAATTCAATTAATTCATTCACACGAAGCTCTGCTTAGTGTCTGAGTAAATTTTTATGGGATTAAATTTATTTATAACTATTTGTTCATTTGTGTGCGGCCTGCTTAAGAATTATTCGAATCTAGGAAAACATATTAAACAAATACTTCAAAAAGCTTTCGCTAAAAGGCTTTTTATGAAAAAAACAGCATTTAAAAACCACTTTATGATTTATTTCTACTATGCTTTAATGATGTACTTAAAAAATAATTAAAAAGAAATATGTAAAGCTTTATTCACATTGCTGAAGTTTTAAAATTGAAAAAAAATATTACAAAATATAGGTATTAAACTGAAGAAATATTTTTACAAAATATTAATATTGAATATTAGATTTCCCGGATATGAGCAGCCATGAAAATGCACAAAAATCGGTGCTTATAAACGGAAAATTCACTACATTGAGATAAATTTTATAATTTTAATCATGTCCACATTGAATGCATTTTTTTTAATTGAAAATTCTTAGGATGTTTACTGTTTGATGAAAAACTTTCGATGTAAAAAACAGGCCCATGGTATAAACAGAATCAAATCGCTCATTAGATTTCTTACGAGAAAAGTGGCCTGTTGAATTTAACCCTATGTAACCTATGTACATATCTTCGAAGTAGGTAGGTAGACAGGAAGCCCTCTTAGAACATAAAATCCCAATGTGATACCGCAAGTTGCAATTACCATAAGTTGGATTAACTCTTGGTCCGCTCACTTAATGAACCAGTTCGAGTTTCTTACGAAACGTGGTAAACTGTAAATAGTCCTATTGGCCCAAATTGTTGAAGAAGAAGTTGCCCAGTACTTCTGCTTTTAGAGAATGAAGTATAAATACATAGAAGTTGAAGTACCTTTTCATTCTCTTCCTCATCCATACAGCTATTACAGAAGCCATCTGAAAAAAACCTATCCTTCTGGCTTAAGTGCCAATTACACACTGACCCTTTTTAGTAAGAGAAGTTTTCTCGAATGAGAGAAGTTTAAGGTTGGCCACATTTGGCGGGATGTAAACTCTGTGTTTCAGCGCTTCTTAGATTAGTTTCTTGTATGGAGGCTGTACGAGATGATGCTAGAAGATTAGACTTTGAAGAGAGATACCCAGCGTTAACCATATCATGACGTAATTGCTTCGTCGCACACTGCCGAGCGAGCTCGACTGCTTTACAGTTCTCAGTAAGTCAGCATAGGTGAATCTGAAGCTACCTGGCAGTCTTGTTGAAAAATTTGCTGCAGCTCAGAACAGTCTTTGATGCTATTAAAACTGCATCTAGAACCCTACGAGTTGATTGATCCTTCAAGCCAATATTCCGTGTGTCCTAAGTAAGAAGACGCTGCGTAGATTGCTGAGACCTGGAAAACGCTTCAGTCATCTGATAGCTGGGGCCTCAAATTAAAATTAAATTCTTTTAAGTAAATACCACACCCCATCCTGCAAAGCAACTGGGATCTCTCAGTACATATGGACATTACTGCTTGAAGGAAGAGCACCCAATTTCCATTCGACTCTAGATCGGAAATTTCATGGCCGATTTTTTAGGTGAATTTTATTCGATGCCATTGGTCTGCCAGACAATTATGGTTAAGCGGTTTGATTCTCTTTGTACCATTATATTGAATATTTTTTTATTTATGTTCATATTTAATTGAAATTAACATTTGAAAAGTCATCGCCGCCATCGAACAGAAAAGTCCTTTGCCGTTTTTTTGCACAACGCCAAATTCTTGACTGCTTTTCATTTGATTTATTTTCATTTCATTTTATTTATTTATGCTCTCAATGCAGTTTGTGCTACAAATTCATTGCTTCAACTTTGCGACGCTTAAAAGCTTAAAAGTCCTTGCTGTATGTTAATTTTTAATGCGCGCGCGCACACACACACATGCACACACGCAGCGTTGCGCAGTTAATGTTGACGTATTAAGCTTACAAACACAAATAGTTTAGTCAGCTCCTAAGCTAGTCAGCTCCTAGTTTTATCAACATTTTTAAATTATCTCTTTTTAAATTTGTAATTTCCCGCTCTAATGTGTCTTTTTTTGCTTGTCTATTCCTCTCTTTCGTTGCGCGTAGGCTTTCTCCGGCATGGTACCGTACAAGCGTCCCGCCGCCGAAAAGTCCGGCATTCCAGTGTATCAGCCCGGTGCGACCACCTACCAGCAGCTGATGCAACTGCAGCAGCCGTTCGTACCAGTGTCATGTGAGTACCAATCTCAAAATACCACAAGTACTACTACCACTACTACTACTACTGCTATGAATTGTACAACAACAACAATGGCCGCCGCTGCCGCTGCTCATGCGGCGGCCGCTGCTCACGCGCACGCGGCCACAATGAGTGCTAATACCACATCACAACAACAACAACAACAACAATTATTACTACCACCTCCACCACCACAACAACTACAACCACAACAACAACAAACATCCATGTCCACTCCATTATCCAATGTGGCCATGGCCAACTATCACAACTACCAACAACACCTTAGCAATAGCGCCCTATACATACCTGCCTCGTCCTCAGCCACCGTCCCCTCCTCGTCATCCACCTCGTCCGCCTCCGTCTCCCATTCGTCCCCGTACACGTCCGCCGGCTCGATCACTAATTTGACCGCAATCAGTAGTAATTATCACTTGACGAATAGTAGTAGTAATGTGCAGGCTAGTAGTAACGGTAGCAACAGCTCGTCGGCGTATTTGTCGTATCATAGCAACAACAACAACAACAACAACCACAACAGCGATAGCAACAGCAGTAACAGCAGCAACAATGGCATCGGCAATGGCAACAACAATGCCAACACCAACATCAACAACAATAATAATCTATTGTATGTTAATAATAATTTGAATAATAGTATTAAGTTAGCTACAACAACAACAACAACAGCAACAAGTCCTTTGCTCAGTGCTCTCAGTACCGCTAACACAGCAGCAGCCGCTTGCACTACTAACGCTGCCACGCCCGTCCCGGGTGCATTGAGTAGCACTAATAACAGTAATAATTACAACAACAACAATAACAATAGTAGTCTAGTAGAGAACACCATGCACAACAACAACAATAACAACAGCCATTTGAATGCCGCCGCCAGCGGCAATGACAGCAACGACAGTACTCATAGCAGCAATCACAACAACAACAACAACAATAATAGCACTAACCCCATGAGCACCGCTATCACTAACACGCACAGCGTTGCCAACACAGAAGCGGACGGCGACAGCGACAATGCCAACGCTGTTGCCGACACCGCAACCAACGTTGTCAGTTCCCTCTCGCCGGTCAAGTCACTGCACGCCGACAGCTGTCACAATGACAGCAGCGACTCGAATGGCGGCATACCGTCGCCGGCTCAGAGCCATCGCCGTCACAGCGCCACTACAATTAATGCCTACGAAGCAAATGCGACCATTAACGGCAACGAAGCCACTCTAAACGGCGACAGCGCCACTCCCACACCACCGGCTGCGCACATCAACGGCCACAGCGCACACACTGCCGGCGTGGGCATACTGCCCACACCGGCGCCTCCCGCTGCGCCCACGTCTGCGCCGGTGTCCTACGCATCGTCCGGCGCCGGCGCCACATCATCGTCGGTGGTGACCAATGCCTATCAGGCGCAGCAGAACATGATGCGCCTCTACAATCCGTACGGCACCAACGCAGCCGCGGCCAACGCTGCCGCCGCCGCCAACTCGTACGCCAACCTTTTGGCATCGCACGGCTATGCAGCGCCCGCCAGCACAGCGGCGCACACCTCGCAGGCGCACACTTCAGCGCCCTCCTATTCGTACGCCTCGAGCGTCTCGGCCGCCAACAGCGTGGCCACGCCCTCCTACAGCTATGGCGTCTACAGCAGCGCCAATCCGCCAAGCATGGCCGGCGGCTACTACACCACCAACGATGCGGCCTCACTCGCCAAGGAAATGGCGCAGAAGAACTATGCGAACGCAGTCAAAATGGCCGCGGCTGCCAACAATCCGCTCAGCGGCAAACCGCTTACCGCAGCCGCCTACACCGGCATGACGCTGAACAAGGCGTACGGCATGGCGCCGCCGCCGCCGTCCTCGGCTTCGGCCGCCATGGCGCATCATGCCGCACTGTTGCAGCAGGCTCAGGCGCAGCAGGCGCAAGCGGTCGCTCAGCATGCGGCACACGCGCAGGCGCAACACGCCGCCGCCGCAGCGGCTGCTGCTGCTGCACAAATGCGCTCCTACGGCTCGCTGCCCAGTTCGGGCATGTCAACGCCAGTCGGTACGCCCATGCACACACCGACGCCGGGCGGTGCCAACGCCGCTCTGCTACAGCGGCCCGCCTCGGCTGGCGGCTACATGCAGGCGACACACGGTGGCGCCGGACAGGCCGCGACCATGATGCGTCCGCAGGCGATGCAGATTGCCAATCCGCAGTACGCGGCCATGCAGCAGCAGGGCTTCTTCTATCCTGGCATGATGCCCGCCACAGCGGCTGCCTACCCCTTCGCGACCATGGGCGCCATGCCCGGCACAATGCCGGCCGGCGCCGCTGGAATGTCCAGCATGGCGCAGACCATGGCCCAGATGGCCGCAGCGCAGGGGCAACCGAACGCCGGCAGCGCCATGGTGCTGAATCCCTACAAGAAAATGAAGACATCGTAAAGCGTGGGCGCTGAGCTGCACTTCTGACACGCCCCCATCACACTCACACATACACACACGAACATGACAGCCAGTTGCTGGTGGAGCCAGTCTCAGTTTGGCATGGCAGAGCGTCGCCGCGTTCTACACTTTTTCAAAGCTTTCAACAAGCTGCGTGCGGCGCTTTTGCCACAACCCAATCCGTACTTAAGAAGTTACTTAATAGTTTTAGCGGTCCTAAGTCCTAAGTTTTGAACAAAAACAACAGTGAATATTATACGAAAATGTTTGTGCCTAATTTCTGGTAGAACCTCAACGCATCGGACAGACACCGAGCCAGTAGAGTCCCTCGATTCTTCCCGTTGACAGTGAAACCCATTGAAAGTTCATTGTTAACTTTCACTTTTTTGACTTAAGATATGTGTTTTCCATTTGGAAACACCACAAAATGCTTTTATTGCCCGCTTTTGACGCATCTTCGAACAGTTTTCAATTCGCTAATTCATGTAAAGCTTTCTGTTTAAGCTTTAAGTTTGAAAATCTGCCTATTTGCTTGCTTTCTTGAGTCACAAAAACTGTAATTTTGTGGCTCAGCGCTGCTGTCCACTAAACGATCGCAGTTGCGCTTCATTGCAGACTCAAAATCAAGCTTACAGTAAAAACTTTCAAGCGCAACTACTGAAAGTATTTAAATCGATGTCTGCCTTAAATTGCCATCGCTACGTTTTAGTCACGTTTGATTGCCATTTTATATGTTTTTGCGCGTTGCTATTTTCTATTTTGCAACAACAACAATATAGTGTAGAAAAAAGAGAAAGCTTTTGAAAAGCTCTCTACATAAAAGCTGCAAGCATTTTATGTCGCCTTAGTTTTAAATATTTTAGACTTAGCTGTTTGTTTTCATTGTTCGTTTCAACTATTTAGATTCCTTGCTAGTTTTACTCGCTTTAAGCTTTTCGATCGTCCGAACCGTCTTTGAATGCAATATTAAGCGGACATAACGCTCGCGCCATACACAATACAGAAAAACAACAAAAAAAAACAAAAACAACTATGTTACGAGCAAAACAAAAACGAAGTACTGTGATAGCTTAGTTTCTTGCACGAGCCGCAATCGGATCACTGCGCCGCAAAGCATGCTACGGATGTGCAAAAGAAAAGCTCGCGAGGTGAATATTTCGTTCCTATGCCGCCATAGAATCCTAATAATGAATAGTGCAGCGATCACAATTAGCCGTAAGTGTGATTTTTTTTAGTTTTTAGTTGAACAGAGAGAGAAGCATAGAAGAAGCGCAAAAGCTTTTAAGGATTAACAGTAGTGGCGCTGAAACTTTTTCAAACGAGCTGTTTGTCGACGCATGCGTGAATTAGTTCGTCGAGGATGTGAAATGTGAATATACTCTAAATACTTAATTTTAACACATCGAGTGGGAACACAACGTGGAAAATAAATGATTGAAAATGCCGAAACTGGCAAAAGCTGTGCTTGTTAGTGGCCGACGTTTACAGCAAACGATATGAAAAAGTTGTGTGTAGGATATTTTTGACTGTTCATGAATTAAAGTTTGAGGTAGAATGAGGATTTTGAAGTGCAATGAGCATTACTTGAAAATTCAAAAATTTTTTCGAGCAATTTGTTTTAGATCGCAAACAAAGTTACAAATAAGGCAAAGCTTAAACCTACTTGCAATCAAGACACGAGTGAAAGCTTTGGCGTGTTTTAAGAATATAATTTAAATTCAAAAAGCGATAAAAGAAGAAAGAGAAGAAGAAAAAAAGTTAAAATAGCCAAACAAAAGTTAAAAAAAAAACAAAAGCAACTCAGATTAGATAAATATATATTAAATAATAATAAATACAAAATTAAATACAAAAATTTTTTTTAATATATAAAAGAATAATAAATATTTCTATATAAATAAAAAATAAAAAATGTTCAAAAAAATAAAATAAAAAAATAAAATAAAATAATTTAAAATACAATAAAAAAAAATAATATAAAATAAAATAAAATAAAATAAAATAAAATAAAATAAAATAAAATAAAATAAAATAAAATAAAATAAAATAAAATAAAATAAAATAAAATAAAAACAAAATAAATTAAAGTAAAAAAATACTTCAAGTAAAAAATTAATTAAAGTAAACAAAATAAAATGAAATAAAAACTAAAATAAAATAAAATAAAATAAAATAAAATAAAACAAAATACAATAAAATAAAATAAAATAAAATAAAAAAGTAACATAAAATAAAATAATTATAAAATAAAATAAAATAAAATAAATTAAAATAAAATAAATTAAAATAAAATAAAATCAAATAAAATAAAATAAAAAAGTAACATAAAATAAAATAAAATAATTATAAAATAAAATAAAATAAAATAAAATAAAATAAAATAAAATAAAATAAAATAAAATAAAATAAAATAAAATAAAAAATAAATTAGTATTAAAAAATTAAATAAGAAAAATAATAAAATAAAATAAAATAACATAAAATAGAATAGAATAAAATAAAATAAAATAAAATAAAATAAAATGAAATAAAATAAAATAAAATAACACAAAATAAAATATAATCAAATAAAATAAAATAAAATAAATTAAAATAAAATAAAATAAAGTAAATTAAAATAAAATAAAATAAAATAAAATAAAATAAAATAAAATATAAAAAAGCTCTTTACCACATGCCAAAGTTCTCGATCAATCCTCAGTCTACGCTCCATTGGGCGCTTTAAAAGTGCTTCGAAAAGTTGTCGTTTACAACAACGTTTGCTGTAATCTGTTCAGTGGCGCACACATGGGGCATCAAACTGCCCAAATATCTGTTTGTTACAAACATTTTGGTTGGCAAATATGATTTTAAATGGTATTTGACTCAAAAGTTGTGAACAGATCCTCGCTTCCCCCAAATGAAATCCTGTGTGCGCCACTGAATCTGTTGCTTTCAATTATTGTTGTGTGTTGTTTTGTTTTTTTTGTCGGTCAACACAAATTTTGACGCTATCAACAAATTATTTGCATAGAACTTTACTTGACTGGACTCGAAGCTTTGTGACTAAATTGTTGTGCTCTCTTGTAGTCCTTGTACCCAATTTCATCTACCGCCACCACACTGCCTTTCCCAGTGCTCTAACTCGCCGGGATCGAGGTAGTTGCGTGCCATTTCCCCTTTCCCCCCCCCCCCCCCCAGCCCCCTTCCACGCTATTCACTCACACAATAATGCTCTCAACTATAGTCTGGACCTTTTTGTTAGTAGTTTTCATTGCCATACATACATACGTACACCTATACATTCATAGTTTAATTGACATTTTTTTTGCAAGTAACAGCAAAACAACAACAAAAACAACGAATTGTCTACAAACGAATGTAATTTTTGAGATAAACTACTCTCGCACTAACTACACGCACACATTTAACCACAAACGTACACACGTACACACCTGCACTCACACACACACATGGACACAGCGACACCTAACTTACTTTTACGTTAATGCCTCCTTATTCTTAATAAAATATATATATATATAAATAGAAATGTATCTTTGTATGTTTAGATTCATCCACCTACCGCCTATGTTAATGTGTTTTAACTGTTATTGAATAATTTTTGCTCTTAATTGATTAATTTGACAAAGAAAATGCTAAAACGATACCGTCTACATTCAACTGAGGAATTGTTAATTGTTTAGATCTCGTGTGATTATTTTTACTTTTAATATTAATTTTTATCTAACTTCATCTTTGAACTTTTTATGAAACTTTTTATATAACATTTTATGATTTTGTGCCACGCCATTTCTACTCTGTTTGATCAATAATGATGATGACCATAATAATTAAGTTGTTGCGCTCATTATTACGTATTTTAATTCCTTCGATTACCTTAGTTTGGCCTTCATTTGATTGATTAATAAATAAATTGATTAATTGACTATTTTATTAATTGACAAAAAAAAAACAATTATATTATAACTTGGCGTATGCTCTCCATGCGTTCGTTAGTGCTCTTTTGGTTCTCTTTTTGGTTACCCAAGCGCCTCTATGCTCTTTGCACTCACACTCTCGCTGTCTCTCTCTCTCTTGTTTACGCGCCTCTGTTATTTTTATTATTACTATTATTCTTATCACTATTATTGTAATTATTTGGTAATGTTGAAAGCAAAAACCTTGTAAATGTAAAATTGGATATATTGCAAAAAACAAAAAAAAAATACAACAACAAAGCAACAACAACAATCTCTTAATGTACTTTTGAATGAGCCAGAGTATATACAAAAAACAAAAAAAAAATATATACATATATATATATGAGAAACTATTGCAAAAACGTATGAAAACTGCTTGAAAGAAACGTAAAATAACAAGAAGCTGAACTGATATGAAGTCGTTCGATTCAAACATAAATATTATGTTATATGCAGTTTTGTTGTAATGTAATGTTCTATCACTTATTTGTCTGTTTTCAATGTAATATCTACTTAATAATCTCCCCACTACTTATACATAAATATTATAAATTTTAATGCGTTCTTTTGTCATCCTTTGGAAATTTGTTTTCTTGTTCGTAGATTTCTCTTGCAAGAGAACTACCTAAATTATTTTATCATTATTATTATTATTATTATGCTATGTAATTTTTATGTTTTTATTAAAAACTGAAATATATATGAAATAGTTTGAGTAAATCGAAAACAAAACAAAAACAAAACAATGCGCATCTTTATTGGTATAATTTTTTGTTTAGTTTGTTTGGTCGCTTCCTACTTAAAGCTGTCGGCACACACTCAAAGCGGAAAACTCTCATATGCCTTGCGCGCGCTCTCTCTATGTCTATACGTCGCTCTCTTTATTTGTCTCTGTTTGTCTTTCGCTCGCTCGTATACTCTCTCTCGCATACGTGCACTTCTCTTGCTCTTTGTGTTGGTTTTTGCGTTGCTTTGACTCTCTCTTAAGCTCTTTAATTGCTCACTCTCGCGTTAGTATTGGTTCGTTGGAGTAGTTTTTGGTCAATTGTTTTGAATTCGGCGGTCTCACTTGGTTTGCACTTTGCAGTACTCTTCTGCACTCATCATTATTTCTTAGAGTTTTGATTTAACAAAAAATTCATGCGCTCATTTTGGCTTTTCTATAATAATAATATTTTATTACTGCTTTCACAGTCATTATGCAAATTATTTGTTGGTATTATTTCTAATTTAAGTTAATTTTTAAAACTATACAAATATGCTTTGCAAATATGTCTCTTCTGCTGAAAAGCAAGAGCAGAGCTTAAAGCAGTGATGGCCATTCGGAAACTCGCGAGTAGCAGAATGATCATCACTTTTACAAGTTGCCGAATGAATTAAGCCAGGAATGACCGTTCGGCTACTCGCAAGTATGTTAGCAGCGATGTTGTTGCACTTCTGCGAACAGAAGACAGCTTCAGTGTCGCTTCTACTCGCGAGTAGAAGAATGGACATCACTGGCTTAAAGTATTCGCAAACTCTTAATAGTTATTTTTAGTTAATTGAAACCTTTTCAATGCTTTTGCTAAAATGTGATTACGCTGTACACGATTTTTCGAACCTGTATGTTATTTATTTAATAAATTTGCTAATAAAAGTAAACAATTTCAAGTTCTATAAAAACTAAAAGTAAAATAAAAAATAAATAAAAACTTTTACATTAATATTTTTAGTGTTATTGAATTTAAGTTTTGTCAAAATAAAGTTTTATAAATTTATGTAATTTTTATATTTTGTAAATTAATTTTTGGAAACTAAACTAAATAGTAAACCTTATTTTTGGTTTTTTTTTTTTTTAACTCAAGATTCTGTTAACCCAATAGTGCTTGGAGTGACTCTATGGTTACATGAAACATCCACTAAAAAAAATTTAATTTTTATGCTTTATATAAAAAATGTTTTCCCTATAGTCCAAAGAAAACTAATTCCGGAACATTCGAGTTAGTATTAAATTTTTTATATTTAATTTTATTTTATTTTAATTTATTTTACTTTATTTTACAATTTTAGTTTTATTTAATTTTTTAATATGTTATTTTTTTAATTATTTTTTTTATTTATTTTATTTCAATATTTCTTTTTTATATTTTACTATTTAATTTTATTTAATTTTTTATCTTTGTTATTTTTTTGTATTTTGTATTTTGTTTTTTATTTTATTTTACATTATTTTGTATTATTATTTTAGTTTTCTTTAATTTTCTAATTTTTTATTTTTGTTTCTATTTATTTTTATTTTTATTTTTTTATTTCAATGTTTTATTTTGTTTTATTTTATTTTATTTTGTTATTTAATTTTATTTTATTTTATTTTATTTTATTTTATTTTATTTTATTTTATTTTATTTTATTTTATTTTATTTTATTTTATTTATTTATTATTTTATTCAATTTTATTATTTATGTATTATTACTTTTTTATTTTTATTTCTGTTGTCATTTATTTTTATTTATTCTATTTTATTTCAATATTTTATTTTATTTTGTTTTATTTTATTATGTTATTTTACTTTCTTTTTATCTTTTATTTTTTGTTTTATATTATTTTACTTTATTTTGTTTTATTTTATTTCATTTTATTTTATTTTATTTTATTTTATTTTATTTTATTTTATTTTATTTTATTTTATTTTATTTTATTTTATTTTATTTTATTTTGAAATGAGTGGAATAAAGTTTTTTTTATTTTAAAAAATTTTGTGTATTTAATTTTATTGATTTCAGATTCTGTTAATTTTAAATTTTACATATTTTTTTGTTATTTTTTTAATTTTTTGTTTGAGATTAAAATGAAATTTCAACAATAATTTCAGAAATTTTGTATTTTTTTTTAATTTTACAAAATTTCATGCATTGAAATTGTTCAATGCTTAAAATTTATAACTTTGGTAGTTATTAACTCAATGAATTATTAACTTGTTTAATTTTTACTTTTGCTGATTGATAATTTTTGTATTTTGTTTTTAGGTTTATTTAAAAACCCTAACTTCACTATTTTAACTACAGAACAGAAAAACGTATTAAATTTAGCAACATTTCAACTACCAACGTAAGAAATTTATGTCTCGTTTTGTAGCAAAAGCATTGAAAAGTTCTCATTTCTCTAGATTCAGCACTTAATTTTACTTACTAATTTTTTTCTATAATAATTTTAAATTTTTATTAAGAGCCAAAGTCTGCCAAACGCTTTATGCACAAACTTGCAAATACAAAACATGATTTACTTTTAGTTTATTTTTAACAAACTAAAAAACTTTTTTTAAGTAGACTTTGAAAGGAATCAATGAAAAATTGAAAAATTGTTGCATTAAAACTTAAAATAAAAAAAGTATAATAAATACAAACACATTTAGGGAATATTAAAGATTTAACAATTGAAATGTTGAGTAAAAAACAAAACACCAAACTTGACTGCACCAATAAAAATGCGTCAGTTATAACAAAAAAAAAAATATTTACACATTTATGGCATTAGAAAAGTAAACAAAAAGATCTTTACAAACAAAACAAAAAAAAAACAACAAAAAGACAAAACACAAAAAAAGTTCTGCATTCGAAGTGTTTTTTGGTGCATAAAACGAAAAATGTTTAATAGTAGTGTTGCAAAGAGAATCAGTAAAAGTTATAAAACAAAAAAACAAACAACAATAACTATTAGGATTAAAGTGAGTTATACAATTTGAGTTTATAAAAATGAAAAAAAATTTTGAAAAACTTGAAAAAAAAAACATTAAAACAGAATGTGCGTCCTTGTTGTGTGTTACTACGAATTTTCAATTGCATAACTACTCACTACTATAAAAACAAAAAGAACAAAATTTACATCAACAAAAAATGCAAAATCCTAACCTTAAAGCTACTTAACACAAATACACAAACGTACAGTTACACCAAAAGCTCTTCGTATACTGCATGTTGTTGCATTTTCGTTAAATAATAAAATCTTTTCAATCACTAAGCTTTGAAATGAATGCGAGCGAAACTTTGAAGCTCATGTTGAAAGTAAAAGTTCCAAATTTTTGTTGTGAACAATTTACAATTTTATTTATATAAATTTGAATTTGGTTAACTATTCACAACAAATTTATTAAATACAGTAACTGATAAGCTTTTTTCATACTGAGAATGGTTTTTCTTGCTGCCACCATTCAGCTTTTCACTACAAATTTTAATTTTATTGTATTTGTTCATTTCATTTGTTGACAATTTTACAAAAATATCTTGTCTGATATTAATTTTGCTTATGTAAGCAGTTTAGTTGACTTAATGTCGCTTTTGAAATGTTTTCCAGTAGAGCTTTTGTATGCCAATCTACACTGAACATATACAAAACAATGCTTTACATTTAAACATAGAAAAACGAAAGATTTTGTATTAGTCAAGAAAGTTAGTTTAGAGAACTTCTTTCCAGTTTTAGTCGCGTGCTGTTTGTATAAATTCTATCCAAGCAACATTGACACGAAGCTCATTAATTTGCCACAGAATGTGTCAAAGTGGAGACGCGACCTTAGACTTGAAGCTGAAACAGCTTCAAATCTTTTCAGAATACTATCTGACAAAGTTCTTCCCACTCAAAATTTAAACTTGAAATCATTACATACTTCAAGCCCATTCCATATTTATTTACAAATGTGCTTTTTCAAGAGTGCTTTTTAGACGCACTGGCTTCACGTCCCATTATCTCCAATCACACCCATCTGTCTATAGTTCTACTAAAAGATGATAGGTTCAAGACCATTTTTAAAGCTCTGAAACCTCTGAAAGCTTTGTCTAAGCTTACCAAACACTAAAAGTTCTGTCTAAGCTTTGCTCAACCCTCTACAAGTCAAAGACAGTAGACCCGATGTCTCCCTATAGCAGTGTGGACCATTTTTCTACTCGCGATTGTGTTTGTGCCCATCACTGCTCTTTAGTAAACTGTCTTCACAGACGAGTATAACAGCCCGATTCTGTACACTTGATAAATTCACCATATTGACTATTTGTCAAGTTTTTATTATTTGTCAAGAATCGGTATTCTATCCCAAAAATAAAAGCTCTTTTCTTGATAAATTGTCAAAACTGTGAATGCTATTGACAACAGCATACAAATTGAAATTTTGCCTATTGAAAATGGAAGAATTGTGCATGTTTACACTTTTACATCAGAGAAAATAAAAAAAAAATTCCGTTACCTCCTCCACGAATTATTTTTTGTATGCAAAAAGCGCCTATTGTGAAACTATTGAAAAAAAAACGCACGAACTTATTTCCAGCCCAGCCAGGATTCGATCCGAGGGCGCTCGGTATGAGAAGCCAGCGCGTACCCGCTGGGCTATCAAGGCCGGTTTTTTTTTTGCAAAACTTACTGTAGTTAAACTGTTTGTCTTATTTTTTGACAATTTAACAACTGTCGCATATTCACCTTATGTTGAATTAAATGAGCTTTTTACTTTATCAATGTTGGATCAGAATACGAGCAAAGCTTTTGCTTGATAAAAATCTTGACAAAATTTCTTGATAAAAAATTTGTCAAGAATGCACAGAATCAGGCTGTAAACATACATTGGCTATTTGTTTTCATTTGAAAATTTATAGCTTAAAAGTTTTAAAAAGCTTCACAACAAAACCGTAGAATAGCACACAACATAATCCGTCCGTCCTTTTTGAAAGACAGTTTAAATAATAAAGTTTTCACAATTTTTTTTTCATAAAAAAACAAACACAATTTTAACCTTTTCAACCTTATCACCTTTAGACTTTTCATTAAAAACTAAACTGCAGAAATCATTTCTCAAAAAAACAAAAACAAAAACAATATTGTTTTTCTTGCACAACAACGATTTATTGAAAATTTCTATTGAGAGAATCTTACAAAAAGTTGATTCAGGACAGAGATTGTTGTGCCAACAGAGATTAAACCGAAAAGTAAAAAAAAACTGCTTGAGAATGAGCATAAGTTTAGGAGTTTAAAAAACTGAGCTTTTAGAATAAAAGAGAACACTTTTAAGAGAACTTTTTAAACATTTGTAACCAAAATTTACTTGATAAAATTTGCCATAAGCTTTATAATTTTAGACAATTCTGTCTCTCTCTTGAAAGTTTAAAGCTTACTTTGTATAGGGTGTTTTTTTTAGAGGTATAAAACTTCGAATTGAAATAAAACACAAGAAAATTCAATTTGGCTTTATTAGAAGGATAATTTTATGCCATTAATGTTTAAATATGATTTCGGGCATGTGGCCGCCGCGGCTGGCTCGAATAAAGCCAATTCTATGGACAGTTTCAGTTGATGGACAAAGCTCCAATTGCTGTGCACGGTGGCGAATCGATTCATTCGGGTCCTCTTCAACATTTTGCACTACAGCGGCAATTATTTCTTCGGTGCGCACTGTTCGACGTCTCTGCGGATGCGTATTATCACATAGAGTAAACGTAGTGCGAAAACGACCCATGGTTAACCGAATTAATTGCTCTGATGGACGATGTCGACCATAAAATGGACGGAGCTTGCGGTAAACTTCGCGAACTGAACCATTATTTTCGAAATAAATTTGCACGATTTGCAAGCGTTGTTCTTTTGTCAACCTGTTCATGATGAAATGGCAAACCAAACTGAACATAAATGACATTAGAGTTGCCAGATTTGACCACAAAATGCCAGTTTTATCTCTATTCGAAAAACAAACCTCTAAAAAAAACACCCTATACTTTCAATATTCATTCATAAAATTGAGACGAATCTGTCCAACGAAATACCGCGAGTCATCAATCAAAGGCAATACACTTTTTCTTAATTTCCTATCTTAAAGTTCCAATCTTAAAGAAAGAGTTCTGCCATTTAATTATTCTCCCTACAGGCAGAACTTAGCGGACATCCCACAGCCTACCTTTCCTCATCTGATTTGCCCATCAAAAATCGTCCGTCGTTAGGTCGACTAACTGCCTTCAGTCCCTCCTGCATTGTTGGTAGGTAGGAAGATGAGGCGGCTCTCCAACGAGAGCGCACTTAGGCCAAATTAGAACCATTCTGATGCCATGTTAAACTTTTAGTTCGAAGCTATCAACTCCAGACTTTCATAAAAACTAAACTGTAGTAGTAATTTCTCAAAGAAAAAACAAAACAACGATTTTTTGAAAGTTTCTATTGAGAGAATCTTACGAAAAGTTTTCATAACAGTGTTGTACTTACAGAGATTAAATCGGAAGATTAAACCGGAACTCAAGTTGTGAATACGAGCGACATTTCAGCCCCTTCGAGTTAGTAGATCTCAAACCATCCTGAACAATTTATGTAGCAATTTAGACCAATCATGTCGACCTCCGATATGTCGGCGCGGTCTGCGGTATGGTAAAACCCTAAATGTTGTTGACACACTAAAAATTAAGTGGAGAATAGTTTCTTTCTCCTCTACGTGTTTAAAGCTTTGGAAAAAATCTCTTGAATAGAAATCTCTTACGCAGAGTGCCCATCCCCAGTCTTCTAGCATAGCCACAAAGAATTATCCCAATAACAACTCTGAGCTTAGATTAGATAAGATTTATTGGGGAGTTCATTGCACTGAGACTATTACTGATCTATTGTGCCCCCTGCAGATCGTTAGAGAACATCCCTAAGACCCACCGAGTTAAGAAACTTAGTAACATTTGAGGGTCCAGGTGCTTGACATTCTCCTCTGCCAGCCAGTAGTTAACCAGGTAACTCTGAGCTTACAAATACCCAGTGAAATTAAGCGAATTCTAAGGTAAGCTCCTTGATTGTGTCTAGTCTGGCCAGTTCATCTGCCCATTCGCTTTTCGGGATGTCTCTGTGTCCTGAGACCCATATTGTTGAGCTCGGCCATCTCATTAAGAGATTCTTGATATCAAAACATGAGACCCTAAGGCCTTGATAGCCGCTTCTCTGTCAACTTCAGGGCAACTTCTATGGCCGTTACTTCAGCCTGGAACACGTTACACTGGTCCGGCAAATGATTCCCTTCGGCATACACAAAGAGGAAACTGCGAGCCTTTTTCAAAGATGACGGCAATGGTGCACACACAGGTGGGGTCTTGGGGGTTCAAACCCCCAAATACAGAATAAGAAACTGAGAACATTTCTCTGAGATGGCAGCAGTAGCGCACACAGGGGGATTTCGGGGGTTCAAATTCCCTTATTCGAAAATTGCTAAATTTCAATTTGAAATAAATTTGAACTCAAAAGTTGTACGCAAACCCCCCAAAAATAAATCCTGTGTGCACCACTGAATGACTACTTACTTACTTAACTGGCCATAACAACCCGTTATCGGGTAACGGCCTGCAGCAAAACTTCTCTCCAGGCGCCTCTGCTTTGCTCGCGCATTCTCCAGTTGGTCACACCAAGAGATGACAGGACCTCTTCAACTTGATTCTTCCACCGGAGACACGGCCTCCCTCTTCGCCGTCGACCTCCAACCATCGCATCGAACACCTTTTTCGCCGGAGCTTCGTCACCCATACGGCAGACATGACCGAGCCAGCGTAGCCGCTGGATGTTAATTCGCTGCGCTACGTCCATGTCCTTATAGAGCTCATACAGCTCGTTATTGGTTCTTACGGGCCGCAGATTTTGTGAAGTACCTTCCTCTCGAACACTCCAAGGGCCACTATGTCGTTTCGTGTCATTGTCTATGCTTCAGCGCCATAGAGGAGCACGGGCAAGATAAGCATCCTATAGAGTGCAAGTTTTGTCGGTCAAGAGAGGTCTCTACCGAGACCGTAGTAGCACCTGTTGGCAAGAGTAATCCTTCGCTTTATCACCACTGGATGGCAGAGAACATTAATTCCATCCAACTGAAGCCACTCACTGTCATGCTCACTGGTGGGTTGAGATGATCCATTTCTCAGCAGTGGTTTTGAGGAACACAGATGGGAGTGGACGAACCGGTTCAGAATCAATTAATAAGCTCTGAGTACCATAGCTTAGAAGTCTGAGGTTACCTGCAATTTCTACGTGTCCCAGAACAAAAGGATCTGTCCTACGAAATGGACAAAATACACTTTTTTAAACTCCCAATCTTAGAGACTCTCTCAAAGCTAATGGTTACAGGTGCTCAGTAGGCTTTCAATATCCATTCCAATGCTCTACATATGATCTTTTGAACAGATTAACGCGTATAGCATTTTGTAGGGTCACACATACGCACACAAATACACACACATTCACACACATCACATTGAGCTATGACACTGTAAAGGCAAAGCAATGTTTTAGACATTTGTGCATTGTTCGATTAAACATTTTAAACACCAAAATACACCTGAAAATATTAATATCAGCAAAAGCAACAACAAAACGCAACAACAACTACACAACACTGAACTAATAAAAAGAAAATTTGCATTGAAAATTGTATGATGAATGTTTACTTTAAACAAAGCAAAAAAAAAATGAATAAAAACCGAAAAAATGGTACACACACAACAACAACTACAACAACAAGCATTAACCAAATATTATTATTAATTGCTAATTACTAACCAAACGATTCAAGTGAACTTAATCGTATTCACGTTTTGCATTAGAGGCAAACATTTGCATGTACTATACTATATATACACACACACACACATACACATTACGCATACATATGCAATACATATATTTGCGAATAATGTTTACGTTGTTGTAAAGAGGCAAAAACAACAATTTGATTGCCAACAATTTGCGCATAACATGACATAAGTAAATCAAATTGAGTTATACATACATACTTACATACATCGTATATGGACATATAAATTGCATTATCGCCAATACAACAAAAAAACAAACTAGAATTATGATTATTATTACTAATCTTGAAAATTATGATTACAATGGATTATGGAAGAACTTATTGAATATTATGGATATTCGTATTTGCTACATTCTTGCGCTATTCTCATGAATATTATTACTACTTATTACCGTTATTATTATTATCATTATTATTATTATTATTAAAAATACTATTACTATTATCATTATGAGTAAAGCAAAAAATAGTTGAAACAAACAAAACAACTTCAAATAATTAATAATCAAAAAAGCAAGCAACAACAACAACAACAACTAATACCACTAACACAACTACTACTATTATTATTACTCGTACCAACTATTATGATTACGTAAACGTAAATTATACATTTGAATTACAACAAGAAATTTATTGCGAAAACCAACAACAAAAATGCTTTTTTCTTAAACTCTCATGTATTACAAATCTGCCACCCTTTATTTGTACCTTGTTGTTCTGCTACTTTCCAAATATTTGCCATAATAAACGGTTGTTTCCATTCATTCATTCATTCATTCATTTTCCCCGTGCCACGCCCTCATTTGAATTTGTCCTCAAGTCGGGCTTTTGTTTCGTTGCCATTTTCGTTTTTGCCTCTTAGTGGTGTTGGTTTCGGTTCTCTGAGTTTGTCGTCGCTCTTTTGCTCTCTCTCTCTTACACACTCTGTAAATTTCTTTGTTTTATGTTTGTATTATTATATTATTTTTATTTTGTGTTAAATTTTTTTCATTTTGAAAATTGTCTATTAAAAACTTTTATATTTGATTTAATTGATTTAATTTAATTTTGGAATACTTATTTTTGATTGTTAATCTCTAGTTTTTATTTTTAAGTTATTACTTGATGTCTTTTTAATTTCAAGGCCTCATTTTTAATTTTAATTAATGTTTCACTTTATTAATTTTTAAATACTTTTAATTCTAATTGTTTAGCTTAGCTTCAAATTTATTTCAGTTTTATAGTTTTTAGAGTAAAGGTTTTTAAATTAAAACAAGTCTAATTTTTTGTTTCAATGGTTGTGTTTTTAATTTTTTGTTGCATATTTATTTCATGTAATGTTTAAGTTCTTTAAATTTCTCCCTTTTTTGCATTTCAAAGTTTGTTAAAACATAAACTAAAATTGTTGTAATTATTTCAACATTTATTTTAATTAAATAAAAATTAATATTTGGTTTTCAATATTTTTTTAAATTTTTCTATTTTAAAATATTTTAAATTTGTTTATTGTTTTTATTTTTAAATATGTTTATATTTTGTATTTTAAACTTTTCTTATAAATTTTAAAGTTTGAGTTGTTTAAATTTCATTATTTTTATTTTTTAGTAATAGTAATTTTTATTGCTGTTTTAAATTCTTTATTTTTAATTATCTTATTACTGTTTTTGTAATTTTTTTGGTTTTCAATTAAATTTTTTTTTATTATTATTTACACTTTTATTTCAATTAAATAAAAATTAAATTTGGTTTTCAATAATTTTTGAAATTTTTCTATTTTAAAATATTTTAAATTTGTTTTTTAAGTTTTGAATTTTTTATTTTCAAATATGTTTATGATATTTTATATTTCAAACTCTTCTTATAAATTTTAAAGTTTGAGTTGTTTAAATTTCATTATTTTTATTTTTTAGTAATAGTAATTTTTATTGCTGTTTTAAATTCTTCATTTTTTAATTATCTTATTACTGTTTTTGTAATTTTTTATTATTTTTATTAAATTTTTCAATTTCAGTTTTATTATATTTTTCATATTTGTTTTCATAAATTATTTGGTAATTTTGTAATTTTTCGTAAATCTTTATTTTTGTATTTATTATTATTTATTCATATCGCAAACAATATTTTTAAAAAAATATTTGTTGAAATTTTTTTTTATATTATTTATTTATATTTATTTATTTTTTATATCTGTTTTTTTATTTTTATTTTTTTTATTTGTTGTTGCTCATTTTGTTTTTTTTTCAATCCTTATTTTTAATTTATTACAATTATTTATTAAAATATTCTATGTTTATTTTTCTATTTCGATATATTTATTTATATTCCAAAAAATATTTCAGCATTTGTAAATTTTTATTTTATTTATTCATTTATTTATAACTTATTTTACTTATATTTATTTATTTTATAATTATTTAGTATTTATTTTTTTATGACATCTTTTTTTTTATTTTTATTAAAGCATTTGTGTTATTTGCATTTTTTATTTCGACTTTTTTATTTCATATAATATTTCAAAAGTTTTGTTTTTTATATCATTTTGTTAGATCTGTTTTAAAATCTTCTGAATAATTTTTTAAAAATTTGTATTTAAATTTTTTTTTTGTTTTAAATTATTTAATTGATTGTGACTTAATTTTTGTTATGTTTAATTTTACTTAGTTTAACTTAAGTTTTTACTATTTTTATAAAACTTTTTACATTATTTATGTTCCTTAAATCTTGATTAATTTGTATTTATTTGTTTTGACTGAATTTTTTTTTTTTATTGTATCTACAGTATTTGAGTTTTCATTATATTTTACATAATTTTTTATTAATTCATGTTTTTAATTTTTTTTATTATTTTTATAACTATTTTTAATTTTTAATTTTTTTAATTATTAATTGGCTATTTCTTTTTTATTTTTCTATTATTATTTTGTTTTTTTGTTTTCAGTGTACCCACAACTTTCCACTCTTAATGTCACAAATGAAACATTTTGTTCACTTCATCCTTTAATTTCGTACTTGTTATGCCGTCGTGTCGCTGCCGCTAGTTTTTAGGTGCAGTACGATTAGTCGTTTCAGGTGTCTGTGTGCGTTTTGTCTCTTTCGCTCTCTGTCGTAAAGTCGCTCGCCAAAGTTTGCTCGTTTTATGCCCTAAGCTTCTTCCCAAAAAATTAAACAACAACAAATACGAGTAACTATCACGACATTTTGTATTCTTGCAGCTTTTACATTTTTCATGCTTTCTGCACCGTGCCAACTTTTAAGCTTTGCCACTTTTTATTTGCCAAACACAATCTTTCTCCTTTCGGCTCCTTTCCCGCATTCCCAACAACAAATCATCTCTCCTCACTTCATTTCTGTTTTGCAATCAATCTTGTTTCTATGCCAATCTATGCAAAATTTTTATTTTCGCTCTCTCGCTTTACTCACCTCTGTCCAAAGCGCCAAAGCTTCACGTTTTCTCTACTCTTCATTATTTGCTTCATTTTTTCGTTCGACTTCACCAACGTTGCTGTAATTTTTGGTACTACAAAAACAACTTGAATGCAAAATAAATATTACTGTAGTGTTTATGAACTTAGCCGATGTGAATATTGCGAACGTATGCGCTCAGCAATGAGTCAACTTTGAAGCCGCTCGTAGCTATTTGTAAGCGCCAAGCTTTGCTCTTCATCACCGGTCCACACTGTTCTTTTTTTATGTTTTACGACAAATACGATTCATACACAAGTCCCGAGTGCATGGTCGGCGCCGATGCAACAAGCGGCAACACCAAAATTCCTACACTGAACATTTGCGTGAAATACACTGAGACAAAAACACGCTTCGTTGTTATTCGTATTTTTCATTTTGAAAGCTTCTCTTAGACATTTGGTAAATGAACTTTGAATATTTTTGAATTAAGTTTAATAATGATATGTAATTATTGCGTGTACATACATAAAACTGTGAATTGTAATGTTACATTTTTGAAAACCCAGCTTCCGAACATTTATTGCAATTTTTTAGTCTTGAAAGTGCACCTTTGATCTAAGTAATACATCATTGCACATTGATATCATGAACTTTAAGCTTTGGAAATTACAAAGCAGATTAATATAAACTTTTGTATATAGTTTACGTTTTACTATATAGTATTTGTAAAATATACTGCGGTGGATTTTGAAGTAAGATCAGCTAAGATAATATAAATCGTGAAATTTTTATCTTTAGTCAAATGTTCAATTGGGAATCAATCATGGCAAAGAATTAGCCATGGAATGAGGCAGTTGATGAACAAATTTTCAAAACTTTGACTGTGGAGATAAACTGTTCTACCGAGTTGAACACGTGTCTTTGATTTTTGAAATAAAAAAGCAATTAGAAACTCTAACAGTTCTTGGAAAGGAAACCATCTACGGAGTTGGTCAGATATCTTAGAATTTGTAAAGTGAAAGGAATTTAAAACCCTAACAGATTTTAATAGTCCAGACGGTATATTAGCTGTAATACAGAGTTGGTCACACTATGAATTTTTAAGTCGAAATGATTTAATAGCCTCAACAAATGTTAATAATTCAGACAGTAAAAACCAAGGCGAATGCGGAGTTGGCCAGATATCTTTGGATTTGTCAAGTGAAAGCAATTAAAAACCCAAACAAATTTTAAAAGTTTTAACAGGGGAAATCAAATGTAATACAGTGTTGATCTTGGTCTTTGAGTTTTGAAAGCGAAATCATTTTAGAGTCCCAAGAAATGTAAATAGTTACTTCGGCCAGTGAAGACCAAAACTAATCCGGAGCTAGTCAGATATCTTTGAGTTTTGAAAGCGAAAGCAATTAAAAACCCCAACAAATTGTAATGGTCCTGCAATACGAAGTTGGTCACATAACTATCTTTGGGGTTCGAAATCGAAATCATTTGAATGCGTTAACAAATATGAATAACTGAGACAGTGAAAACCAAAGCTAATACGTAGTTGGTCAAATATCTTTGAATATGTAAAGTGAAAGCAATTGAAAGCCCCAACAAATTTGATCAGCCCTGAGATACGAACTCGAATCTTCGAAAGCAATTCAAAGCCCTGATAAATGATTATAAGCTGAAAATATCTGACACAAAACATAGATAAATGCTTAGTGCACTGGGTTCTAGGGTTTAGATTTTGTCTCGAACAAGAGATCAAAATTTACTGCTAGAATGTAAAACCAAAGTCTAGTTGCGACTGTGGGGAAAAAACTGATTTCTCGAAAATAATAATTTCTATTATTATAAATTTTTTATAGAAAAGTTGACCTTACTTCAAGATAAAATATTCTTTATTAGAAAAATTAAAAGTATAATGAATGCCTGCATACTTTCCGAAGTTTAAGGCCAATGTTACTCTGTAAAACTCAAATACACATAGGTACATATGGTTTTCATAATTTGGAAAGGCTGTCACTAAAATAGAAAATTAAAGCACTGAGCATAGAAATACCTCAACAATTTATTTCTAGATCAGTGATGATCACTTTGCTAAGCGCGAGTACTATTCTAGATCCCTTATTGCTTAGCATATTACTTTTTCACGAAAGAAATCAATTAGATTAAACACTTAAGACTTGATTAAACAATCAAACTACCAAAACATATTTTAGTTTAAGCCTTTCTATATTATGATAACAATGACACAATGCAACAATTTTGATCCGTAAATTAATGACAGTATTTTCCCAGGAAGAGAATAATGTGCTGAAGATTTCAACTGCACAAAGTTAGAGTTCAGCATGTTTGAGTATTTTCCTATGCAAATTGAAATGTCTTAAGAATAAAATGACCCAAAATCCTTTCAACTCAAAGCTTAATTATATGAGACAAAATTATCTCTTATAGGTTAATAGGTCAGCTGAGGTTTGGTTAATTAAATCGCACTTTCCCTCATTTCTAACAAGGAGAAATCTATTACTCTCTCCCCAACACGTCTAAGTCTTTCTATGCGAATTTAAACATCAAATATACATCTTCTGAGAATCCCGAAGACATAGAACTTTAACATATTCAACAAAATCGTTTTTTATGTAAAGTATCAAAGTGTCTTTGAAATGGGAATCTCATTGAGTTCTAAAACCTTAGATTTGGTTAAGAGGGCCCATACCGTTGTCTATGATTAGAAAACAATGCAATATTCCTATTTCTGAACAAGTCAAGAAGTCAACTCATGAAGAAGCAAATTTGTTGTTCTTTTATATAAATATATCAAGTCACTGTTACGGTGTAAAAATGAAATGTTTAATAAGTTAGCTAAAGTTTAGTTAAGTACAATGTGAAGAGTACCGACCGCACTTCCTCTCATTTCTGAGACTGAGAAATCCAACGCAACTCTGAGTCTTTCTATGCGAATTTAGACGTCAAAAAGATAAATTTTCGACACAATCAATACTTATGTAAAGTCAAAATGTGGCATGGAAATCATAGCTTTCTTGAGTAGGTAAGCTTAGGTTTGTTTAGGAAGGCCCATATTAAACACTAAAGAGGCACCAGTAACTCAGGCAAGAAAGGCTTAGCGGGTTAAATTCCCCCTCCAGAAATATCAAACAATTTGATTGTAAATGGTACTTAACTCAAAATTAAACTATGTGGTATCACAATAGGTCTCCGAGTGTATCTGTTGCAGAAGCCACCTAACCTAATGCAACTCAAAAGTCCCGTACGGAACTCTCCCAAATAAAATTGTAAAATTCCAATGCGAGGAACCCATCATTGTATTTGCGATACATGAAAAGAAATCAACTCAGAATGAATCAAACCTACTGAATAATTCTTTTGGAAAGAACCCATTCCATGATTTCCAAATTTATCATAAATCTGCTTCCGCCAGTGCAGATTCGATGTTCCTCAAAACTTGGAGAGTGAAATGAGAAGCTCTGTATGTTTCTTTTCTAACCACAAGAGGTGGTAAAACTTCCTAGAAACTGATGGGCCCATCAGCTGTATTCTTTCCCAACTAAAAACAGTCCTTTCTTCGGGGATTTACCGAAAGTTACCACCTTTTTCCTAAGAGCAAGAGGTGGAAAAACTCCATTGAAACTGATGGACCCATGTCTACCATGCCTGCTGTATTCTTTCCCAACTTAAAACAACCCCTGTTTGGGCATTTACCGAAGCGGTCCATATAATTACATAGTTTCCTTTCGTCTCTGCATTGGGTTAGATCTTGACTTACGATGCCCGATTCCTTGCTCTTTGTCGCAAGGAGTTTTGGGCTATCACACGACCAAGTATCTGTTTTTCATACAAATTTTTAGCTCAAATACCAGTTGAGTTCTAATTGATCAAAATTTGTGTACGAAACCTCGTCCCAAATGAGGCCACTGATGTTTGATGCTACAATGATCTGTGCTATTGAGATACAGGAAATACTTTTCTCAGAGAACGAAATTATGTCGCACTCACTCATTCATAGCATTCTATAGAATCATAGTTCGATTTTAATGGGTAATGTGACCATATTTTATTAGGTACATTGTGTACACTTCTAGAACTCTAACGTACTTCAGTTCGTCTCCTGCTCAAAGGGAATCTAATTTCTTTTAAACACTAGACAGACCATTGCGGTAATTTTGACGTGTTTTTATTTTTAAATATCTGTATCTAACAACTTTTGCTTTGATGACTTTTATCTTTTGTATCAGGTTCTACAATTAGTTCTACAATTAGGGTTCTACAACTACAATTAACCAAATCCAATTTGTACTTTTCGAGATATCAGCATATATAAGATGTAGTCTTTGTAGGTATGGAAACTTGAGGTCCTTCTAATGTTAACTTACATAGACGTAAAAGCAGCCAGAAAACAACTCAAACATGCATAACAATAACTTTTTGCTGCCAAAATGATGAGCACACTACTCTTCTTAAACTTAATCTTATGGATCTGTTTAATTGTGTGCTTGATGATACCAAATATATAACATAATGTCACTAAAACCAAAGCTTCAATATCGACATTTGCACCGACATAATTTTCCACTTAACCACCCAGACGAATTTACACTCTCTGCTAATAACCCCCGCGAAAACCTTAACCGATAACAATAGATAACCGATTTGTCACACAACATTGCTAAAATATATCCCATGCCACACGAGTTTATAAACAGTACAGTAATATTTCCCCCCTTCAGGGGTGCCACATTCATGTTGTTGGTATAGTAGCGCCGTCCCTGCGCGTAGTCTGGCAGAACCCTAGCAAACCGGAACAGGTCTCCGTTCCATTGAACTGTATCTTGTTGTGCCCCGCTATTGCTCACTCTCTCGCTCTCTGTCTCTTTCTCTCTCTGTGTATCACACTATCTCCGTATTGCTCCGTAATCTTTTGTGTGTAATCTCTCCCCGTGGGAAGTTGGTCGTTGGTCGGCGCAATCTCTGGTATCTTTTGCAAATTTCCAGCATGTGACGTAAATAAGTTTGTATACACGTAACGCAAGTATCACAAAATGGCGGACCAGAACACTACTGACAATCGAATCTAGCGCTCTGTGTCCCTCTATGTCTCACATTAGCCACAGATGTATGAAAAGTGAGTGCATTCGCCAACTGGGTGTTCATTTATCTCTTATTGTGTACCTAAGTATTTCACATCTATTTTTTTAATAAACCTTTACCACTTGTTTCCGTTGAATTTAGTGTTTTTGTAAACAATTTTCGAGCTTCTAACCATAAGGCATGCTTTATTTTGATAAAAACAAAACAACAAAACATCAAGCAATTTATTATTGTACACCTGAAGGTAAGCCTGAGCACTGCTGCGAAAATGTTTTGATGATATTTGGCCGCTGAAATGGAACGTGTACTCGTAAGCTTTTTTAATCATTGGCATATTTTATGTACAAAAAAATTTTTATTTTTCCAAATTTATTTGTTGATATTATTGAAATTGTGCTTTTTAGTAATTGCGTGTTTTTTAATTTTTATGAATAACAAAAAAACGACAAAAACGAATTGTTCAGCAAAGTTGGTAAAAGTTAAAAAGCTTTCAATGAAGTTTAATTGATTTGATATATATAAATTTATAAATTTAACTGCTGATTAAGAAATTAGAATTGAATTAAAGCTTAAACCCTTTCGACCCCAAAGTTCCCTGAGTGCAACTTCACCTATTTGTCATGTTATAGCAAAAGCTACGATTTATTTATGGGTTTAATTTAAGTAGGCAACAACAAATTAATATTTTTAGAAGTGAATTCAAAACTAAAAACATTTTACTGTTATCCCCAAAATAATTTCCAATAATTTGCAGCGATATCAGTTTGTGAAAGTTTGTGTTCTAATTGAAGTCTACGAATTGAGCGCGTTTGATCAAAACCCTGTTTCTTTACCAATGGTTAAATAAAATCAAAAAGTGATAATTTCGTATTTTTTCATAAATATTAAATAATTTTTCTGTAATTAAAAAATATTGATACAAAAGTCATTAAGCCCGTTTTAAGCTAAAATTGTTCAAAAGTAAACGAGCTCTAGAACTCTAACAAAGAGGCGTGGCGACTTCAAATTTCGCGTGCACCCTTCTTAGGAAAGTTTTTCGTGATTTCAATACCAAAAATTAATATCGAGACACAGGGTAAAATTCGGGGTCGAAAGGGTTAAGCTTTTGCAAAACTTAACTTTGAAGCTTTATCTTAAAATTCTAATTCAAAAGCTTCAGCCTCAACTCAGCTCATCTTTAACCCTCAAAGGCATAAATTTGTTGTTATTTTCTGGTTTGTTTAATAGACCTTAGTTTTCTTTTAAATGCACTTTACTAGCAGAAAAATACTTTTAATACATACAATATAACTTTCAATAATACAATAACACAACACTTTCAACAATACAATTCAATAATACAAATACATTAACCCACCTTAGGGCGGTTCTATGCATTTGAGGGTTTAAGCTTTCTGTAAACATGGTTTTCTTCTTCCTTTTCTTTATTCACTTCGCTTGGGCGTTTAGGACCTCCATAAGGCATTTCTTAATCAATTGGGTCCTGTCAACAGCTAACTTCGCTTTGGCGTTTAGGACCGCAATAAGACGCTTGCCTAGAATTGGTTTCTTTAATCAATTGGCTCCAGTTAACAGCTAACAGTCCTATGTAATCTGTCGTTGCCTAGAAGACACGTCTCTGTCTTTGACTTTCACTGACTGTGTTGTATAAATCGCCCTCTTTATAAATACAATTCAGTTTATTCAAATTTTTACCTCATTTTCTCAACAAGCTTTCAAATCTTATTTTCATTTTCAAACACATTGATTTTGCTGAACTCTTCGTTAGTGTCGAAACATTTTATGAACAATTTATCAAACATTTTAATAACAAAAATTTCATTTTTCTTTTTTTTGTATCTCCAGGTACGCTTCTACTATATACGTTTATAGAAAAAAAATAAAAATACACAAAACCATTTATACCTACATACATATATGCATAATCGTATTAAATAAAGCGGCAAAATATATAAAACAACAACAACAACATCATAAAAATAATTTTACATTTAATTTGTGTACTCGTATTTCAACTAATATTACTGCGATTGTGTTCTCGACTCTGTACTTATCAGTTTTATCACACACACACACATATTTTCCTCCCACCACACACCCACACACACATATACACACATGTTTCCATGCCTCCATTTAGCTAACTAAGCATAAGGATTCTAATCATTTCGGAAAACCACTTTTCTTTTTTCAATTAAAAATGTCTTCAATGTAAAATCGCTTTTGGATATTTTGTCTTCATTTACATGTTTACATATTTAGTTGTAAAGCAACGAAGCGCCAAGCAGCTTCTGTAAGCTCACGAAATGTACGTTTCGTGTGCAATTGAACGCCATTTTAATTGCTCGCATCAATATATATTTAGTTATTTTATAAATTTATAAACATTTTCAATTAAGTAGAGCACGATTGGGCTGACTAGAATATTCAATATTTAACGTTCGCACCACACCACACTCACACTCTCACACTCTCACAAACACACATACACACTCGCGTCATACATTTCTAGCAACACGAACTCGTAAACCACCACAACCACTACAACCATTGCGAATGGATACGAAATATCAAACAAACTTACACCCAGTTAGACACGCCCACTTGTATGCCGATGCGATAATGTATGCAGTAGAACTTTTGTATATCAAATTCGTAAAACCAACCAACAAAACCAAAAACTCAAACGCTTTCTTTATGGAGTTTGGATTGTGTCGCAGAGCAAATCAGTTCCGATCCGATCTGAACAAAGCATTAAACAGTTTTTTATCATATTATCCACATAAGTAATTAACGCATGGCTGGATTGTGTACTATGGCAGCAACACTCTGTTTTTGGTAACTTGTTGGAGATTGTGTGAAGGCTAAGCAACAACAAAAACCGATATACCGATTAAACGCTGATACCTAGATTGCTCTCTTCATATACTCTACTACCGTAAATATTGTAATGCTTCTTGTATGAAAACATTTACTATTACATATATTATTCATAGAATTGTTCAATAATTTTTATTTTTTGGGTTTTAGAAAAGCTTCATTTTCATAATTTGTATTAATTTTTGTTTTTTAACAAATATTTGTATATGTATAGAAAACAATTTGTTTGTTTGTTTATAAACAATATATATGATGACACTAAACATTACTACGATACAACATTTCACATATAAAACAGTTCAATGATTGTTCACACACTCAATGTTTTAATAGTCGGCTAGTCGAAATGTTGGGTTAGGTTAGATGAAAGTTTGGTTAGGTTATAGGGGTTTGTGCTAATTGTATCTAATCTAACTTACACATGTCTGAGATATAAGGGTCCTAAAGTAGGGTCACTGTATTTAAAAGAGGTTTAGGGAGGTTTAGAAAAGTTGTATACTGCTGTCATTAAAGCTGAGGTTGAGTTAAATAGTAATTAAAAGAACTTGAAGGAGGTGATGTGTGACTGTGATTAACAGAAGTTAAGATAGGCTTAGAATGGTTTATACTGCTGTCATTTAAGCTGAGGCTGGATCCTTAGAGCAATAGAATTCCATTAAACTGTAGTTAAAAGAACTTGAGGGAGATTTAGAAAGGCTTATACTGCTCTCATTTAAGCCGACATTACATAAAGCTGACAACACGGAGAGACCATCTATAGGTCTGGTTGGATCCTTAGAGCCATGGAATTCCATTTAAGATTCATTTTTATAAAGATCAGCAAAAATATGCAATATTTCCGTGTGCTTCCGAATTTCAGTGAGATTCAGAGATATTCAGAGATTCAGAGAGATTTTTAGCCTCAAAGTTACATTGGAGTTTCAGTGAACCTGGAAGATTCAGTTAGCCCTAAAGTTGAATTATGTGATGAAAATTTGTCTGAATAGAATAACTGATACAGAAGCATATAATTTCTTCTAGAAAGCATTCAAATCTATATTGCAGCGATACAAATGTGCAATAGACATATTTTAGTTTCAAGATTTTTCGATTTTGATGCTCCGTAACCTCTTATTTTATGCGGTTCTATATTGCAGCGATACAAATGTGCAATAGACATATTTTAGTTTCAAGATTTTTCGATTTCGATGCTCCGTAACCTCTTATTTTATGCGGTAAGGTGAAAAAGTTCATGAGCCAAAAAAGTTTGGAGCTAGAGTGGGACTAAGTGGCGTCGCATCGCGGTCAATGTTCACAAAAATGCAAGGAATTTCGACAAATTGCTCCACAACTGGTCAAAAGTTGCTCTTAGAGGGTTAAAATATATGACTGACCCGCACTAGTTTTCTCTACTGAACATTTCCTTCGAACATATTTTTAACCCATATCCAACCCTTAATGGGGCTCCCATACAAAATGGTCGTAGTTTTTACACAATATGCTCCCACTGCTCCCAGGTTGCCTCCAGACGTGTCAAATGTATGACTGACACCCATTTATTTTCCTTTCCGTATGTTTCTTCCAAACATACATACCCGCTATCTTCAAGTCTTAAGAGGGCTGCCATACAATATTGGCCATTTTCTATGCTATTGGCTTCCCACTTGTAAATGTAGTAGTTAAGTAAGCGAGAAAACATCGTATCGCGGAAACAACTGAACTTATTTAAATTATTAGTTCAGCAATCGCCAACATTCTTGAGTACAAAAAATACAAAATTAATTAAGGTTCAAAAATTCACCACCAGAGGGCGTCTCCCATATGATCGGAGTTGAGAAGTGGTCAAATTTTTAAATCAGTTCAGAAATAGTAACTTCAAACTGAGTACAAAGAATTTGCTAACGTATTGATATATAGAATCTTGACCATGAATTTAAAGTGGAAGCATTTGTTTTTGAAAAAAAAGAGGAAAAAAAATATTTTTTTTTGTTTTCATCTCGATATTCATTTATTTTGGTCCAAGGAGAAATTTTCTAGTTAGTTTTTGAAAATGATATCGCGTAAATGGCCACCATTAGCTTTGGCCGCAAAATGTGCCCTTTTTTCGGCATTTTCCATCACTTTTGCCAGTGTATCGGCCGATATGGCTCTTATTTCGCAGCGTATGTTGGCTCTGAGTTGAGCTAGTGTCCTTGGCTTGTTGGTGTATACCTTGGACTTCAAGAAGCCCCATAAAACAAAGTCTGGCGGCGTCAAATCGGGTGATCTCGGTGGCCACTCATAATCGCCTTTTTTCGATATGATTCGGCCGGGGAACAATGGCCGCAATAAATCGATGGTTTTTCGTGCTGTATGGCATGTAGCGCCGTCTTGTTGAAACCAAAAGTCATCCAAACCATTTTCACGAACAATTGGCATCACAAAATTGGTTATCATGGCTCTATAACGGTCACCATCGATGGATAAGGTCTTTCCACGGTTGTCTTGAAAAAAATACGGCCCGATGATCATATCGGCGCAAACACCACACCAAACTGTGACTCGTATAGAGGCTCGTATAGAGGCTGCTCCTCAGGGTTTTGGGTGGCATAGAAGCGACAATTTTGTTTGTTTACGCCTCCATTCAACGTGAAATGTGCCTTGTCTGACATTATGATTCTTCGCCAAAAGTCACCTTCGTTCTCAGCCATTTCAATGGACCATTTGGCATATTAGAGGCGACGCGTATAGTCATCTGGGTTTAGTTTTTGTGCCATTTGGATTTTGTAAGGAAACATCTTCAAATCACCATGAATTATGCGTCGGAGCGTGGTCCTTGTGATTTCCAATTCCTGAGAACGGCGATAACTCGATGTTCTTGGATCCGCCTCAATATGTCTCGTACGGCTTCAATATTTTCATCGGAACGTCTTGTGCGTTGTCGGGATGAGTGGTTGGCATTACTAACATTACCGGAGTTCACAAATTTTGCGTATAAACGCCTTATGGTGTTATCACCGGGAGCACTTTTAACTTTATTTTTTGGACGAAACGCACGTTTGGTTTTCACAATCGAGAAATTATTTTGAATGTAAAGCTGAACAATTTCAGCACGTTCTTTTGGAGTGTACTGTTCCATTGAGGAATGTCTTGGAATGACGCTTCCAACGCGCTATGTCATTAGTCGATCTGACAGCTCTGTCAAAAGTTATAGGGTTACCAGATGCTTCCACTTTAAATGGCCTACCCTGTACTACGAACAAAGTCGTGTAAAGAAAAAACCATAAAATAAAACGAAAAAAATACCTAGAATGTAAATCGCCCACCTCAAGACAGGTTTGGTTAGAATCCATTACTTTATGACGTTCAATAAGAAAATTTCTGAGCTAAAAAATTAAGAAAATATGGAGGAAATGTAAGCTTCGTCACATTGATTTAAAAGATCAAAAAATGAACCCGCAGCTTTTCAAAAGTGGTGCGTAGTAGAAATCAAATGTAAGATTGATTCTCGTAATTTTATTCTTCAAACATTTTCCCTAACAAACATGGGTTCCATAACCAACTTTATCGTAGAAAGTCAGGGGCGGATTCCGAAAAATATTTTTGGGGGCGTTCAAAAAGTAATTCTTTAATATTTTTAAATGTGTGTGTGTATATTTTTTTTACTTTGTATGTAGACCCTAATAATTCGGAAGATTCAAACCCCCAAAACCATCCCCTGAATCCGCCACTGTAGAAAGTTAATGATTTCCATAAAATAGGCTTCCATTGAAGTCCAGTTGAGTCGAACCTCCAATTATGTTTAATTACCTATATTTCTATCTTTTCTTGGTTGATGGTTGATTGGTTACCCATACTTTCCACCTACATTGATTACTTAAGCAGGCTTCCATACAAAATTAACCAGATTGATAAAATTGGTGCCAAAAATTTCAACTAAAGACATCAAATTTAAAGCTGAATTTATTCATTGGTCATTTCCAGTACCACACTGAGGACACAAATTTTATAACCAACAGATTTTTCGGGGAGTTTGAAACCCAAATCCTTCCATTGTATACGTCAATGGCCCTTTGAAATTTTTTATCTTCAGTTTTAAAGCGAGTAATTGAACGATTTTCATGTAGTGAACGCGCCATGTAAACATAATCCTTTTGGAACCAACTTTAAGAGATTCTTTCACTATTGAAACATAATATTTTGGAACAAAGTTTGAAGTATTCTTTCACCATCAAAAAGGTTCTGTGCATAGAACAAACTGATTTTATGATGCAAAACTGGTTTCTACCTGACTGAGACTGTTGGTTAGCTCCAAAAAACCATAAGAAGGGATTCACAATCTGCCTTTTTGGCCTTCGAGTGGAAGTGCGGTCCTGCCGCACACAACCTTCCCTACCTAACCTAACCTATGATGCAAAACTTACCACCAAACCAGTGCCGTATAGCACTAAATTACGAATCGGAGTGAAGGGAGTTTCATCTACGATGGATTCCTGGTCACAGGGACATAATCAGCTGCTCAGAAATTGTATTACCTTGCCGCACGTAGTTGAACCAATTGGTGCACCGATGAGGTCTGCAAAATGGAGCATTAAACAAGCATATCTTTGCTTAAGTAATAGGCTGTGAGTCCTGGCCTAAACTATACCATAAAAGGACCAAACAGCTTCTGGGCGTGAAGCGTGACACAATCGCCCCTACTATAGAATTTCTAACTGATCTTTGAACTATAGAAACGCAGACCCAGCGGCTGGGCCTCCATGTGAATGAAGAAGAGAACGTTTTGCATTCTATTCATCTCATTTAGTTATCTTGGGGCCCCTTTTCTGGTTGATCTGTACAACCTGTCAACCATCAACATGAACTGTATTGCCCATTTCATAGGGTTTTAGCCCATTTTAGGGTCCTTCTCTAAACTTTTAATAACACAACAGATCACCATTGGCCTTTGTGAGCATCCTAAACTGCCTACATAACCTCACTTAACTTATCATCATACAAATGTGAGTCCCACAAAGTTGTAGAGCTAAAAACTTTGTTATTTAATCAAGCAAAATAGAAAAATATGAGACAAAACTTTCTTTTCATATTCTTATGAGATCTTATCAAAACAACCCCACTCTCTACATAAATTTAACTCTCTAGGACCTTCTAGTTCTGAAGCCAAACCCGTAACCTACAATTCAAACTAAAGCGAAAACAATTATCGTTTATACTGTCTTGAATAATATTTTTTAAGTAATTAAAAAATAAAAAAATTATAAAATACACAGCGCCCAATTAGTCGACAACTCACATTTTCTCAGTTTAATCGAATCGCGACTACTCGACTACTCCGCACACAACGACACGCACACGTACACATTGACAACCACACACGCAAATATCAATATATATATTTTTACATATATATATATATAGTCACATTTAAATGCAAATCAGTGTGTTGGACCATTTCAAATAATTATGTATAAATTTGTTTACTTTGTTTTTTCCTTTAATCTACTACTTTTTACAGGCTTGTATGTAGTAAGTATTTTTGCCATATTGTCTTTGTGAGTCATACATATTCTAACTTTTGAACTATTGCCTTCTATCTCTATTATATATAAATAAATGTGTGTGTGTTTTAGATTAGAAATTTCCCCAATTAAACCCAACGCGTTCTGTGTGTATAATCAAATGCCAAAAGCTTAGCTTAGCTTAGCTTTTAGGCTGTCGCTCCTTACATACTACATGTATTATATAAATATATTTACTACTGTTATATATTATATATATATATATATATATTTTGATATATGAAAATCTAAAATGTTTCTTGTGATTTCTTGCAGCGCTGCAGTAAAGTTTGAACATTATCGCTTCCGTGCCCGTGCAACGCCGTTTCTATGTTTTTATGTTTATTTTCATTTTATATCTTTTTTACAATTTTAACAGCTTTTTTCTCAAATTTTTAATGGCTTTTTAATGGCAAATATTAATGGCTTTGATTTTAATTTTAAGCGCATTAAATGGTTTTTGGGCTTTTCGCTTTTTTTTTTAATATAATTTTTTAAGGCTTTACTTGGCTTTGCTTTGCTGATTTGGCTGGATTTGGTTTAAAAAATTTCATTATTTGGCGGAAATATTACAATTGACTGATTTTGAAGAGTATGAGAGGTTTTCAGTTAATAGTTAAATGGGTCAGAGGTTTGAGGTTCCAACTCCCTCCAACACAAAAATTGCTGTCATAAAATATGGTTTCAAATGGTATTTGGCTTAAAATTTGTACGAAATATGACCCAAAATGAAATCCTTTGTGCGCGACTGATCAGATGGCCATCTAAACCACTTCTTAACTGCCTGGAGAGAGATTTACGAGAGCAAGAAGACGGATGTTAAAGTCCACATACGAGACTCTATAGAGTGAAACTCTTTAGGTCTTTGGATGTATTTAGATGTCGCTGTTACTGAACAGATCATATATAGTTTAATACAAATAATGGTTTTGATTGCAGAAAGTAAGAAAAATTATAAATGAAGAAAGAAAACTATTTAGGAAAGAAAAAGAGAACAAACATTACAAGTTGAGAATGTGCCAGGATATCTCAGACCTGTGTACGAGTATTCATTGTGGATCGGTACTCAAGAGCTATTAAAACCTAGTAAGTAGAACTAGTGAGATGAAGAAAAAAAAACAAAAAGAAATAGTAGAGCTTTCGAACTGTGAAAAATATTAAAAAGAACTACCAAGAGGAACAAATAAGGAAGTCAAGAAGAAGAGAAAGACAATGAGATGTAGCGGAACTTAGAGAGACAACAATAATTAAAGCAAACGTTCAACGTTGGTCGACCAAGATTGAACGAATGTGTGTTTATGAAGAGAGAAGATATTACGAAAAGAAAAAACACTTAATGAAACCAATTTACGAAAGAAAAAGAGAGAAAAGATGATAGTAACAGAATGTCCCAGAATGTCTTCTCTTGGAAAATTTATTGTAGTTCGATGTCCGTTACGAACGTTTAAGAACTATTAAAAAGAAGTATTGAACAGAGAAACTATTGAACAGAGAAAACAAAGAGAACTACTGAATAGAAGAGAAAAACCAGAAGAATTAGTAGAAGCTTAACGAGAACAACAATTGAAGCAAGTGGACCTCGGTTTGGTTTGAAAATATTAGATGAATGTTTGTATACGAAGACAGAAGAAATTTACACAATGGAAAAATGCGCAAGGAAAAGTATCTACGAAGGAAAAAGGAAGACAACATTACAGGTTTGGCTTGTCCCAGGATATCTTAGACCGGTTCGAGTATTCACTGTGAACAATGAAGATCTATTGAGAGCTGTTGGAGTGTCCCCAAAAAATCTTAAAAAAAAAATATAAAATCTTAATTTAATTCTGAGTGAATCCAGGCTTCCCAACCATTAAAATAATTCTACTTACGGCCTTAAAAACACCAGCCAACTAAATTTTTTTCACGCCTCTCATGCGCACAGCATTCGAAATTATTTACGCTTTTATGTGTGCTTCAAAAAATTGGTTTTTATTTGCTCGAATTTTATTTAAGCAATTTTTATGTTTGCAATTTATTGTTTATTTATTTTTGAATAATTTGTGCTTTTTCGCTTTCAGCTTACACCACTCGAGTAAATATGCCGCAAATAAAACAATTTCAACTAACAAACAATTTCCCCACAAAAATCCGCCCCCAGCCAAAAAATTTATATGAATACCAAAACAAACAACAATCCTAACCGCTCAAAACATGCGTCTCTGTATTGTTGTGTTGATTTTTATAAAAAGTACAAAAACAAGCAACCATTTCATGAGCGAATATGAAAAATAGTACAAAACTTTAAACCGCAACTGACACTAAAATCAAGAAAAACTCGCCACTTTTCCCGTTTGTGCGCAGTGCATTTTCCGCTTTCCCGTTTATTATAATTTTTTATTTTAATATTTTTTTTTTCTCTGTTGTTGCGCGCCAACTGCCAAATGCAGCATTGTTGGCCAGAACACGCCGTAATAGCGACCAAAGTGTATTTGCACCGAACCTAAATGCAGCGTTGAAGCGCGCAAAAAAGGCGGCACCAACTACATTCTGTCGTTACAAACCGAATTACGACAATAATGGCCAACTCGTTACCGCCCGTCTTTTTTCTGCGGCCGTGTACGACACGTTTTTTGTCCGCAACCGCAATGTGAGGGCGTTAATTTGCATTTATTAACCCTGTTCGCTTGTGTGTTTGCCTCCGTGTCTGTGTGTGTGTTTGTGTGGGTGTTTGTGTGTGTGTTTGCAAATTGTGTGGATTTGGTACTTGTGGGCGCGACCACAAAAGACCTGTTGCGCACATTGCACACTGTGGGCGCCTAAAATTGTGCTACGCCAAAATAGATCACAACAAAAACAAAAATTTTTGTTTGTCAAAACACACACGAAATGATTAAGTGGAGATGATAATTTAGTGAATTACTGTAGGTGTGCATTTTTAGATGTTTTTTTTTTTATCAATCGAGTGAAGTTAGGTAAACAATTAGCAAACCTATGGTAGTCTATTTATAAAGAATACGTTAGGTCCTATAGTGAAGGAGAGAGAACGCCTTTCTGTTCCAGCATAAACTGATCCAACGAATTTAATAAAATATTTGAACCCAAGCTGAAGATTGGTTGATTAGTTAAAGTGGAAATTTGTGTGTGTCGATATGAGCTCGTCACCGCACTAACTTGATCCAACCCGCAAACTTTAGGTATCTCAGACAATTTACCGCACCTAACTACTGACGAGCAATCGACTAGATTAGCAAGGAAGTGTTTCCCCAAAAACCTGAATCATTTCGTCCTTGTCAAAGGTGAATAGTGTAAAAAACAAACTAATAAGCTTCACTTTCTCTTCCAAATATCCGCAACCCAGCAGTGGTTGTTGAGGGGAATTCTCAGTCTCCCAACATTAGTGCATATGCTCCAGTGAATAGAGATAGCTGTCATAAGCCTAGCAAGTTCTCTGTAGAAGCTTGGTCCAACCTCGTTATAGGAAGGTGGCCCGAGAAGTACAACAACAAGTTAGTGACTTCCACCTCCGATCAGCCACATGAAGACAATACAAGTAGAAGCACTTTTGACAACTCCTAGGGGTATTAGAACCGAGACCCCCATTGATTCGTTAAGAGAAGCACTTGAGCACATCAATTCTCTCTCATTTCCTTTAACTGCGAACCCAAGTTACAGGAGCATTAGTGTGCTGATTCAAGGCACCGAATGTCTTAGGTTGGGGAAGGGGATGTGCGACACAGACCGCACTTCCACTCGAAGGTCAAAATGGCCTATTGTGAGTTCCTTCTTAAATCTCTCTGGAGCTAACCAATCATTCTCTATTTGGGAGACCAGTTTTACCTCTCAATAAAGGAGAGCAGATGCGAGATTTCAGGTCCCCTGTAAATCTTGAACCCAATCTCTTAATTGGAAGAATAATTCTAACTTAGCCAAACCCAAGCCAGCCTCGACAGTCGATCGGCTAGCGCGCTGGCTTCTCATTCCGAGACCCTAGGTTCGATTCCTAGCTCGAGCAGGTGAGAAGCTCATCTACTTACATCGCTATCTACATGAAGCAAATGAGAACTATAAGAATCACGCAAGTGTGAAAGAAAAACTGCCAATCGCCGTTTGGATTTGGCGTTTAACTGTACGTCCCCTCCTTCCTGCTTGAAATGTGTATCGGAATAGGCCTTACAATAGGCCTCTGAGTTTGTCTCTTACAGAGGCAGCCTTCATAATCTAGCCTCACCTAGCTTAACCTAAACAGACCAGATCTTCTCTCTAAGCGAAATAGCCGAAGTTCGTTTTATAACTGAGTAGGGTGAATAAAGAAGTATTGGAGAATTCAATAGAAGAATTAGGAAATATTCAAAGAAGTAAGAAGTATTCAATAATAGAAGTCAATAGAAGGAGAAGAATAAAAGAAGAATAAAAGCAGCAGATGTCGCTTCTGGTCAGCAATTCGCTTTAAATTTCCTCGTCTCGTCTCTGCGGGTAAGGTTAGGCTAACTTCGACTCTGCAACTTTCACAGAAATAATTTAAGAATGAACTAATTTTTTTATGAGAACATAAAATATATTGACTACGTTAAGTTATTTCAATATAGGACCTGATCTGTTGTTATTACACCAAAATAGAAGATTTCACTTAACCTTAAATAAGCTCATTTTAAAATATAGTCTTGACAGCTAATCAAAAATGTCCTAACTAACTTAAATTGCAGACCTATAAAACTCACTTAATACAAAAAAAACCTCTGCTAGCTTGAGCTGATATAATTTGAAACGATTTTCACTTAAAACATAAACTGAAAACCTTCGCTTACTTGCTTAACTGATCATAACAACAGATTACGTTACCGGGCTACGAGGTTAATTAGTCACACCAAGAGATGATAGTGCGTCGTCCACTTGATTCTTCCACCAAAGACACAATATCCCTTTCGAAATTGACTTCTAACTCCCGCGTCGAACAATCTTTTCACTGGAGCTTTATTGTCCATAGGGAAGACATGTTCCGATCAGTGTAACCACTGAATGTTTATTGTCTGCCTTTAAATACCTCATACAGCTCGTTCTTGATTCGTATTCGAACCACTCTGAACATCTCCTGAAATTACCATAATCTAACACATAACTAGGCCAAAGAAGAGATCCTACTCCTCCATGATCTCTAGACTTCGTCTGACTTGCTTAGGAGCGCTGACTTTTTAAGACCTCGAATAGGTCAACAATTGGGTCTATGCACAGCCTTACGGGCAGCCATGTGTGACCTAACCTAACATACAACATGACTTGTGATGTGATCTGATGATTCTTTCTCTGATGGTTATCCCCCAGCAACTCTGGTTTGAGCGCGCCTTCTCAAGTTGGTCATACCAAGAAAAGATAGACCATCCTCAACTTGATTCTTCCACCAAAGAAACAATCTCCCTTTCGAAATTGACTTTCAACTACCGCGTCGAACAACTTTTTCACTGGAGCTTTATTGTCCATAGGGAAGGCATGATCCGATCAGTGTAACCGCTGAATGTTGACTGTCCAAACACTCTGAAAATCTCCCGAAATCACCATAACCTAACATACAACATGTGCTACTGCCCCCTCGAAAGTTTCAACAATTGGGTCTATGCGGAGCCTTACGGGCAGCCATGTATGACCTAACCTAACCATACAACATGACTTGTGATCTGATGTGATGATTCTCTCTCTGATGAGTCTCTCCAGTTGGTCACACCAAGAGAAGATAGACCATCCTCAACTTGGTTCTTCCACCGAAGACCCAATCTCCCTCTTAGCCGTCGGACTTTAACTACCGTACGAAAACCTTTTTTGTCGGAGCTTTATCGTCCATACGGCAGACATCGCCAAGCTAAGAAGAATAACATAACCTAACCTTACATAAAATAGCATGACAGCACATAGCTTTTACTCCTCTCAACCAATAGCAAGAACTTTATTCTAACTTAAAACAGATTTTAGTGCCAATACCTAAGCAAAAACTGAAAACTGTTGTACCCCTAAACTCAACCTAACCTCAACTTTATTAGAGCCAAAGCAAGGCTCCGAGTCGCTTCAACGCTGCTTTAACGCTGGTTTTATGAATTATATTACAAAATTATTTTACGTTTCTGCTTATTTAATTTAAAAACCCTCGCTTTTGCTCTGCTTTCCTCACTAAATCTGTCCCACTTGTCAGTGTGTGAAGTTTATTAACTCAAGTCAGCTTAATTTATTAATTGGAAGCCAATTAAAATTTACTCGTATTTACTAAATATTCATGTAATTGTACTATTTTTCATATCGCATTGAATAGCATCAGCAACAACAATAACAACAATAGAATGTCATTAATAATTTTCTTCTTCAGCAACAATGAATTAATCTACAATATTTGTATCTCTTATTTAAATGTTTCTCTCTCTCTCTTACATGCTTACAACTACCAATCACTTTAATTTTAAATGCAAACAATTTGAATTTTTGTTAAATCACAACAACAACCACAACAACAACATTGGAATTTGGCGCATTTAAAACTTTTCACTGCATGCAAAACAATCAAAAAAAAATAATATAAAACATCACCACCACCACAACAACAACAATAACAACAATGCCAATAAATTTTGTTTTGCCTCCAATAAATTTCTGGATGCTGCTCGCAACAACAACAACAACAAACTGAAACGAACCACAAAAAAATATGTGGGGAAAACCATTCAAACACTAATGGATAATACTAATAATAATAACAACAACAAACAAACAACAATGACAAAAATGTTTAAAAAAACAACAACAACGACTACAACTACGTTGACAACGACAATAAAACACGCTGCTGCATGGCTTAATGTACTCCAACCCAACTGGCCAAAACAATTTGCCAACACGTTCATTTTGTGCGTGTGTCTGTGTGTGTATGGAAAATCTCTGCATTTTTCCATTTTTTTTATATAAAATTGTTTTCTTTTGTTTGGATGTAAAATTTTATTTTATTTTTGCATACATTTTTTTCTTTTTTTTTTGCTTATAATTCAATTTTTGTGTTTAACGCTGTAATGCCTTTCATTTATGTACTTTTTGTGATTTTCAATTTTTTTATTATTTTTTTTTATTTTTCTTCCAATCTTGTTTATTATTAACTTACAACAATAAAATTGACTGCTTTCACAAAAAAACAATAATAAACTTTATAATCGCATTTGAAATTGCAAAAATAATATGCAAAAACAACAACAATGCACACACACACTGCATGATTTTTGGTAACTGGCTGGTAAACCTTAAATTAACAACAACAACAAAATTAACCATAAAAACCAATGCCTTTATATTTAAAAATTTAATAATTTCTTTTTACATTTTTGCTGCTTTAAAAAAACAAAAACACCAAACACAAAAACTTATATTTAACAGCAACTAGTAAAGTACCGTTAAATGCTTCTTATGTTATCTACACCGATGCAAATGGACAGGTACCGTTAATTGTTAAACATTCTACAAACCAACACAAACAATGGCACACACCAGCAATACCAATAACCAACACCAATACCAATAACAACAACTTCTGCTCCATTAACAATAAAAAAAAGCCTTCCACCCACACACACACACACATGCGCCAACTAACCGTAATGTCATTGGTGCATTAACTGTTTTCCTATCAACTATTTACCGTTATAGTTATATTAGCATTTTATGTTCACTACTACTAACTGCTGCCGAGAACGCTTCACTTTTCCAAAGCGTATTCGGTGCAATGCCTTTGCCTACTAACTGCGCGCATTGCATACTTTTAGGCTTTCAAACTATTTAGGTTATGATTAAGATTACTATAAAAAAACAGCTTTTAAGCCGCATTGCTTTTACAATTTAGACAATATTTGATCAAAAAATAAAAGAAAATATCTTTTAAAATATTTTAAAAGCATTTCTCTAGTTAATTTCTTGTTATTTTATAGTTTACAATGCAATCAAACCAACACAAACATATGTTAGAAAAATTAGACAAATATATATATTTGAATGATATTGTAGTCATTTTTTTTCTGCAAAACGAAACGACACACAAACAATTTGTGATCAATTACAACAACAACAACAATAAGAGCTGAGAAAGCAGCAAAGCAACAAAAGTGCGCAAAATTTTCAATGAAATTTTAAATGAAATTTGTAATGACATTTTCAATGAAATTTGTAATGAAATTTGTAATGAAATTTTTAATGAAATTTTCAATGAAATTTTGAATGAAATTTTGAATGAAGTTTTTAATGAAATTTTGAATGGAATTTTTAATGAAATTTTCAATTAAATTTGTAATGAAGTTTTTAATGAAATTTTCAATTAAATTCGTAATGAAATATTTAACGAAATTTTGAATGACATTTTTAATGAAATTTTGAATGAAATTTTTAATGCAATTTTTAATGAAATTTTGAATGAAATTTTCAATTAAATTCGTAATGAAATTTTTAACGAAATTTTGAATGAAATTTTTAATGAAATTTTCAATGAAATTTTTAATGCAATTTTTAATGAAATTTTGAATGAAATTTTTAATGAAATTTTAATGAAATTTTTAATGAAATTTTCAATGAAATTTTTAATGAAATTTTTAATGAAATTTTCAATGAAATTTTTAATGAAATTTTCAATGAAATTTTTAATGAAATTTTCAATGAAATTTGTAATGAAACTTTCAATGAAATTTGTAGTGAAATTTTCAATGAATTTTTAATGAAATTTTTAATGAAATTTTCAATGAAATGTTTAATGCAATTTTTAATGAAATTTTGAATGAAATTTTTAATGAAATTTTAATGAAAATTTTAATGAAATTTTCAATGAAATTTTCAATGAAATTTTTAATGAAATTTTCAATGAAATTTTCAATGAAATTTGTAATGAAACTTTCAATGAAATTTGTAGTGAAATTTTCAATGAATTTTTAATGAAATTTTTAATGAAATTTTCAATGAAATTTTCAATGAAATTTTAAAGAAATTTTAAATCAATTTTTAATGAAATTTTTAATGAAATTTTCAATGAAATTTTTAATGCAATTTTTAATGGAATTTTTAATGAAATTTTTAATGGAATTTTTAATGAAATTTTCAATGAAATTAATGAAATTTTTAATGAAATTTTTAATGAAATTTTGAATGAAATTTTTAATGAAATTTTTATTGAAATTTTCAATAAAATTTTTAATGAAATAATTTTAAACTCTATGCTAAAAAAAATATTAAAATATAAAAAATACTTAGTTTAGTTTAATTAAGTTATGAATTTTGTTAAAGTTTGTAGTATGAACGAGTTAAGTCCTGTAGACTCGATGTCTCATAATTAAGTAATTAAATTGGCTGGGATTCAATGCAGTGAGACCTTTTATAGATGGAAAGGTCTCATACAGACCTCTTATAGATGCTAAGCAATATCAGCCGTAATTCTATCAGAATGCAGTTGGATACTTGAAGACCATTTAAGGCCATAGACACCTCTTTCACACATACAGACCTCTTATCGATCCTAAGCAATATCAGTCGAAATTTTATGTGCAATGGAATTGGATACTTGAAGACCTTTTACGGCCATATAGACCTCTTTCACACATACAGACCTCATATAAGTAGATCTGAGCAATATCAGTCGAAGTTCTGTCTGCAATACCTGCAGAACTCTAACAGAAAGACGGACTTCTTTCACACATACAGACCTCTTATCGATGCTAAGAAATATCAGTCGAATTTCTGTATACATTCCTACAGTAAGACCTGAATGCCTCATTCATCAAGGCATTTCCAAACCCATTCTAAACCCATCCACAAACTCTCTAAATCCTCCCAACCGACTAAACTTTGCGCAGCTTAAATGCATTAAATGCTTCGAATGCGCCCAAAACTTGAAATGAACCAAATAAAAACTGCAGCGCGTTGGTAATTAAATAACCGCAAAAGCATTTGCTTGTAAATTTGCGCTCAGCTGCAACCAGCAACGCACACAGAGCGCCAAACGACTCGACCCAGCGCCGTACGGACGAGCGATAATGCACAGTCCGCACCATAATCGAATTAAAAGCTCTCCAAGTGTCAACAAGTAGCCGGCGGCGCTAGCCGCAACAAAATACCAAACTCGTTATGGGAGATCGCTCCGGGCTGGCTTTTTGCTGGAAATTTGCAAAATTCTGCATAATTTGCGCCAAAGCAGACGCAGACGAAAACTTGCCCAGTAATGTTTTTAATGTGTGTGTAGCGTGTTCGCACAATTGTGGACAGCAAAGCGAAACAATTTCATTAAAGTGTATGGACAAAGTTTGCTGCAAAACGTCAGCTGCAGCAGCGGTCGACATAAGTAGGCCATCGGAAAGCTGCTGTTGCCAAATATTCAATGCAGCTAAGCGCATTGAAGATCTTAAAGCTGTTGCGCTGATATTAAACATTTCAGCGTTAAGTAGGGATAACTATTTAAGTTATTGAATTTAGTTAAGGAATGACTTTTTCCCACAACAAACCCTTTCCAAAACCAAACCCAAACCACCACCTGTGTCAACCTTTAATCCCACAACCCCACAACAAAAAAACTCAACTCCAAACAAATCGCCAAATAGCCAAATAAAACAACACAACCTCAGTGCAAACTTTCTCTTCCTCAACCCACACACACACACACACACAGACTCTTACTGTGTGTGTTGGGGAAACTTTTTTCGTACTCATAAATTAGGTTAATCAAATTAATTGCGCTTCCGCACCTCGATCAGCGCGCACCCAGCAAAAGCAACAAACTGCTCGCCGACCAATGCGCACAAATCGCCCGCAACAAAGACAAACGCGTCCGCCAACGTTTCATCATCTGTCTGGCAAAAATACCTGACGGCACACTGTTGGCAGCTGTCAGCTGTCAGCAGTGATGTCACCACAAAACGTTGACACAGCACAGGTTCCCGTCTGGCCCCCCGCCCACGCACTCGTTGACAGCGTTAATGGGTTTGGTCGCGTAGGGACCGTCGCCGCATTGTCGCGCTGAACGCTTTTGGCTGCGCCTCTTGTGACATTTCTGCTGCCCAAAATTAAACAAATGTCAAATTAAGGCCATAAGTTAATGACTCTTAATGACTGCGCCAAATTTAAATTGGCCGCATTTAGAGCTGAAAAATGTTCTCAGCACTTCAGTGGACATATTTGATCAGATAGCTACTGAAATAATTTTATAAAGGACAGATTTAAATTTATTTAAATTATAATAAATTTAAATTGATTTCTTAATTAATTAGGATTTAAATTATTTTGTTTTCAAAATTTATGCAAACCGAATTTTCTGAAAACCCAAAAACTTTAGAATTTTAATTAGACTCAAAAGATAAACTGAAACTATTAGACAGCCAATTCACTAGTAGCCAAACTTCTAGATGGAATTCCAATAACCTCAAAGACAGTTCGGACCTGCAGCTAATCCTTTAACTCATTAAGAGATTAGTTTGCTCTTGACCTATGCTGGGTTCCGCAAATGGAACTGAAGAACACACGTTCTCGCTTGCTCGCTCGAAAGGCTGTTACTGAGTAGATACTTCACGATATAGCAAAGCTTCGGTATCATTTCTTTCTACTCATACCAACTCCATATATGCTAAAAACTAACCTATGTCAGACTGAAAGCAACACTGCGTGTCAAATGTGACCAACCTTAAAATTCCACCATTCTAGAGCACTTCTCTCTATAAAAAGACACCAGATGAGAACCATTATAAATGTTTTGACAGGTCACTGTTTAATTGGCTTCCGCGCAAGAATTTGAAGAATTGGATTTGCTTTCTAATGACTTCTGTGAAAGCTTTATAGACGAAGAAGGAAACACATTTCTCCTTCCAGACACTTATCCCCCATTAACCACAAGAAAAAGATTCACCTGGGCAACTTCTTCTTCGAGAATTTAGGATATCCAGCCAATAGGACTATTCGCAGTTTATTAGGCTTCGTGAGAAGTTTAAACTGATTTAACCCAGACAAGCCGAAGGTCCTATAAGTGGTACACCTCGCGGTATTTCAGAGTATCGGTTACCAAATTTAAATTACAGTTAGCGCAGCAACTTCAATCAGGTGTACTACATTTAGTACAGTAGGCAGATCTGGGTTAATGAGTAAGTCATAGTTGGCTTTCATATCCTTAATGCGCTTCACCTTGGGGCAGCCATTCCTACTAACCTCCCTAACTATAGCTCTTCTAGATCATTATCTTTTCTAAAGTGGGCTTTCATGTCCTAAGTGCGCTTTACCTTGTGAGATATGAGGCTAGGGGTATGGGGGTATGGGATCAGATAGTGCCTGCAGGAATCCAGCTGATATCCGATATCCGGTTTCACGAATAACTTCAGAATTCTATAGTATCTATAAGAGTTTGCCTCCACAAGTTGGTCTCCCTCAGTCTGAGAGCGCGGCACAGCCCTTAATGAACAGCTCAATGGGGTGAGGTTGCAAAATCACCTCCAGCCCAGCCTGGCGGGGTACTTTTGACAGTGCCTGCTATTCCCATAGCCGCTAGCCTCTGCAGCTTCATCAGTTTCGATACCAGGGTCTTGGTGCCCGTAGAAGGCTCCGTAACTTAGGATCGACCGTATAATCGCCGTATACATCCAATGAACGATACTCGGCTGCAATCCCACTTTTTCCCGAAAGTCCTTTTACAAATGTAGAAAGCATTCGGCTCTTTTTCACCCACTCTTCCATATTGCGCTTCCAAGAGAGCTTGGAGTCAAGTATGATGTCAAGGTATTTGGCCTCGGGTGATAGGGTGAGAGTAGTACCGCCAAGTTTAGGCAGCTTAAGCTTCGGTATTTTGTATCTCCGGGTGAACAGTACCAAAACAGTCTTCGAGGATTAACGCCACCTAGAGAGTTCCTTTAAGGACTCCATGAGATCGCTTATTGTGAACAGGAATCTTCCAGGGATCAGGATAGTGACGTCGTCTGCATATGCTACTACTCGTAGCCTCCTGGTTTCGAAGATATCGAGGGTGCTATTCACTACAAGCAACCACAGCAAAGGCGAAATGACACCCCCCCCTGTAGTGTGCTCCTTGTAGTTAATTTCCTCACTGAGCACAGGCCATGGTTAGAGTGGACACCAACTTCTTCTGCTACTGAGCATGTCAGTGGTCCACTTTACCACCTTCTCATGCACCTCAAACTTTCTAAGTGCGTTGATTATAGCCTACAAGGTAACCTTATTAAAGACCCCTCGATATCGAGGAAAGCGGTTAGCATATACTCCCTAACGTTCAGCGATCTTTCGATCGTCTGAACAGCCTCATGCAGGGGGCTGTCGACAGATTTCCCCATGCAATACGCATGTTGTGCCTTGCAGAGTCCTCTGGACTGTGTCGCTTCTCTAATATAGACATCAACCAGCCGCTGCAGAGTCATTAATAAGAACGATGAAAGGCTTCAGGTTCACTTTCCCTGCTTTGAGAATGAACACCACCCTATTCCCTTCCAAGCACACGGGACATATCCTTGTTGGAAAGATCCACGAAAGATTCTCGTCAGTACCTTGACCACCGCCTCCTCAGACCATTGTATCATAGCGGTAATTACACCATCAGGACCCAGGGATTTGTACGGATTGAAAGAATCAATTGCCCATGCTACCTTGGCTTCGCTGATTATCCTCGGAACTGGACCATCTGGTTTGAACCTTAAACCTTTGCCAAAAAATTACTTTAGTCATTTCGATAACGAACCTGGGACTTTAAACTTTTTCCAAACTATTCATATTTTTTTAAATTCTAAAATGACGCCAAAGCTCTTCAAAGCTTTGCTCTGTTCTTCGAAAAGTTTTCAACCATCGTTACCTATTTATCAAATTATTTTTTTTAAGAACAACAAAAGCCAAAAGCTAATTTTCACTTAAAGCTTTTAGCTTTTTCTTCAAAGTTTAAAGTTTAAGCAAACATAGTAACATAGTCAACATCATTGTAAAAAAAGTGTTCATCAAAAATCTGTAAACATTTTAGTTGCCTAAAACAATTTTTTACAGCTTCCACGTTTTTACAATATTCTTTAGACAATGGAAGCTTTTAAGCATCAAGTCAGGAAAAACTTTTATCACTGACCACACAAAAAGCTTTAAAACTTTCCAGTTTGTGCAAATAAGCAAAATTTTCATAGTTTTTAAGTTTCTTCAAATATCAAAAACAAAACACAGAATAACGTAATGAGAATTTTATGTAAAAACAAAAAAACCTCATTAAATGCTTTCAACTTTCCAAAACAATTTTTAATTGAAACCTTTTCTAAGCCAAAGTATGTCGAACTTTTAATTAAACATTTCTCCATTTTGTGTATTCTTTTACATTTCTTTTCAATGGCGATTTTTTTCCAAACAGCCCATACGGATCGACGGGTATTATACTCACAGTGTCCGGTGCTCATAAACGGCATTATTTATACAATTAGGTAAAAGCAGCTTTTAACGAACGTGTACTTAAAACTTGTAATCTGTATTTGACTTCTTGATTTCTTCTCGCTTTTGATTTGATTCATTTGACGGCTCTGTTGAAGTTAGTGTGTGCTTACAACAACAAATCTATGCATTCCATAGCTTTTGTGTGCTTTTTCTATCCGATATTTTCTATATAGTGCAATAGTGTGTCTACAATTTTTCGATTTTCTTTTAACTAAAACATTAAAAGCTTTAGTAGCTTAGGTGATTTTTTTTTGTACAAAACACAGACACAGTTTTATATAATTTGAAACAAATTTACAATAAATCAAATTTAGTTTAGGGCACATTTATAAGTATAACTGTAGCTTAGGGAAAATATTCAACATTTACACTGATTGTTGAAAGCTTTGGAGCTTTCACTTGACACAAAACACTACAAATTGAAACAGAACTATGAAAGCTTCATTTATCAGTTGGAAGACATAGTTGTTATGAATTTTTTAAAGCATTAAAATTTCAAATACAGAAAAAACTCTTAAGATTTGTTAAATGTGTGAAAAAATGCATGAAAATTTAAAAATTATCATCGAACTTTTCACTAAATCCAATTTAAACTCTTAAAGTTGTCATTAATTGAGAAAAGCTTAAAGCGTTTAGTTATCAGACAAGGTATTTAAAAAAGCTTTGAGCTTTCAACGGAGCTAACGAATCAACTTTTTCAGTCGTTTGTGAAAGTTCGAAAAGTTTAGTTGGCAGACAAGTTTCTCAAGCATTCACAAAAGCTTTGAGCTTTCAACGGAGCTATGGAGTCAACGTTTTCAGTCATTTGCTAAAGTTCTAAAGCTCCATAAAGCTAAAAACTTAAAGCATTTAGTTAGCAGACCATTTTCTAAAGAGTCAACTTTTTCAGTCGTTTGTTGAAGTTTTAAAACTCCAAAAAGCGGAAAGCTTAAAGCATTTAGTTAGTTTTGACAAGTTTCTTAGTCATTTACAAAAGCTTTGAGCTTTCAACGGAGCTACAGAGTCAACTTTTTCAGTCGTTTGCTAAAGTTTTAAAGCTCCAAAAAGTTAAAACCCTAAAGAATTTAGTTAGCAGACAAATTTCTTAATAATTTACAAAAGCTTAGAGCTTTCAACGGAGTTAAGGAGCCATCTTTTTAGTCGTTTGTGAAAGTTCCAAAACTCTAAAAAGCAAAAAACTCAAAGCATTTAGTTAGCAGACAAGTTTCTACATAAGTTTCAAAAGTTCAGTTTCAGTCTCGTGAAAGTTTCAGAACTCCAAATAGCGAACAACTTTAAAATTATAAAACTTAAAGCATTTACCTAGCAGACAAGTTTCGGAAAAAATTTTCAAAAGCTTTAAATTTTCAACTGGAGCTAAAGAGTACAAAAACAAAGGCACTCAAAGTTGAGTGTTAAGTTGAGTTTAACTTAGAACAAGACTTCAACTAACGCAAAACATTCCAAACTGACACTCAATCATAAAAGCATTGAGATTCTTACAAATGATCGCTGATTAGTAAAAGCTTTAAGCTGTCAATCAATAAACACATTCAATCTATAGGTTGTGCTTAATTTTTGAGCACTTCAGGCTCTGAACTAACTTCACTTTAGGCTTTCTGAAGCAACGATACGTTTTCAAGTCTCGAGAGTCAAAGTTATCACTTAATTACGACAGTTTTAAACTTAGAATTAGGAAGGTTAAGGGAAGACGTCATTGACGACATTGTCATTTATTTATGATCACTTCAAACTCTACGCCAAGACACAATAATCAATTAAAATACTCCAAACCGCCACTCAATTCTGAAAATAAGCTCATTTACAACTTAATTAAAACACTCAAAGCTGTTACTCAATTGTCAGATGTCTCAACTAGGAACAAGCTCAACTCAACTGGAACAAGTTTAAACTAAGATGAGCAACAATTGTTATTAATTTGTTAAGACTTCAAGCTCTGAAATAGAAGACAAGTTTTACCGAGAAGAATTTAAATAAACAAAATTAATGCGCAATTCTGAAAGCTGTCAACACTCAACTAGGCAAAAAGCTTAAGTTAGGACAAGTTTTTAACTAAAGCAAAACATTAAAAAATTGTCACTCAATTATAAAAGCTCTCAACATTACAAAAAATGAGCACAGATTAGTGAAAGCTTTGAGCTGCCCATTAAGACACAAGTTTCACTTAGAACACATTTCACACAAAACACAAAAGTAGTAGTTTGTTAAAGCTTTAAGCTCTCAACAAAACACACAAATTTACCACTGCTCTATGAAAATGCCAGACTTTCAAACTCTCAACCACTTTCAAACTTCAACTCAATTTTTGAATACCAATTGATCCGGCAATTTGCCTTTTTCTTACGAACATTTGAGCCGTTTTACTTTCAACATTTGACCACACAATCAATCAATAAAATTACAAATCATAGAAAACAAACAATCAAAAACATTGTACATATTTTTCTCTTATATTTCTAGTGCCGCCTATTAGGATATGTAACTGTTACTGCATAATTCAGCCCATTAGTTCATAAGCTTGCAAAATGCCACAACAGTTTGCGTAGTTTTATTTAACAAACAAACAAAAAACAAAACAATTAAAAACATAACATCTCAGAATCTCAAAAAGCGAACTCAAATCGAAAGCTCTTTTGCGAAGCACAATGCAATTGCAAATCGAAAGCATTTAATCGAGAAATTAGCGCGAAATGCGAAAAGCAATCGTAATGAACAAAGTGAGTGAAACCAATCAATCAATCATCATCTATGCTTACTTATGTAACTAAATACTTACTCGTATCTATCCAAATTCAAAACAAAAAGCTTCAAGCTTCAGTACATGCTTAAAGGCTTCTTCTACCTATTCTTTTTTTCGATATTGTGACACGAACAACAGCTTTAAAGCTTTTTTTTACAAACCAAAACCAAAAAACAGCCATTTTTTGTTGATTGAAATTTGTTGTATGTGTTGTATTTATAATACTTCAGCGATTCTGTTTTGGGTGGGCGCGCCACTTGCTGCTTTGGTGAGCTTTTTTTGATATTGCAACCACAAAACGACTAAAGCAAAAATTGTTTATAGAAAAAAACTTTGTTTTTATTTAATTAGAAACGCCAGCTTTTAGCGCTGCATTTAACTACCTATTTGTCAAACAATCGATCGATGTGTGCGTGTGTGCGTTTGTGCAGAAAAAAAGGATTATTTTTATTTGATATTTTAGCGAAATGTATACACGACTCTTTTTACACATTCCACAAGTTTAGTTTTAAACAACTTGAACTGTTTTTTTTTTTTGTTTATTTATTCATTTGATTAGAAACATACTTGAAAGTTGTACTAACATTTAAGCGAATTCTTCCAGACACCTACTAACCTTAACACTTGATCTCTTAACACTTGATCTCTATAACAAGCTGAAAGGGACTTGATGCGACAACTAAAAAATTTAATAAAGATTTTTGCAATAAGTGAATGAAGAGAGCTTAAGAAAAAGGAAGTTAATATTTGTGCATATTAGATCATAAATCCAGTGATGAATTTTGTTGACTTGTAAACTCCTATAGACTATAAATTTTCTTCAATTATTTTGAATATATTTGTTAGCATAGTGGCTACTGACTACCTGTCAATCAATGAATCAATACTTTAATAATAATCAATTTTTTGGAGTAGCTACTGAGTTATTCTTATATCCGGCCAAATTCCAATCTTTTCAGAGTCGGGTACTCCTTTCAATATAAAAAATCTATTCTTTTGAGTAGCTACTGAGTTATTCTTATATCCGGCCAAAGTCCACTCTTTTCAGAGTCGGGTACTCCTTTCAATATAAAAAATCTATTCTTTTGAGTAGCTACTAAGTTATTTTTATATCCGGCCAAAGTCCACTCTTTTCAGAGTCGGGTACTCATTTCAACATAAAAAAATAGATTCTTTTGAGTAGCTACTGAGTTATTCTTATACCCGGCCAAAGTCCACTCTTTTCAGAGTCGGGTACTCGTTTCAATAACAAACAAATTGATTCTTTTGAGTAGTAACTAAGTTATTTTATATTCGGCCATAGTTAATTTTTTTCAGTTTCGATTTCCCGTTTCAATAAAACTAGTCCCATAGTTTCTTAAAGAGTACATAGAACCTATTGTTTTAGTTTCAAGTACTCATAGAGTACTTAGCTTCCATTCTGTTCAATTTTGAGATTTGCTGGATTTACATAGGTTTTCTTTGAGTACATGGTACCAATTCTTCAAGTTAGATTGAACAGGTTCATCATTCAGAATTCTCCAGATTTTCTGATCGTCGAATGCCGACAAGTAAACGAAAAACGAGAATACTCGAAGTATTCTCCGATTTAAGTAACGATTACTTTAAGCCTTTTTTGAGCTTCAAATTGAATTAAAAATAATTATTCAGTTTAAATTAAAATCAATTGAGTTTTACTTGAATTTACTTGAATTCAATGCAAATATAATTTGGTTTTGTATTTGAAACAAAATCAATCCAAATTATTTGATTTATAGTTTAATTCAATGTATTTCAATTGCAATTATTTGACTTCAATATGAATAATTAAATTTCATACAATTAAATTGATGTGAATTGAATTGAATTGAATTGAATTGAATTGAATTGAATTGAATTGAATTGAATTGAATTGAATTGAATTGAATTGAATTGAATTGAATTGAATTGAATTGAATTGAATTGAATTGAATTGAATTGAATTGAATTGAATTGAATTGAATTGAATTGAATTGAATTGAATTGAATTGAATTGAATTGAATTGAATTGAATTGAATTGAATTGAATTGAATTGAATTGAATTGAATTGAATTGAATTGAATTGAATTGAATTGAATTGAATTGAATTGAATTGAATTGAATTGAATTGAATTGAATTGAATTGAATTGAATTGAATTGAATTGAATTGAATTGAATTGAATTTAATTTAATTTAATTGAATTGAATTGAATTGAATTGAATTGAATTGAATTGAATTGAATTGAATTGAATTGAATTGAATTGAATTGAATTGAATTGAATTGAATTGAATTGAATTGAATTGAATTGAATTGAATTGAATTGAATTGAATTGAATTGAATTGAATTGAATTGAATTGAATTGAATTGAATTGAATTGAATTGAATTGAATTGAATTGAATTGAATTGAATTGAATTGAATTGAATTGAATTGAATTGAATTGAATTGAATTGAATTGAATTGAATTGAATTGAATTGAATTGAATTGAATTGAATTGAATTGAATTGAATTGAATTGAATTGAATTGAATTGAATTGAATTGAATTGAATTGAATTGAATTGAATTGAATTGAATTGAATTGAATTGAATTGAATTGAATTGAATTGAATTGAATTGAATTGAATTGAATTGAATTGAATTGAATTGAATTGAATTGAATTGAATTGAATTGAATTGAATTGAATTGAATTGAATTGAATTGAATTGAATTGAATTGAATTGAATTGAATTGAATTGAATTGAATTGAATTGAATTGAATTGAATTGAATTGAATTGAATTGAATTGAATTGAATTGAATTGAATTGAATTGAATTGAATTGAATTGAATTGAATTGAATTGAATTGAATTGAATTGAATTGAATTGAATTGAATTGAATTGAATTGAATTGAATTGAATTGAATTGAATTGAATTGAATTGAATTGAATTGAATTGAATTGAATTGAATTGAATTGAATTGAATTGAATTGAATTGAATTGAATTGAATTGAATTGAATTGAATTGAATTGAATTGAATTGAATTGAATTGAATTGAATTGAATTGAATTGAATTGAATTGAATTGAATTGAATTGAATTGAATTGAATTGAATTGAATTGAATTGAATTGAATTGAATTGAATTGAATTGAATTGAATTGAATTGAATTGAATTGAATTGAATTGAATTGAATTGAATTGAATTGAATTGAATTGAATTGAATTGAATTGAATTGAATTGAATTGAATTGAATTGAATTGAATTGAATTGAATTGAATTGAATTGAATTGAATTGAATTGAATTGAATTGAATTGAATTGAATTGAATTGAATTGAATTGAATTGAATTGAATTGAATTGAATTGAATTGAATTGAATTTAATTTAATTGAATTGAATTGAATTGAATTGAATTGAATTGAATTGAATTGAATTGAATTGAATTGAATTGAATTGAATTGAATTGAATTGAATTGAATTGAATTGAATTGAATTGAATTGAATTGAATTGAATTGAATTGAATTGAATTGAAATGTAAAACAAATTAAATTAAATATAAATTAGTTCATTTATACTCAAATTTAGTTGAATTTGCATTCAATATGAATTGAATTAATGAATTGAATCAATGAATTTTATTCAAATTTAATTCAAACGAATTTAATTAGTTAATTTCGAATTTAAATGAAATAAATTGAGTTGAATTGTATTAAATTTCAATATTAAAATATTAATTTTAATGCAATTTTAACATTATAATTTAATTAATTTGAATTAAAATTAATTCATTGAATGAAACTTATATTTATTAAAATGTTAATTGAAATTGTTTAATCTCATTTCAAGTAAAAACTCAAATGTTGCTTAAATTGGGCAAAATCTTTCAAATTTGTCTTAAATCGTTTCTGTAATGCTTCAAAGATTTTCATATTTCAACATTTATTCTTCTGAGCACAAAATCATACATAAAAATCAATTCCCCTCAATAGTCAGCAAACACTATATTCACAATTAGCTTCTTTTTTATTTCAAAATAAAACAAAACGTAGCACTTTACATTCAAAACATAAACAATGCCTTCAATATTATGCACAAAAATAGCCTAAGCTTCAGCTCACAGTCACTATCCGATTACCTACTCATGCGGTAACCGAATTATTCAGCATCACCATGCGTCCCTCACGCTGTTATAGAGATTAACCACCACAACAACACAAAAAACTTTAAGCATCCCCACAGCCAAATGCAATGCCACAACATGTTGTTGCGCAACATGTAACGGTGCGTTTCAGTGTTGCCATATTCTATGATTTGCGCTGCCATATTGAAAATCTATACAGCAGTTTATGTCGTACAAACAAACAAACAAAAAGCAACCAAACATCAACTCGAAACTAACCCAGAAATTGTTATACATATTCATTGAATAGAGCAGAGAGTGTGTTGATCTAATTTTAATTTTACTGTGTACCAACTCTAGCAATTATATATATTAACTAATCAACCAGCATAGAACTAAACTATAAAGAAAATGTATTACAAAAACAAAAAAAACAGTTATACTTATGTACTTTTAGTGAAATGAAACTAATTTTGCTCTTTTTCTTTCTTTTTTTCTTCTCTTCTCGTTTTCCAAAAAATCAAAAAAATATAATAATAATAATAATGAATTAAAAAAACAAATTTGCGAAAAAAAAACCAACTACACAAAAAATACGCAAAAAAATCGACCACAAAAACAAACTGAATATATTTTTGGTTGTATGATTTTTGGTAAACAATCGAATTTGTTGTGTACATTTTGTGCCCGCATCCGTATAAAACGTAATACCGTAAATCGTATAAACCGTAAACCGCATCCGCATCCGCCATATGCATATCTACCAATCAAATTACCATAACTCTAGTTACTGGACACCCTCCCGGTGTGCCAAGATTTTAATAGATCTATGTGCAGTCGGTTAAATTGTAGATTCGTTCATTTAACTGAAGGTAAGTGCATGCCATATTTTTGCAATTTTTCCGTTTCGTTCCGTTTCGTTTCGTTCTGTTTCGTTCACCCGCAAACATTTTCGCCAACTTTTCATTTTCTCCAATTGTGGAATTTATGATTTACTTAACCCTTAACACTTGTGAACGCTTTTCGTTTGAGCTTTCCTGAGGCTTTTAGGACTCTATAGACAAATTCTTTCGCTTCGAATAATGCGCTTATGTGTATCTTTTCTTTTTTAGTTATATAAAGACTATTACAAAAACAAAATTGCTTTTGAGTTTGGTTTTGAAATGCTTAGTAAAGCGACACTTTGTAACGGTGGCAGAAGGAATTGCAAGAAAGGCACTAAATAGGTTCTTGGTTTGACAAATAATGAATAATTAACTCAAATTTCTTTAGTAATTTCTTGAAAGAAGAACGCCAATGGAAGTCACAAAATTAAAATTTATCAAACCTAAAACAAATTGATAGATTTCCAAAATTTATTTTTCTTTCAATTCCGTCAATTACACATACAAACAGCACACAAAATAAATTATACCATCCGCACATATAACATAACATTTCCAAAGATCAATGCAATAAGTGCCGCAGACAATATATATATATAGATACTTATACAATTAGCCGCATCAAACAACTTCAACTAAAGTCTGGACCAGTGGTTGGGAGAACAAATGTTTCGTAAAAAAGTGATAATTTGCTAGTCAGACAGCAATAAGCTATTTGCTGTTGTAACTGCAAGTACTTTGTGAAATAGAGATTGCAATCTCGGGATCCCGAATACCAAAATCTCGGGATCTCGTACAATTTTAGTACTGAAAATTCTCGGGATTTACAAAATACTATCCAGTGATTGAAACAAGAATGGCTTAGTTTTTGCTTTTATCATCTTTATTCAGAAAAAGGCAAACCTCATTTAGTACAAAAAATAAATTACATAAAATAAATTGCTTGATTAATGGCTCTAATTTCGACTTATTGACTTATGATAGTCAGTTATTATAGGGCTTTCCAACAAGAGGTGTTATTTTGGTATTCAAAGAAAAATGCCATTTTTTGAGATAAATTATCGGATGTTTATTTCATAATAAAGAGGAAGATATGCCGTTCTATCTTTGAGGTCTTGAATCGACACTGGGCTGTTGGCGTACACCTTAGCTTTCACGTGGCCCCAAAGGAAGAAGTCGCAAGGTGTTAAATCACAAGATCTCGGTGGCCAATTGTGATCACCTCTTCCAGAGATAACACGGTCCGGAAACTTTTTCCCGTAAAAGAGCAATGGTTTCGTTGCTTGTGTGGCACGTAGCGCTTGTTGAAAGTAAACGTTGTCCAGATCAATACCATCCTATCCGACCATAAAAAATCATTAATCATGCCCTATTCCAATGAACGACGAGGAATCGACAAACCTGGGTTTTCTTCAACACTTTGGGCTACAGCAGCAATATTCTCAGTTGTTCTTGAGCGACGTGCACGGGTTTTATTCTTCACATCACTAACTTGTCCCAACAGCTCGAATTTTTTCACCAATTTCTGTATTGCGGTCCGACAAGGTGCTTCACGACGACCCAAAAATGCTTTAGTTTTGCGAACTGTGACTGCAAGATTTTCACCATTTTTGTAGTGAATTTTAATAATTTCAATGCATTGTTGAAGCGTGTATCGTTCCATTTTTAGTAATGGCGTAGTTTCTACTTGTCAAATGTCGAAGAATAAAAGCTTCAAAAGTGACAGCTACCGAAATACCGGGTGATTCAAAATAACACCTCTTTTTGGGAAACCCTATACATACATATATGTATATACATATGTATGCAGTGGGACCAATGCCCCTAAACTACAGTGTGTTCAACAAAAAACTGTTTCTTTACAAAAAAAATTACCCACCATCATTGAATAATGGACTAATTTATACTTTTACTTTTTATACATTTATATTTTATATCTGTGGTAATCTGTTGACACTTGTCATACGTGTCAGGCTTGTCTAAAATTAAAACTTTTTCAGAAAAGCAAAATATAAACAAATACAATGAGAGTATGAAAATACCCTAATGTGAAGTTTTTTTTTCATACTTCATACTTTATATATAAATTTATTTATAACTATGATTTGTCTAAGATTTATACAAAATATATTTTTTTCAATTTTGAAAGCAAAAAAAATCATTTTTTTACAAATTCCAAAAATTATATCTTTTTTCCAAATCTTTTTCATTTAACTCAAATTAAATTTCTTAAATTCTAAATTAAATTAATTAATTAATTAAAATTAAATTTCTTAAATTCTGAATCAAATTAATTAATTTAAATTATGAATTTTCTAAATCAATTTATATTATAAATGCATCATCAAGTTTATGTTAAAAATAGTTAGTTTTCAAAAAAGGTGAAAAAATAAATTATCTCAAACTTCCAGAACAGTGGCGCACTCAGGGAGAAGGGGGTTTAGGGAGCTCAAATCCTCCAAACACCAAAATTGCTAGCAAAAAAAAATGGTTTCGAATGGTATTCGGCTCAAAAGTTGTACGCAAAACCCCTCCGCACCCCCCAAATGAAATCCTGTTTGCGCCACTTCACCAGAAACATTTCACTGAAAACCTTTTTTGAATTTTAACTCTTTTTCAATATTTGTCACAAAATTTCTGCAAAAAATAGTTCTTTTTTTCAACATTGGTAAACATAATAGTTACAGTTTTTTTAAAACATTTTTAAATAAATTTTTTCTAATGTGATTTGAAATATGATTTTGTCTACAAAATAGAAAACAAAGAATTGATTTGTCTTTTTTCAGCTTTTAATTTTTTGAAAATTGTTGCAATTGTTCCACATAATAGAAGGTAAAGCATTGTTTTTGAAAATTGTTTTCAGTGTTTTTTATTATTTAATTAATTTAATAATTAATTAAATTTTTTTAATTTTGTTTTCAATATGTTTCATAACGTTTTCAGCTCAATAACATTTATGGAAAAATTTGGGGTTTACAATTTCGAGATAAGTTTATGAAAACAAAAAAATATTTGTAACTACTAAAAAATGTTAATTAATCAAATAAAATCCAATGAAAAAATTTGAACAAATTTCAAAACCATTGAAATCCATATCTGGACTAATCATTTTGTGAAATTTCCACAGTTATATATGAATATTATTGTATGTGAATACCGCCACAATATGTTTTTGGGGTTCTCGTAAGAGAGCAAAACCATACCTAGTTAATTGAGATGATGACATATTTTTGAATGATGTAGGTAAAAAGTCAGCTGATTTCTTTTAATAAAGCCTGTGCAACTCTGGGTCTTTTAGAAATACACAAAAACTCTACTTGACATTGATTGGGTTAGTCTCATTCTGTCATCAGAAAGTTGTTACGACTTGCTATAAGTACCGCCATTTGAGACACACAGCAGTATGGCCGCCAGCGGTATTCACAAGACCAAACAGTATAACTAGAATAGCGATATTCACAAGTAATCAAAACGAGTTTCTCATAGATATACGATTTTAAATCTCATTGAAACAGATCTACAAATATAAACTGATTTGTACCATAGACAGTTCTTGTGAAGGTTATGAAACAAGTATTCTAGTATTCAGAACAAGTAAACTAGTATTCAGAAACAATTAAATTATGTATTCGAGAAAACCGTTATTCGTTGAACGCACTGTTAGTTGGTGATTTGAATAATTACAAATACATTTATCGGTTGTGATTTGATTTCTTAGACATCCTATGTTTTTCAGGTAACTTCTGGTTCAACACAAAAGTGAGGTTAGATTGCTGTGCATTAATATTCAGATTCTTTACATTTCATACATCATTTCAATACAGATTCACATAGGCCTAATGTTAATAGTAATCGAATGCCAATGTGAGCAATGTCTTTAAAAAACATGTGAAATTTCAAATTTCAATGGTTTCCGACTGTTAAAAAATTTTACAATATTTCTTCCAATAAATCCGTTTCAATATTTATTTGAAAAAATTTAAAAATCTATCTAAAACGTATGTTTAAGACGAACTTATGGGTTGCTCTTTCAAATGGATAAATTATTCGGGATTTTTAAATAAGCAAACATGACGAGTGGTGTGAAAATCCAAAAGAAATATTGGAACATGCCCACCTCCAGGTTTTTTTGTGAGCCCATGAAAATTATGCAAAAATGTGTTGAAAAACGTCATCAAAACTTTAACCGATTAAAAACGATTTGAGATTTGACTTTCTACTTTAAATTGATTAAAAATCAAGTCCACAGAATATATTTAGCCCTTTCGACCCCAAAGTTGCCTGAGAGCAACTTCACCTATATGTCATCTTATAGCAAAAGCTATGATTGATTTATGGGTTTACTACATTTACATTTTACTGTTATCTCCAAAAAATTTCAAATAATTTGCAGCGATATCAGGGGAAAATTTTTGATCTAATGGATGTCTATGAATTGGATGCGTGTGATCAAAACCCTGTTTCTTTAATAATGGTTAAATAAAATCAAAAAGTGATAATTTTGTATTTGTCCATAAATTTTAAATAATTTTTCTGTAATTTAAAAATATTTATACAAAATTTATTTAACCCGTTTTAAGCTAAAATTGTTCAAAAGTAAACTAGCTCCAGAACTCTACCAAAGAGGCGTGGCGACTTCAAATACCAAAAAGCAATATCGAGACACAAGGCAAAATTCGGTGTCGAAAGGGTTAAAATCTATGTACATCAAAATTTAGGTTCATTTCACTTGTGCAAAGTGAATAAAACTGAATCTCTCAGAGTGCCCACGAGCTGTTCATCAGTTCACTAAAGTATTAATTTTATTAATAAGCTTTCGATTTATTTGACAGCTATGGCACAGCACATAGAATGATCAAGGCGGCCATTTCAAACATTACATTTATTATTAACTATTTAAACAAGCTGCAAATTAGAAACTTCGACTAATGGGCGTTAGTTGCCTGACATTTAAAATCCAGTTGCGACTTTATTTTAATTATTTTTAGGTGGTTTTCTTAATAAAATAATCCATTTTTTTATATCACATTTTTTGCACATTATAATTTCTTTTATTCATAAACACACACACACATTGCGCACCATGGACATCGAACGCGGCTACCATTTTCAATCAACAGCCGCGTGCGCAGTTTATGTTGCCATTTCTGATTTTACACGCATTTCTTTCGTCACTTAATTTCTAACGCCCACAGCTTCGCTCACACTATTTACTCATGTTTTCGATTGTTCTTGTGTCGATTTTGCAAAGCTCATCACAACCACAACGAACAAACTTAACTAATGTCTACCGATTTGTCTTTTGTTCTCTTGCTTTTTCGCTGACGAAACGAAACGCTCCGTGTGGCAACGCTGGACGACGCTTACAGACGACAAGGTTGAAGTATGTGATCAACGTGTGGCTGTGTGTCGCGATCATGCAAACGGCCAATGCAGGCGCAAACAGTGTAAATATTATCACATACCGATTGTGCTGCCGCCGGCGAACGTCATGGCCGCCATTATCAATAGCAACAACAACAATAACAACAGCAGCAGCAGCAACATCATCACCACCACCAGCAACAGCAGCAGCAACCAGAACAATCAAATGCAATCAATCACACAGCAGCAATATGAACACGAAAATCAGCACCAGCAGCAGCAACAACAACAACAACAGCAAGCATCTTCGATAGCAACAGCAGCAGCAGCAGCTAAGGCCGCCAACGTTGCCACCAACTACAACAATAATTTGATCATCATCGAACCGCACCAACCGCCACACACACACTTCAGCTACAACAACAACTACACAACAACACATTACAGCAACAGCAGTCTGCCGAAGGCGCTGTCAGCAGCAGCAGCCGTCGCCACCACACAGCACGGCACAAACATTTACCCACAGCCACATCATCCCTATCACCAGCACCAGCAGCAACAACAACAACAATTGCAGTCGGCCACGGCCGCCGCCTACAATTGCCACTCGCCCTACTCACCCTCGTCCGCCTCGTCGTCGTCCTCGTGCAGCATTGCCACCTCGCCCACGCTCTCGTCGGCCACCACCCTGTCCACGACATCCACCGTCACCATGCCCACACCGATTGCGGCCATGTCCATTGGCAGCGGCTACGCAGCGCCCGCGCCGCCGCCGTCCGCCTTCCTCAAGGCCGCGCCGACCGCCTACTACGATGTGTCGCCCGCGGGCACGCCCACTCTGGTGCTCAGCAGCGACTACAACTCAAATTGCATTCCAATACTGGCAACGCCCGCGAACACTGGCGCCAATCCACAACACCAACAGCAACACCAACAACAGCAGCCGCCGGCCACTGCGCCGTCGTTCATCTATCCGGCTGCTGCGGCCACCTACGCTGCCCAGCCCGCCGCGCAACACATGTTGAAGTTTGCGCAGCAACATTTCCACTACACGCCGCAAGTGATTGCCACCACGCAGCAGCACATTGCCGCCAACAGTCTGGGCGCCATGGTGGCAGCGACCACCACGTCGCCGGTGGGGCTGGCCGGCGCACCAACAGCGGCCGCCACCGCTGGCAACGCAGCAACTTCGGCGGCAACAACAGCGGCCGCCGCGTGCATATGAAGTCGAACGGCCGCCGCAGCAGCAGCAGCAGCACGAACAGCAACAGCAACAACAACAGCGGCACTGGGCAGTCATTTCATCATCATTTTGTAAGAGTGAAGAGTCCCACACACACACATCAACACACACACACTCGTTCTTTGTCGTGTAAGTTAAGCAAAATTACGATTGTCAACGATCTTTTGGAAGCACTTTTGGCGCGAGCAGCAGCTGCTCACAACTTTAGCCGCAGCTGCACGGCGCCACTTATTGTTAAATGTGTTTTAGATACTATTTTATGTATGTACGATAAATTATGAGATTAGGCATTGTAAGTAAATGACAACAGCAGCAACAAAAACAACAATAACAAGCCCAAATTCATTTTCTCCTACTTGAGTTCCGACAACAGCCAACTTGTTGTTGGCAGCAACAACTGTGGTAAATGCTCGCGTGGTCAGTAAAACTGGTTAACTCGTTTTGTTTTGTTGTATTAGGATTTGTATTCAAGATGCCTCAATGGAGGAGAAGAATGGAGAAGAACATTTGAGAGGCACTGTACTTCTATGGGAGGCAATAAAAGTCGGGTAATGTGTAGAACTGGCGCTGAGAATTTCAAAGCTGTGAAGTAAACTTTAGGTATTGAAAAGATTTTTCGTGACAAGAACTGGCGCTGAGAATTTCAAAATTGTAAGGTAAACTTGACTGGGTATTAAAAACTTAGAAAAGATTTATCGTGAATAGAACTGGCGCTGAAAATTTCTAAACTGACAGACAGCTTTTTGAATAATTAAAATATAAAACGGTTCACATTAGTCGGTCGTCAAACAATTTAAAAACAAAAAGCGAGATACTTCGGAGCTTGGATATCGCATTGACTGACATTGGCATTGAATTTCTACACAGCGAGAAAGTGATCCAAAAATTTTGAGAAGACTCAAAATGAATTCGATTTGGTTCGGTTTAACTGGCTGATCCAACTGTCATGGAGAGACCTCTTGAACCTCAGAGAGTTCTGTAAGAACACAACAAATATGTCCAATTCATATTGAAACTGTTGACCAACCCTGACCTGGTTCCAACTTGGATACTTGTACTGCCTTCAGTCCATTAACTCAACAACCCCATAAGCAAACTAGTTGCGGTCAAAAGTCTCAAACACCAACAGAGAAAAGATTTCTAAATTTCTTTCAAACTTACATTTAGGCAGCGCCGAAAACTATCAGAGGTATGGTGACTATATACTAGATCGAATATATAATTGGTGACTGAAAACTTTATCTAAACGTTACGCTGACTTTAAGTACTTCAAGTATCCAATTTGAAAAGTATTTTCGTAGATGTGGCAAATAAGCCGAACTTCTGTGAAACAATTTTTTCATTCATAAAACGTTTGAAAATACTCAAAAACTATTTTTCTGATTCTTAGACCGAAGATCATTCTTTAGCTGCAGAATTCTTAAGCTGAAAGCTCCAAGAGAATTTTAATGAAAACAGTTCACAGTGTATGACACAATTGCGATTTATATTATTTGTGTTATTCACAATACAAAAATTCATAAAATTAAAACTGCAACTTGTGAGGTTAAAATTGCAATTTTTGACATTAATATTGCCATTTGTTACATGTAAATTGCAGCTAATCACATTTTGAATGATTTTTATGGTATTTCAACATTAATATGAGAGTTTCTGATATTAAGATGGCAATTTTTGAAACTTGCACTGCAACTTGTGACATTCAAAAAACAACTGAAAAAAATTCAAAATTAATATTACAAAGGACAATCTGACAAAAGGTAATATTACTTTTGTCACACGTAAATTGCAATATTTGACATTTACATCAACTTTAACGAATTTTTCAGTTTAAAATTGAAGTTTGTGTCAGTCAACTCGAAACTTTCTTAACTTAAATTTCCAATTTTGACGTTTATATCACAGATTGGGTGCTTAAGATTGCAATTTGTGACATTAAGTTTGTCATTTATGACATGTGAGTTACACTTTGTGACATTAAAATTTAAATTTGTAAGTCCAACCACTTTTGTACATTGAAATTACAGTTTTAAGATCGAATCGATCTTCATTTTCCCTTTGTGACACTTAGATTACAGTTTGGGACATTCAAAATCCAAGTTTTGTGAATTCAATTGCAATTTCTGATATTAAGCTTGTCATTTGTGACAGCTTCTGTGTTTAGAATTGCAATTTAAGACATTAAGTTTGTCATTTATGACATGTGAGTTACACTTTGTGACTTGAAAATTGGAATTTGTAAGTCTAACCAATTTTGTACATTGAAATTACAATTTTTAGATCGAATTGATCTTCAGTTTGCTGTCTGTGACACTCAGATTACAATTTGGGACATTCAAATTCCAAGTTTTGTGAAATCAATTACAATTTCTGATATTAAGATTGTCATTTGTGACGTTTTACACACACATGTCAACAATTTGTAGCAAGCAGATTGAGTTTGATAAATTTTTACACAAACGTTGAATTTACAATACTATTTCGTTATTAGTTACATTCAGAGAAAGTTGCATATGGCATCACAACGGGCCAGCCTTATTTTACGCTTAAACCCAACTTAACCGTCATTCAAATTGCAATTTTTGATACTCAAAAATTAATTTTTGGTATTTCAATTACAATTTGTGACATTAAATTTGTTATTTGTGGCAAGTAAATTGTTATTTCTTACTTTCAGATTATTTTTGTTTAATCTTTACACTAATTTTGCAGCGTGTAACGTTCAGGTCAAAATTTATTGCGTTCATTTTGCTTTTTATGACACTCAGATTGCAGCTTGTGACATTCAAATTTAAATTTTCGTGGCATCAAGTGCAGTTTGAGATTCTAAGATAGCTGTTTGTGACATATAAATTATAATTTGTAACATTTGGATTCATGTAATTAATTTGTGACATTAAAATGTGGTTTTGTGACATTCAGTTTACACTTTGTAACGTTAAATTGCAATGTATGCCATTCAAATCACACTTTCTGGGACTCAAATAACTGTTTGTGACATAAAAATCACTATTTGTGACTTGTGTAAATCACAATTTCTTACACTCGATCAATAGCAATGTCTAACTGACTGCAATTTTTACTGATTGTAATTTGTGTGGTTCAAAGCTTGTAGTATTCGGATAACTCATACTTTCTGGGACTCAAATAACTGTTTGTGACATAAAAATCACTATTTGTGACTAGTGTAAATTATAATTTCTTACACTCAAAATAATGGCAATGTGTGACTGACTGCAGTTTGTGACTGACTGTAATTTGTGACCGACTGTAATTTGTGTCGTTCAAAATTTCTAGTATTCGAATAACAAATTGTAGCTTTAAACTTATAATTTGTGACTTTTAGAAAGCTATTTGGTGGATTTCAACTTTTAATCATACACACACAAGTTCATTCATCTCTTTGATCTTTTTTTAAATTCACAGTGCCCACAAAATCCCCTCAGAATGCCGACGTTACAACTAAAGATCTCAAAAATGTACGGTTTTTATAAAAAAATTTATTTTATAAATTATTTCTTTACGACTTGTGGCATTACAATTCATAAAATTCACACATCTCTAACTCCTCTCATGTACAATAAGTCTTCAATACCATCATACACACACACACACACACCAACACTCAAGTCAACTAAACTAAAGTACCTACACTGCATAGTCGGCAAAACTATTTGCAAATAACTGCAATATTTTGCTCTCCCACTTTTCCCAAAACTAGGCACCCACACATTGATATTTGACACATTTATTAAATGCAGCCACATTTTTCTATCAAACTTTCTCTCCAACTAGCAAATCAAATCTACTCCATACAATCACCTTTAACAACTCGACAAATATTACCAATCACACAAATACTTAGTGCTAGTACCTTACTTAGAAAATTGTTGAGACACAAACACAGAAACACACACACGCACACACACTTACGATGCAACTCGACAGCATAAACCGAAATGCCATTTGCCGACACCGAACAGTTTAGAGTAGCGTAGCAAACCATTGTTAGACGTTCGCTCGGCAGCCAGGCAGAGCCCTTCGGCAGTTGGAGCAGCACAGCAAGCAAATTAGCGCAAAATCCGTAAAGCAAATAACCGAATAACCGTTTAGCAGTGCTCGTAGTGCGGTTACTCTCGTTACGAATTCGAGTTTCAAATTCAAAATCGTATAGATGACGTTCACATTTTCACTTACAATAAATACTGAAACAATTAAAGGTTGATGAACTATTTACAAAAACAAACAACAACAAAAAATATTGAAGAAAAAACCCAGAAACCAAACGCAATAAAGCAAAACAAAACTATTAAGAAACTATCTTATAATTTTCTAAAAGTTTAGCAAGACTTGAATAGAGATCAAAAACCGAATAGAAGCAAACAACAAAAACGGGGTAAACAACAGTAACTAAACATGCAGCCGAGTAGTACCGAAGGACCGAAGGAGAACAGAGGAGAAGAGCATTGAATGGGTTAAACATTGAAGAAGCAAACTTTTGATTCCGTTTGTGAATCAGTCGTAATTAGCGTATTTCTTAAAATAAAAAAATACAAAAATACTTAAGTAACAAATTAATGAAAAGCAAACGAAAATGTTTAAGGATTAGTGAGGGAAACATTAGACGATAGTAAGAGAACGCAAGCGAACCATGAGAGAAATAGGAGAAGACATAATAAATATTGTATGGACTACATTAGCGACTAATGGATATAAATTTAAAGCAGAAAACAAAAACCACAACCAACTAGTTACAAAAAATTTTAACTCTAGTGTTCCATATTTCAAATTAAATTTAATAAACACTAAATACAATAATTACAATTTAATTAAGACTATGAAAATACACCTAAACTATGACAAAACAACAACAACAACAAATATTTTAAATTATAAATAACAATAACAACAACAACAAGAAAATATTTACCACTTAAGTGTTGAACAAGCAGAACAAACAAAAAAAACAGATTTAGAATTGAAATAGAAATAGAAACGAAGAAGACGAAGAAAAGAAATAGACGAAACATTTAAGCAGCAACAAACCTTTCAATGATAGCGTTATTTAAATAGTAAAAACAACAACAACACAAGAACAACAACAACAAAAATAGTCTAAATTTATAAAGCAAAGCAAAGAAAATAGAAAACCGAAACAGAAACAGAAAAAGGAAAATAGTTGAACCTAAGAAACAAAGAAACAAAACAAAACTAACGAAAAACAATGCAAAACAGCAGCGAATACAAGTAAAAAAAGAAACATGAAAGAAGTACAGTCACGTCCTATTTTTGCAACAACGATTTATTACATAAATACAACAACAAGCAAACATACTGCAACAACAACAACAGAGACATTATTTAATGGCGTTTTGCATGAAAACAAAACTGCAACCAAAAAACCATGAGCATTGCACAACAACAACCAACGCAATAGCAACAACAACAACAACCACAAGTAACTGAGTAAGCAACAGCAAACAAAATGCAAAACGAAATTTAACGAAAACACGTAAAATTACTAAAATTGCGAAAAATCCTTTTTTTACAATTTATAAAACAACAACAAGAACAAAAAAGAACAAACAACAACCAAAAAATTAAAAAAAAAAATTAATAATAAAAACAAACAAAAAAAAACAATATTTTTTTATGTATGAAATGTGAAAGTAAAAATAAATTCAATGAAAGAAAGAAAATGTAAGCAAATTGAATAATCAAATTTAACTCGTAAGTTTTTGCAACTATTTAAACATGACAACAACAACAAAAACACAACAACAACAATGTCCGCATCAACTTTGATGCGCGCGAACAGTGGAAACATGATAATTGAAGTAAAAGGCAAACTTTTTAATTGTATTTTAGGCAAAATTTGCAACAACAACAACATGAAATTATAAATAAAAATAAAATCTTCCTACTTTACAAAAAGAAACAAACAAACACTGCAACATAGAGAAAACAAAAACAAACAACCACGAATATTCCTTTTCAGTTTCACGAAGACAAATTGTTTCCATGTTCCACTTGTGGCGTGTTGAACAATTGAAAAGTCCCCTCAACCCCCTCTCCACCCAAATTAAACTACACGTTACACTTCAACTTCATTTATCTCACTCGACACACATTTTTTATGGATTCTTCCTTTCTTCTCACCCGAATCGAGTCATTCAATAATTTCAATAGGCAAAACAAAAACAAAAACAGCAAAAAAACAAAATACTACCACAACAAACGTTTATTACAATAACAACATAGTTATATATATATTATATATATACATATACACACATATAGTACATATAAAAGTAAAATTAAATAAAACAAAGGAAAAACAAAAACAAAAAATCAACCTACAACCTACTCATATACATACATATATATTTATGTATATATACAAACCAGAATATTATATGAAGAAACGAACGTAAAACTTAAATCAACAACAACAACAAAAACTACACACAAAAACATACACACACACACATACAAAATTAACAACACAACCACAACAACAAAACAAAATCATTATATTTATTAATGGAAACTAAAAATGAAATGTGATCTTTTAAAGAATTAAAGCATAAATACGAATAAACAAAAAAAACAACAAAAACAATTAAATATTGTATTGTAATATTATAAATTAAAAAAACAAAAAAACAACACAAACAAAAAACACCTTTAAAGAGAAAACACTAAAAAAACAACAACAACAACTTGAAAACAGTTAAAACAAGACGAAATTTAAACCAAACCTTAACTTAAAACATACATAACTCAAACATATTAAACATTGCAACATGAGATATAAACACTTTTTAGTGCTTAGCGTCTTGAAGCGAAAATGAGTTTGAAGTTCGAATGGAATAGCAGCAGCAACAACAACAACAACAACCACAAAAATATATAACATCGTATTCATTTAAGGGCTGGTTATAATCAACGGAAATGACATACAAACATAACCAACAAACAACCAAACACACAACCGCAATGTTCCCGAGTCAGTGCGCACTTCAAATGCATTCAACATTCATTCTTTCTTACTTAGGAAGGAATCTTCTTTATTAGGCGCTCGTCTTTGCTTCTAGTGAGAACGAGACTTTAAGGCAACTTTTATACATTTTCCCACTTTCACTTTCAAATTGATTTGGTTGTATCTAGCAGAGCTTAAGATCCAAAACACTGAAAAATACTGAAACCGAAAATTAAAGCAACACTTCGGACCAAAGATTTCACTTTGGTTTCACGCTGGAAACGCTCTTATGGAATTTCAAGCGTAATTAAAAGTTGCTGTAAACAATAAAACAACAACAAAACTGTTCAAATTTTTTAACCTTTCAATCAAATCTTCGAAACTTTAAATTTTTTTAAATTATTGATTTGATGTTTGCTGAATTTTTCTATACAAATTCACTATTTTTGAGATCAGTAATGTTTCAATAAGAGCTCTAAACTTTAAAATAAAAAAAATAATACTCTGATTTTTGCTGCATTTTTTCATACCAATTCAATCATTTTAAGTTCAGTAAAGATTCAATCAAAAGTTCTAAGCTTTAAAATTTTAAAAATTAAATAACAATTATTAATCTGATTTTGACTGAATTTATTTTATACAAATTTAATACTTTTTGCTATACAAATTTCTTAATTTTGAGTTCAGTTTTGTTTCAGTTAAAAGTTCTAAACTTTAAAATGTTAAAAATTAAATAAATCTATACAAAATCGCTAATTTTGAGTTCAGTAAAGTTTCAATCAACAGTTCTAAGCTTAAAATTTTTAAAAGTTAAATAAAAATGTTGCTGATTTTTTTATACAAATTCCTAATTTTGAGTTCAGTTTAGGTTTAATTAAAAGTTCCAAATTAAAATTTTTTTTTATTTTTTTTAATTTTAAAAATTGCTGCAATGTTCGCTGAATTTTTTTATACAAATTCTTTAATTATGAGTTCACTAAAGTTTGAGTCAAAAGTTCTAAGCTTTAAAGTTTTTAAAATTAAATACAAATCTATTTTTCCACGTTCGCTGAATTTTTTGTTTATCATAAATTCATTTAAAATTTATTAAAATTATTTAATAACAATTCAAAAAACTAATTTGAAAAAAATATATTAAAAATCACTTCAAAAAATTCTTACTTCTGAAATTAAAAACAAAATTTTAATTTTTTCTTTTATATTATTCAAAACCTCTGAATTTCATATTTAAGAATTAAAAACAAAATAAAAGTCACATATTTACCAAATAATTTTTACTAATATTTGGTACTGTAACACATAATTTCTGAATTGTAGGACTTAATATTTCAATTGAAAGTTCTATAAAAAAATTTTGTAATTTCAAAAATATTTTCATTTTACAAATTTTTAATTCTAAATTAAATTAAATTTTTGTTTATTCTTTTCATCTCAAAATTAAATCCAGAAAACTTGAATTAAGAAAATTAAATTAAGTATTATAGGAAAATCACACATTTCCTGCATTTTGATCACAAATATTTCAACTGAAAGTTCACTGAAGTTCAAATTCAAAAATTATTATTCACATATTTTCTTGATTTGACTAAAAGTTAAGTGCAGAACTCTTTAATTCATCAGCTTAACAAAAATATAAAATGTGTTTTCACGTATTCTCCGGAGATTCTTCATTCAACTTTTAGAAGTTCAAAAGTTCAAGTTGAACTTTAAAAAGTTCAAATTAAAAAATTTTAAAATTTATATGCACACAGATTCTTAATTTGCTCATAATTTTAGTACAGAATTTTTAAAATTAGAAGATTAAAAATGCCTAGAAATGAATTTCAAGGATTCTCTGTATTTTCTTCCAAATTCAAATTTCAATTTAAAAGTTCAAGGCACAAAAAAAATATAAAAATCATACTCACATATATTCTTCTTGTGATAAAATTTAAAATAATCCAAAATAGGGATTTTCTAATTTCTTCGGTCAGTTTCGTTTCAGATTGAGAGGCTTAGTTCTTAAATTTATAAGACATTAAAAAAAATGTTGCGTACTTTTTTATTTGCTTTTCCCTTAAAGTCAGTTCGAAAATGGGGGAGAAATTTACGTACTTTATTGAAAGTCAGCTAGAAATTCTAAAAAAAATTATAAAAAATGTAAACAAGGCTTTTCCACATACATTTCTAATTAAAACAAGTTTTTAATACTTTTAATAAAAAAAATTCAATATAGTTTAATATAATCTTCAAATAATATTTTTTTAATTTTGTTTTTAAATTTTTTCTTAAGTTTTCTTATTTTTTTTTTTAATTTTTAAAAACATTTTCTTTTTTTTTTAATTTTCTTTCTTATTTTTTTTAATTATTTACACAATAATTAGAAATTTCCTAAAGAAAGAAATTTCCTAATTAGAAATTTCCTAAAGATAGATATTGTTCAGAATTTTCCTACCAAAATTTGCATATCAGTTTCCTTCTGATAAGATTTACCTTTGACTTCTTTGAACAATGCCAGAAAGACAGATTTCTGGTAAAAAAAGTTGTTCCCTTAGTAGGGAACAATAGTAGTAGTAGCTATTAAGAAAAATGTTTCAATATATGTCGAAAATTTCATTACTTTGGGATTTCCAATTTCTTTTAAAATCTTTCACATTACTTCTTAGTAAATAAACTTTTTTAATAGAATTTTCTATTAAATTCCCACATGTGGTCATGCGAATCCATTTGCTATTAAAAGAATATACAAAGCTGCCACAATCTCAACCACTTTAGACCGCAGTAGCTCTGCCGAACTGCTTTCGACATGCCAATCAAATCAACAGACATCTATATAAAATTTTTCTAAAAATACGCTCAGTCCACTTCAAATGTGAGTGCAAACTTTTCAGCGTTTTCATCTATTTTATTGAATATTAAAAAAAAAATGAAATTCCACAACTTCTTTGCGCTTTCGATTACTTATGTCGAGAGTCTTTTGAAAAGTAAATTTTCACAATGTGCGCAACCTGGCAATGCCCACTTTTTTGGCCAACATTCTTTTTCTTTATAATCCAGTCCCTCGAGCACATTTGTCACACCGCTTGCCATAGCGTCACCGACTTTTCTACATACTTACATACATTAATGTCACATACTAACCACATAAAAGCCATCAGTAATGACTAAGTAAGTAAGAACAACAACAAGCAGCTATAATACCTAAACTTAACTCTCAATCTCTCTATCTCTATCTATCTCTCTATCTCTTTCTATTACCTATAAACATAGACAATTAAACTGAACACACTGCGAATGACGAAGTGAAATGCCTAAATAAGTTTCCGTCCATTATAAACAGACCTTAAATTTATATGCATGCAAAGCGATATTATTGAACATAATTCAGACATACACTAACAATAAGTTACAACTACAACAACTAAAACTAAACCTTAAGCTAAAGAAAAATTTCAAGTAAATTAAACAAGCAAAAACATTTGATAGACCTTACACCCCCAAATATATATATTGCGACAAGCAACACGTGACCGACGGTCACGGTGCACCGAACTCTTAATCATACAAACACAAACACACTCACTCACACACACACATTTTAACAGTTACTATTAATTTTTAATAAGTATAGCAAACACGAATAAATCATTTAAATAAATAACTAATAACAATTTTGAAAAATATTTTATGTAAAATAAACCAACAACACAACAGCAAAAAATGAAAAATATTACAAAATAGAGAAACAAAACTAAAAATAAATAAATTAAAATAAAATAAAACATGTTCTAAAATTAGCGTTTAAGTGAGAAGGTAGAAAATGCAAATCGACAGGCGACCGTCGAATTGCCAAACGAAGCGAAATCGCTGCTGAAAAGTTTGTAGTAGGTTTTTCTCTTTTGTTTGAATTTGTTTTTGGGTCTTTTTTTGGAAACGTCACTGTGGTGTGGTGACACTTCGAATCGATCGATGTATGTATGTATGTTCCTTTACGAAGATTATTGAGCCCCGCGCCCCATCCGGCACCGCACCGATCAGTGCACAACGGCAACTAAATGCAATGAATGTTGAAAGCGACCGAATATGAAGCATACGTGTAGGCGCGAATTAAATATGTAAACTAAAACGAAACTTTTATTTGCCTTAAAGTTTTATTGAGAGATATTCAACAAAAAATTAACAATAACAAAAATATAAAAATCTTAAAAAAAAATAATGTAACGAAAAATCGTTTGAGCGAGAAGAAGCGGGGAAAATATACTTTAAAGATTTAGTCATTAGAAGCAAAGATGAAACCGTATGAAAAATCTAAAAATGACGAATAACTAAAACGTGACGAAAAGTGAAAAATGAATGGTGAATTTTTGTATTAAGCAACAAAACATTGAATTACATTTTAGATTAGTTCAAGGATTTAGTTGTAGAAGCGGAAGAAAGTAATGCAAAATTGCTAAAAGCGTGTTCGACTAAAACGAAGCAGACGCAGCAAAGTGTAAATGTTGAAATGCATTGCGAAGAAGGAAAAGAACAAGAAGAAGCAGCGAAATAGCAAGAAGCAGCAGAGCGAAGCAGCAGCGAAAGCAAAATGTGAAATGAATTTTAATGTAGTCTCCCCTCTATTTTTCATTAGATCTATGCAACTATTGTTAATTGAATCGAGCGAGATATGTTCAACGTTTAGTTTGTATTAGTTTTTAGAAACTGAAGGAAAATCATGAAAATATTATACGATGTGATGTGTTTAATGCAAACGCAATGAATTGTTGCGAATAAACGAAATGTAGGCAAGCAGAAGGCCACAGTGAACGTGCGACAGTGGCGCATCTTAAGCATTTTAAGTCATTTTTAAGTGTAAGCGTACTTTTCTCAATTCGAAAAATTTGCACACCTCAAGTTGTGCTATTAAACCATTCAATGTTGCATCGATTTGTATTTGTAATTGTAATTTTAATTTGTAATTTTTTTTTCAATTCAGGTGATCAAATCAACGAATTTTCCTTTTGCGCTCACACCATTCTTTGTTGAACTCAATTTTTATTGTAGTTTTTTATTATTACAGTTTTTTTATTATTGTAATTTTTTTATATAATTCTAATTTTTTTGTATAATTTTACTTTAATTTTTTACAATTTTTATGTTAATCTTATGGTAATTTTTATAAATTTTACACAAGTTTTTATTGTTAGTTTTCATTACTTGATGCCAAGTTTTATTACAACTTTTATGTCCGTTTTTTTTTATTTTTTATTGTATTTGTTTTTTGTATTTTTTATTTCTTATTTTTTGTTTGAAATGTGTTTACCACTGCTTTCCTCCCTCTTTGTGTCTTTTTTTGTCAACTTGATTACTTTGTGATAAAAATGTTTAAATGTTAGTTTAATTTGTGTTTGACAATTTTTTTTACTCTTATTAATTAATTTTTAATATATTTGTCTTTCTTATGTTTACAAAATGAAAATAGTTTTTAAGCCGCATACATGTAACGACACGCCATATGACACGTCGCCCAACCGCCTCAGCGCCTCTGTGCATGTGTGCGGGTCTCGTGTGCGCACGTGTGGCTGTGTGCGTGTGCGTAACGTTTATTACTCCTACTAAGATGAACACATTTTTTAAAAACAATACAAAATAAAATAAATATTATTAAAAAAAAAACAACAAAAAACAAAATCATTACTATTATTATATATTTATGAAATTTAGTTATTATATTTAATAAAAAAATAAAAAACAACAAAAGAAATATGTAAAAAACAACAACAACAAATAAAAACAAGAAATATTAAACTAGTTATTTAAAAGTAAACGACAAAAGGAAAAATCAATAAAAACACAACAAAAAGAATATAAAAGCATTTTTTACTGAAATCGTTTGCAGTTGGTTGGATGGAATGAAGTAAGTATGGATGTGTGGATACTGTAAGACGATGAGGCACGCTGTCATGAATGCTTTTACGGGCATACTTTTAGGCACGCACTTTAGATTACGGCAAACTTGCTATAATTTCGACATGGCAAGGATGGCTCACGATGGTGATGCGATGTGCAAGAACGATCGAGAGATAGTCCAACTGGAATGTGCTAGAACAATCGGCGCTATAACCAGACAGGTATAAAAGGTAAAGGATTTCATTTTGGGGGGTTTTGCGTACAACTTTTGACCCGAATACCATATTCGAAACCATGTTTTGTACCACGGAAATTTGTGTTTGGGGGTTTGAACATTCACTCCTGTGTGCACCACTGCCAACAAGTCATACACAGAGTAAAGGCAGTCATTGATCAATCATTAGCATTGATATTGACACTGGTTTTTTAATGATTGAATTGAATTGCGAAGAGGGAGACCGTGTCTCCGGTGGAAGGACCAAGTTGAAGAGGCCCTGTCATCTCTTGGTGTTACCAACTGGAGAAGGCGCGCGCAAAGCAGAGGCGCCTGGAGAGAAGTTTTGCGGCAGGCCGTAACCCGATAACGGGTTGTTATGGCCAGTTAAGTAAGTAAGTAAGAATTGCAAGTAGAGGATCAGGTGGCGAAGGAAGAAACTTAATTCGAATCTTAATAAAGTGCTGAGGAAAATTGCTACAGAAAACAGTCCCTATTCATCACTCAACGTGTTGAAGGAACTCGATATAAGTTATAACTTGGTAGAACACAATTCTTAAAGGGTTGCTGGAAAGATTCCGACCTCAACAAAAAACTTAAAATGTGGCCATTTCCGTTTGGCAGACAATGAATATTAGGGACATCAAAAAACTGTAACCACCAACGACAACATCGGTAAAGTTCACCCATTGGAACTAGATAACCATAATAGAATTAAGGATACAAGTGAGATATATAGGGTTTTTCAATATGAGCCGAAAAAGTAAATAAAGAAAAAAATCAATTAAAATTTGAATTTTGATAAAGCTTTATTATCAAAATAATATATGGTTTGTGCCATTAGTAATGGAATATGATATCATTCAAATGACCGCACACTGGCACTGGCACACCTCGATTCTTTTTAGGTAATTTTCGATGACTTTTTTACATATAGCAGGCTGTAAGGCGCCAAAAACTGCACGTATATTGTCCCTCAAATGCTCCAGAGTCTGCGGATTGTCTGCATAGACTTGGTCTTTCGCGTAGCCCCAAAGAAAAAAGTCCAAAGGGTTCAGATCGCACGATCTTGACGGCCAATTGGCATCAGCACAACGTGAAATTATGCGTTCATCGAACCTGGTTCGCAATTCTGTCATGTTCGGTCGTGTTGTGTGGCATGTAGCTCCGTCCTGTTGAAACCACATCTCCTCCACATCCATATCTTCGATCGCTGGCCGAAAATACTCGGTTATCATACGGCCATAATGTTCAGAATTGACGGTAACGGTCTGTCCTTCGACATTTTCGAAGAAATATTGCCCTATGACACCACCGGACCATAATGCCCACCAAACAGTGACTCTAGGTGGATGCATTGGGCGCTCGAAAACCACGTGTTGATTTTCTGAGCCCCACACATGACAATTTTAACTATTAACGTAACAGCCGAGGTGAAAACGTGCTTCATCGCTGAAGAAAATTTTGTGCGAAAAATTTGGATTTTCGGACTGTTTTCCAAGCACCCATTCGGCGTAGTTACGACGCATTCTGTGATCTCCCGGCTCCAATTTCTGCACCAACTGAACTTTGTATAGAAGAAGATGCAAATCCAAATGCAAAATACGCCAAATTGAGGTGATGGAGGTGTCCAATTGTTGTGAACGCCGGGGAACGCCGGGCGCGAAAAATGGTGCTCAAATTTTCACCATTTTTGTAGTGAATTTTCACTATGTTTACACGTTGAGCGATGCTAAATCGGTCCATTTTCATAAATGGCAAACACTAAACTACAATATTAACACAATGCAACGACAGATGACAGCTGCGGTTGTCGAACGCAGGGCTGCCAAAGTTTACGGTTCGAAATGAAAAACCCTATTTTACAAATCCCTATAATCTTTTGGCGTTTTATGAAGAAGTTAAAATGACAAATGAAGCTGTCATTCGCAAACAGGTAAGTAGAAGTCCTTGCTGGCGCATAGAGATAATGAAGAAATGGAAAAAACTGTAAAAACATGGAGGTCGATCTTACATTTGATCTACCTGGAGGCAACCAGAAAAAACGTGTTAGGGTATTGCACAAAAGTTCGGAATTTTGTCTGCCTATCCACATCTGCAATGTTTATAGAGAAAAAATTGTCGTATGTTGGGCAAAATTCTTTAAAAGATGAAATAAATGAGAATTCCTTAATTCATGTAACTCTTCTGGAAGCAACACAAGAACATTAGGAGCACATCACAACAATATATCATACAGATCTCATATATAAAAAGATGTCCAACCAAAAATCGGCACAGACTTTAACTGAAACTCTCAATGAGCTCCGGCTGAACATTAATTACGCACATTTTAGTTAATAACGTCAATGATTAATTTGGAGATCTGCTGCTTAGGGAAAAGTTAAGTTGTTCACATTCCAATCATATGGGAGACGCCCTCTGGTGGTGAACTTTTAAACCTTAATTAATTTTGTATTTTTTGTACTCACGAATTTTGGCGATCACTGAAGAAATCATTTAAATCGGTTCAGTAGTGTCCGAGATACGATGTTTTGTCACTTACTTAACTACTACATTTACAAGTGGGGAGCCAATGGCATAGAAAATGGTAAATTTTGTATGGCAGCCCTCTTAAGACTTGAAGATAGCGGGTAGGTATGTTTGGAAAAAACATTTGGAAGGAAAAGTAAATGTGTATCGGTCATACATTTGCCACATCTAGGGGCAACCTGGGAGCAGTGGGAGCTTATTTTATAAAAACCATCATTTTGTATGGAAGCCCCATTAAGTGTTGGAGATGGGATATAAATATATTTGAAAGAAATGTTCAGTAGATAAAACTAGTGGGGGTCAGTTATAGATTTTAACCCTCAAAGAGCAACTTCTGACCAGCTGTGGAGCAATTTGTCGAATTTCCCAGCTTTTTTGTGAACTTTGACCTCGATGCAACGCCATTTAGACCCACTCTAGCCCCAAAATTATTTGACTCATGCACTTTTTTACCCAACCGCATAAAATGAGAGGTTGCGGAGCATCGAGAACCTATTATTAAGAGTATCCATACAATACTAAATCATGTCTAGTGCACAACGAAGCCTCTCAGACAGTGTCTGATAGGATTGAAACTAATCATGGGATTTCTTTTTGGTGTAGGTGGTTCCGTACATAACCATCCCATTTGAAACCATTGTTACTATCCAAAGTATTTGTAGATACAGATATTTGGGGTTGGTTAAATAGCGAGCAAGACGAGGTTTTTAAACGTTTATGGCCAGTTAAGTAAATAAGTAAGGAAAGTTTAGATGATGGGGAACCACTGAGTCGGATGAATGCAGAAAATGCAAAGAAAATGGTGTCAAGGGAACCTTTGAGCACATACTTTACTCCTGCCCGGCCATCTCAAGACTACGCTTTACCCACTTAGGGGTCCCATTCTTCTCTGGGTTGGGAGAAGTCCCCAAGCACGACATTAAATCGCTGCTGAACTTCGCTAGAATCACTTCTACGGCGATCCGCAAAACTAAGGAGTTCTAACTTGTATCGCTAAGGACCCAATATGGTCTACGCGTGGCCAACCTGGCCAGTCAGCTAACATAACCTGACCTAATCAAAAATCAAGCAGGCTAATGGATAGAGAATAGAATAGAATTTGATGTGGTTTGTTGTACTGAGACCAGAAGTGATCTATTATGCCTCCTACACGTTGTTAGAGAATATCCCCTAGACCCACCGACCTAATAAAATTTAGTAACTGGCTGGAGTTTAGATGTTTGATGTTCTCGCAGTGTTCAGGAGTCTTCTCTGCTGCTCCACAGACGTCTACAGGAGCTAGCTTTAGTCTGCAGTGCCGAGTTAAAGACCGGTGACCTGTCTAAGCACCGGTGTGCACAGTATTAACACATAAACCCGAAAATGAAAAATTTGTAGTTGTGTCACTTTTGTAGTGCGTGTGCGATATATTTTAATTGCCTTTTATTCTTATTATGGCAAAGTTATCAAAATAATCTCCAGTTGATCCTATAGTCGGGATTATTCTATGAGACTAACAGCCAAACTTATGTACTAAACAAATGTTCAACATCTAAGTTAGGTTCCTCAAACTTTACTCAAATCATTGCATCACAAATTTAAATGCTCACTCACTCGAAATTTTATTCATTTCAATGGCCAAACACATGTGGCTTACTTGAAGTTTGACCTGCCAACCAAAGCGACGCTGTCTACGGTTCAGCAGTCAAGCTGCCGTTCCAGCATTGTAGGCGCAAACAAAACGTTGCCAAAGGTTAACAAACCATTTCCAGAGCCAAAGGCATCAAGTCTTGAAGATGCCTGCCCAGCGATTACAAATACATGCAAACAATTTCGAGTATCTACATTCAAAAAGTTTTCATTCCCATAAACTTTTTTCTACGCAAATTCGTTCAAGTCATGTGCTCTGGTCTGCCTTCTGCCTTCTAATGTGCAACAAGCCGTGTTCTGGTTTCTTTCAAAGTAATCCATACGTGAAAAAACTGAAGAAATGAAAGTTTGCTTTCACTATTTCGCTGCAATAGGCAGATCCCACTGCACCACCGTCTGTCTGCTGTTACGGGCTTTCGGATGCTGTCATGTAATGCCTGCAAAATTTTGGCAAAATTGCATTAAGAATGTGTTTTCTACATTGTTGTTGTTGCACACATTTTGGTGAGTGCACACTTGTGCATGGACAGACAGATGCAAACGGCGCCGTAAAGCACAGACACTGACGCATGTGTGAGTGTGTGTGTTTATGCACCTTGCCGCAGGCCCAAACAGCAGCGGCAACATTATAATTTTTCTCTTCATGCTTTGCTGTTTCGCTCGAAGCCAGCCCGTTCGGCTCAGATGGCCGAAAGGGGGTCAAAGTGCAAAGCGACAGCATGAATGTTTGTATCCCAAAACGAGGACAAGCGAGAAATTCGCAACTGGCAAAATCCGAAAATGTGAAAAGGCTTCGAGCGCTTAATTTCTGCTCGGTGGTCAAAATTTGCCAGCTACATATATATACTCGTATGTATGTGTATGTGTGTACGAGTGTATGTGTGCGTGCGTGTGGCCAACGCTGCCTACACGCAATAAGGACAGATTTGCGCCTGCAAGTATGCCAGTGTTTACATGAGGAACCATTTACCTATGCGAGCACATATACAAAAATGTATATATGTATGTACGTTTGTGTGCTTGTGTCTGAGAGTGTAATCATGTGTGTATGTCCCTGCTGCCACATTCTGATGAAGCGATCAAGCTGCATTGATGGAGTTCACATTTTACGAACAACTGCAAACTGTAGAGCGCTTTTAGGCGTTCAGTTTGTGGTCGCCTTTACTGAGGCTCGCCTCACTCCTTCTTCAATGCACCAGTTTGCCATTTAGCAATAACACTACCGCTCTACTACCTCTTCCCCTCCTATCGAACTGTTCTACAAAGTGTTGTCGGCCAGCTTCACTTCCGGCTGCCTTAACGTTCAACGCCTTTTTGGGGCTTTTACTTGTGCATTAACAGCAACAGCAACATTTTCGCAACACACACACACAAACGAATACTCAAATGTATATAATTCACACAGGTGTTGCTATGTAAGTGTGTATGTGTGCGGCAGCAAACACATCAAGTGTCCGGCCAACTTTGGCGTATATCCTGTCTGCATATCCTGCCCGCTCGTGTTGTGCCGCACACGTATTTACATCGCTGCATGTATGCAAGTATGCATTTTACCGTTATTTTAAGGCCAACCCCCCAGCGGCCAGCACTGCCACATATTCGGGCAGTGCAGCTTGAAACTGGCTGCAGCGTGTTAGCGGCCGCAGGTGTTCACCGTAATGTGTAAATATTTTATTTAACACTATTAAAACGTACACACACACACACATGCACGTGCAATCCTGCAGCGTTTTCCCCTTCATGTGTGTTTGTGTTGGTTGTTGTTATTATTTTTTATCCCTGTTGCCTGTTTTCATTGTTGTTTGCTTTGGCATGTAAAATAAATTTAAATATTTTTCTTTATAATTCGCTGCCCACTGTCCAAGCAAGCAACCACAACCAGACTCTTTTATGTCTCTTTACAATCCACTTGAATTTTTAACTGTCACTTATTAGCATAACGAGCCCATCGAAAACTTTGCGCATTAAGTCTGTTCAACGGTGTTGTATTCGAAAGTAAACTTGATTGCATGAATTGCTTAAAATTTATTTCTGATGAGGAAAAAAGTAAAAGAAAAAATACATTATTGCATAATATTACTTCAATTTTTTTTTCATATAAATTGGGCAGTTTGATAAGCCAGTGGCTTCTTGAATAAAAGAAATGTTTTTCGGCAAAACAGGTTTTATATCCCTGCCTAGTCTCCTTTTAGCTCGATACATTTAGTCCATCGTTTTTCCAAATTTTTGATCCCTTCCCAATAATAAGTTTCGTCCAGGTCCATAGACATAGACATCAGTTTCAGTAATGACCTTTTCATTCGAGCCAAATCTCTCATTGCTTCAGTTTTGGGAACACAAAATAATCGCAGGGGGCCAAATCTGAAGAATATGCTAAATGGAGTAGCAGTTCGTAGCCCAATTGATAAATTTTTGCAATAGCGACTACAATCGGGTACATTGATGCGTTGTGCTGGTGGAAGACAACTTTTTTTCTTTGCCAACTGCGGTCGGTTTTGCTTCAAATAGGCGCCAAATCGATCCAACCACTCTGATGTAAATAGATTCAAACTTTGTTTATTTGAAATTTTCAATTAATGCCTTAGTCTGTAAGTAAATCATGTAGACTGAAGTATATGCATAAATAAATAAATAAATAAATAAATAAATAAATAAATAAATAAATAAATAAATAACATGGACTAGTAATCGTTTCACCCGCTTGAAAGTAATCGATGTGAACGAACTGCATGCATTCCAAAAACTTTAGCCATGACCTTCTTGGCCAACAGACCTACTTTGACCTTCTTTGATGCACGTTCACTCGGAGAAGTTCACTGCTTTGACTGTTCCTTGGTCTCTGGTGTGCAGTAATGGATCCTTGTTTTATCAACAGTTACGAAGCGGCGCAAAAACTCGTTCGGATTTCGGTTGAATATGAGCAATTGCGACTTGCTTTCTGGCTTTCATTGGTAGTCGATTTTACGTAGCGAGCACCAAACCCTGCGCACAACCCAAATTTCAAGTCCTGGGGATTGGACACGCTGCACACATTAGTTCACTATTCAACGGGTGCCAAATAGCTATCAAGGAAGGGCCGCGCGGTGGCTGTGTATCAGATTGGATTGGACAGGGACAAGGATCGTTCTGGCGTTCGCCAGGTTGAACGCAATCAGAGACTATAACTTGTATGTCCGCTCCCTTCCTTCGGCGACAAAGGTGTTCGATGCGATAGTTGGACGGCGAAGAGGGCGGCCGTAGGAGGAAGGCCGTGTCTCCGGTGGAAGGACCAATTTGAAGAAGCCCTGTCATCTCTTGGTGTCACCAACTGGAGAAGGCGCGCGCAAAGCAGAGGCGTCTGGAGAGAAGTATTGCGGCAGGCCGTAACCCGATAACGGGTTGTTATGGCCAGTTAAGTAAGTAAGTAATGAGCAACCGCGGCACCCATAGCGCGGATAGGTTTTCCATGTCCAAATATTCATGCAAAACATGGTGTACCCGCTCAGTTAAGACGGCTACAGCTTCAGGCACCTCACGCACTTTCAATCTCCGTTCGTCCAATATCATTTCATGGACTTTATCAACCTCCTCCAAAAACATCTTTTGGGCGACCTGAAAGTTCGACGCCTCTTGTGCTGGTACGATCACAACGGAAGTCGGTAAACCAATTCTTAGCCTCATAGTATTTATCAAGTCTTTCCTTCGTTTCGGTAATGGTTTTTTTAAGGTAGAAAAAAATTTTTATCAGCACGCGAACTTCACTTTTTTCCATTTTTATCGAAATTTACAAAATTGTTTGCTCCAGATTTAGACATGACATGACAAAAGTTTCTCTATTGCATTAACCCAACACCTCTCAAATCACTCTTTGATTCATTGAAGTGCAGCCCACACTCTGAATCACTTTTTGCAATTCGTTACTACGCTGGACACTACAAAAATTGTCATGTTAGATGTGATGCTACAACAACGATTTCCTAAAATTTTCTTGGAATTTAAAATTTTGTTTGAACTCCCGACGAGTTTGAAATTACTGTTTATTATACACAGTTAATTTTTTGGCCATTGTCATACAAAACGGAGGTCGCCATTCTACTGGTTCACTTGAATAAGTTCAGTATGGTTTCGACGATACCGTTCCGTTATTTCGATGTTAAAGCCAAATGGAATTTCAGAGCGTGGTGCATCGCTGAAAGACTTGTTGTCGAAAACTTTTGTAAAATCATAGAAATTACCGTGTCCGATTGCCATCTAAGCATTGTTTCGCTTGCTCAGGAGCAAAAAATTGTATAAAAAAACGACCGGTGTCACACGAGTTAATGCAAAAGGCCTCGTGGACCGTATTTTCATCTTCGAATCGCTTGAGTAGCGACAACAAAATCTACTAATTTCTGAAACTGTTGGAGACTGGTCAAATTGCCATCTAGCCGACGCAAACGGTGACCAAGTCGGGATTGAGGTTCAGAAAAGTTTTGCTGTGTGGTTGGTGGCTCATCTACTATGAGCTGATCTTCTCTGATCCACCAAACAGTTAATATGGACCCGTACTGTCAAACACTGAACGGTGTGAAAGAAACAATCGCCCAGAAGCAGTCAGCTTTGGCCAATAAGAGAGGAATTGTGTTCCATCAAGACATCGCCAGGCAATTGGTTGGCTGATTCTTATGCATCCACCTTATAGTCCGAATCTGCCACCAAGTGATTATCAACTGTTCAAGTGATTATCCTATCTATGGCAAATAATTTTTCTGGCAGAAAATCTTCCTTAACCCTTTCGCTACAGGTTTTTACTGGGGAAAGTTAAAATTATAAATTTTTTTTTATATTAGCAACATTCCATAAAAAAATGTTTAATTTTTATACTCGGACCCTGTATTTAAGTGTGTTTTCCTATGAGAGTACCCCATTTTTGTGGCTGTAATAATTACTTAAACATAGAACTTATTACGCATGACGAAATTTTGAATATTTCTTAATTTACTTTGGTCAAAATCAAAAAAAAACAATGTATCTAAATTGAAAGAAAACGTCAAATTAAAAAGTTATCTCAAGTTTTCTGCTTCTTCTTCCTTTACTATGTCAAGACATACCATTCAAAAAACGTGTGTACTTCTCTTCTTTAGACTTAAATATTCAGTTTATAAATTTCGTATTTTTCCTAAAACTTCAAACTATTCTAGGGACCAACACAAAAATTTATTCTTGCAACCATAGTGGATGCAGACGTCCACAAAGTAGTATGTGCCATATGGCAAGAAAATAGTGAAAGGGTTAAGAGATGCTTGTGAAAATTTACCAGGACCAGGATTTTTATGAAAGACTGGAATGATGAAAGATGAAAGAATGTAATTTACCTTCAAGGTGGCAACAAGTTATTGAACAAAATGATGCATATTTGACCTAAACCAAATTATTCTATGCTACGTAAAGCCTTCAATTTTATGCAAACATTTTCAATTTAATTTTTTCTTCAACTCATATTGAATAATTTATTCACAAGCGCTTAGAGCATTGACATCATAAATCACACCAAATAACTGTTGCACTTTAAGCTGCACCTTCATTCACCTCCCTCTCTCAACAGCTGCTCTTGCCACACATGGCAGTGCAGCAGAGTGTTGTAAAAATTTCCGGAATTTGCCATAACACTCGGCTGCTCTCATTTCGGGCGAACAAGCCAAATTCAATTGGGAAGACACTAAAGGAAACACTCGATGCAAAAAAGCAACAAAACGCAAAGTCGTAAAGGCAACTGAGGCCAGAGTCGAAGCGCCCCGTCGAGCATTTCTTAAATTTCATTGCATTTTATGAGCCACTCGCGTGCACCACACCGCACCCCCCACCCCCACCCCCCCGCATGTATTCGACACTTTTTTAGCGACACAGTCTCGCACCCACGAGCTGCAATACACATGTACACTCATGTGTGAACTTACACCCACTTGCACACAGTCGACTTTCATTTTCCTTCAACTTTTGTCATAAATCTTACAACAACGTATTTTACACATAAATTTCAACGTTTCGCTTCTCCAGTTCACAAATTTTTTTATTGCACTTGTTACGCCCATTTTTCGTGTACGGCACGTTGCATAGACTGGCGCCGACGTTGCAACTGCCTGCTCGGCCATGATTGCCCTGGGGCGAATTTCGCGCCGTTCACACACACACACATACAAATGCACATTCATTGAGAAATGCGCGCGTCGCAACAGGCGCACAGTCACACGCACACGTATGCAATTATTTGCCGCCTTATGCCAACTAATTGCAACAGTTACGCGCCACATATGCAGCGCGCCATTGTTGCGCGCACACACACACACACACACACACACATATGAACATTCATATATTTCTATGTGTGAGTGAGTGTGTATGGCAGCCTTTGCCTTCTACGGTTTTTTGTGCTTTTTACAACGCGTTGGTGTGTGAAATAGGCACTTTATGCTTTCGAAACTTTATGCCCCACCCCCCGCCCTGCCATCCACCTAGCTGCAACAGCACAAATGCTTCGTTTTTATGCTTTGTGTCCTTTTATTTTAGTGACTGCACACTGTGCAACGCAGCCAACTTTGCTCATGACTCGCCGGCACACAGGCGCACATGCAGGTGTCGCTGACGTTGTTGTTGTTGTCTATGTGTGTGTTATTGTTGTGTAACTTTATGGGTTGCTGCGCTGCAACAAAAGCCCACAAAAATGCAAAAGCAATAGAAAAAAATTCAAAATTGTCGCTTCACTTCTTTGGCCCCACACATGTTACACCCGTCCGCCCGCCGTCTACAACAACACTCGAACCAGATGCTGGTGTGGCATTTTTTCGGTGTTGCCGTTGGCAGGTTTTTGAAAATAGGAAGTTGCGGTTAAGAAATAATAGTAGTCCCTTCCTCTCACTCCCCTCACTTCTCTCATTGCTGGCGCCTTGCGCTCGTTGCGTTGCATGGCAAAGCGCTTTGTGGCGTTTTACTTCGATTCTTTTGCGGTTGAAAGCGAAATTAATGGACCTGAATAGCTTCGACCAAGAATGACTTCACACACACACAGACACTGACACACATATGTACTACGACGATAGCGCGCACTGAAAGGAAATTGAAGTGAACAAAGCTGAGTTATGCAGCACACATGCGTCGACTAAATTAAACGGGAGCAAATGTTGCACTGGCGAAACATAATTCAATAATTTTTTTTTTACTCTGCCGAGTAAATAATCGAAATCAAACCATTACGATTTCTGTAGATTGTTCTTTGTTGAAAACGAAAAGGATGTGAACATTTCATTTGAATTCTTGGCGCATCAGAGGCATTGTAATGAAGCCTTAGCTGCTTATTGAAGTAGTATGTCAATGGTTTCTTTATCATTCTCTATACATATAATTGTTTGTCCTGATTGACTGACTAACTGACTGACTGATCCATCATCGCCTAGCCCAAAGCGCTGAAGCTACAAATATGAAATTTTAACTGTTGGAACCTCATGAAAAACTAACCTCTGCTAAAGTCAAGTTTTTAGATTTCAAACTTGGTGAAAGTACTCTAAATCAAAAATACTTCGACACATATTTTGCTTTTTTTCCAAAAATTAAAATTTAACGGGATGAACCAAGGGTTAAGGTTCGTATACGGAATGGCTACGGAAAAACCTTAAACCGATTGGCTTATTGACTTCAAAGTTGGTGAAAACACTTGAAATCAAAAATAATTTGACACGTGCTTTTCATTTTTTTTTTTTATTAAGGGGGTGTTCTGTAGAAAAAATTAAAAAAAAATCTATTTTTTTTTTTTTAATTTTTCAACAGGTAATGTTGTTATCTATCGTATAAAAAAAGGTCTTTGATGAATTCGGACCGGAAAGTCATTTGTAAAGGAGGTTTCGTCACGCGCTCCGCCGAATTTCCACAGTACTTTCAGTGAACAAAAAACTTTAAACGCGTTTTTCCCGAAACCATGTTTTTCGAACTGGTTCACACGATTACAAATGATTGAGTAGACGGATTTTGATAATTTTTTTTTTAAATGTTTCTAAAAGTTGTCGCTATCGTCCGACGAGCGTTTTTTTCGATTTTGTTATTAGTTAGTGTTAAATAAATTTTATTTTTTTGGAAAAAATGGGAAAAACAATTTTTTACTTTCAAGTCGCGCCATTTTGAGAATTTTGATGAAAAACAAAAAAGCTCCCGTCGGACGATAATCGCACTCATATAGATTACAACAAAAAAAAATTTTCCGATTTCCATGTTTCAGACTGGAGCAATCGTGTGAACCGTCAACGCATGTTTTTTTGGAGGGCATCACTTTGCGGCGCTGCAGTGCAGCAACGAATCAATATTTGTTCAAACCTTATACTGAATTTTGTAGTTAAAAGTATAATAAAACATTGAAAAAAAAACCGTATAAAAAAAAATTGAATAGTTACTTCACAGTAGAATTTCAAAAAACACCTAAGAAAACGAGCTGTTACTACAGAACACCCCCTTAAAACTGAAAGGGGTGAACCAAGTTTGTACAGTAAAAAGTAAAGTTAATTAAAGTAAAGTAAAAAGTTTGTATAAAGAAATATGATTTTTACGCCTTTTGACTTCAAACTTGGTGAAAGTGAAATAATTCGATAGGTGTTTCTTAATTTTTTTTTCTTTTTTTTTATGAAAGTCTGACGGTGTCAACGACGGGTTAAAAGTTGATATGGTGTTCTACACGTGTTTTTCATTTTTTTTAATCAAGACTTAAAGCGGTGAACCAATGGTTATAAATTTTGTAAAGAAATATGAATTTTTTACGACTTTTTATTTCCAACTTAGTGACAATACTTCACATCTTAAATAATTCGAAACGTTTTTTTGAAAAAAAAAAACTGATGCGATCAACGACGGGTTAAAAGTTTAGATGGATAACCTTTAAGAAAACATTAATTAATGGGCTCATAAAATTGGTGAAAGTACTCTTAGTGAGAAATAATTTGACACGTGTTTTTTATTTTTCCAAAATAAAAATCTGACAGGATCAACGATGGGTTAAAAGTTTGTATGGGGGAATTGACTTCAAATGTGGTGAAAGCACTTCAAAAGATAAATAATTATATAAGTATTTTTTCATATAAGTATTTTTTAAGTAGCAATTTTGATTAAGTACGCAATAAACACTTAAAAACATTTTCAGTTTTGGCTTAATTCTGGAGTTCAAGTTAATTTCTGAGCTTTGATGTATTCAGAGACCTATAGTAGAATTTTATGGCGAATATTTTCGTGGTATATTTTGTTCTTAAAAAGTCCTGTTTTACAGCACTTTTTGGGCATTTTAGAAAAAAGGGTCAAATTGACCCCTAAAAATAGGAGCTACAGGGTTAAAATGCTCGACAAAAATTCCTCGTAGTATTTTACATCAAATTGCTGAACACATGACATACCTAAAATGTGAGATTACATGGTTTTCGTATGCCGAATCACCATAAGAATGAGCAAAAAGGTTGAAACTTTGACCCCCTAAAAAAAAATTCAGGCGTAAACTTTTACTAACTATTTAACTATTTTTTCCTCTACCAGAATCCGTTGTTAGAACCAGGGGCGGATTCAGAAAAATATTTCGGGGGGGTTTCAAAAAGTAATTCTTTAATATTTGTAAAATGCTTTTTAATTTGTATATAGTTTTATAGGCGATCCAAATATTTCGGGGCGTTTCAACCCCCAAAACACCCCCCTGAATCCGCCACTGGTTAGAACATTGTTATGTATAACAAAATTTGATTTTGTTGTGCAGTGTAATTAATTTCTTATAAATTTTTCAACATTTAAGGTCTGTAAGCAGAAAACGAGACAGCTCAAAAAACCAAACAAAAAAAAATTCTTTTTGCAAAATTCATTAATTTTATTCGAAATTGTTTCGTTCTGCTTCGACCAACGTCTTACACGATCAATTAGATCATCTTCTACTCTATTCTATTCTATTCTATTCTATTCTATTCTATTCTATTCTATTCTATTCTATTCTATTCTATTCTATTCTATTCTATTCTATTCTATTATATTCTATTCTATTCTATTCTATTCTATTCTATTCTATTCTATTCTATTCTATTCTATTCTATTCTATTCTATTCTATTCTATTCTATTCTATTCTATTCTATTCTATTCTATTCTATTCTATTCTATTCTAGGCAATTTTTTCACCAGTCAACTCATTTATCATACACAGAAACAGTTGGTAATCGCTGGGTGCCAGGTTTGGACTATAAAACGGATGCATAAGAACCTCTCAACTAAGCTCCCATAACTTCTGACTTCTCACTGTCGATGTGTGTGGTCTGGCCTTGTCCTGATGGAACACAATTCCTCTCCTATTGGCTAAAGTTGGCACTTCTGAGCCATTGTTCCGACATAAACAAAGTTGCGTGTAGCTTAAGTTCAAAGGAGGAGGAGGAGGAATCGCAACATATCACCAAGATGAAGTACACTGAATGCATACTGAGATTGTTTCTCGCCTCCCTCTAAAATCCACCTAAATACCTAGAGCCCGACTCAAACACTTAGCACACACACACATAGCATGCTAAGTCATGCAATAAATTCCATTGCTGCAACTAAATGACAATTACACAAATTGCAGATTGGCTGCAACTTTGCCTGACCATAACTTAAACTGTCAATAATATTGAATCAAACTAAATGAGTTTCTGCATTTTGCACAAATATCGAATTACTCGCTACACTTTGTGCCAGTGTGCTACACTGCGTCCGCTCACAAATGGCTGTCAGACAAGTTTCACCCTTGGCCGCTTTGGTGCCGTGTGCCAGGTGCACGAACACAGCAAAAGTGCGCATTTAATAAATTGTTAAAGTCTTAGAAGTTGGCGGAAACTTTTCTCCAACGTCTTCCAGACGCAAGCAAGCGGCGAATAGTTGCCAAAGCAGCGCACTAATTTGTCCCAAAGTCCGCTTAGTTAAGTCGCGCATAGTTAACATATGCACGCACCTTTCGGGCACACACGCACACAAGCACAAATAAACAAACACACCTACACATACAAATCGTCCAGACACATTTTTGGATTTACTGTAGCACCACAACAACAACACCAAAGTACGAGTACGCCATCGAGACCAGAGCGTCGTGCGTGCGTCGCGAGCGCGTCTCGCTGCCTGTGGCAACGCCAGACTTTGCTGTTGGTTGGTTGTAAGTTGTGGGCGCAACCTGTGCAGGCGTTGACTGTCAAGGGGCCTTTGTTATTGTTGTCATAGCTATTGTTGTTGTTTTTGCGGTTGATGGCCATGTTGGTGGTGGTGGCGGCGATGGCGGCGACGCTGTCGTCTTATTTAATGCACTTTTATAGGCAATAAAATTTAAGTTTACGATATTGTGAAAGTTCCTTTTCCTGAGGTTTTCTTAGCTCAACTTTGGTTTACGCCAAACTGGCACCGGTGCGCGCTGAAGCTGAAGCGGCGGCCACAACTGGAACTGGCGCTGAAGCAGGTCGCATCGCATCGCATCGCGTCGCGTCGAGTCTGTTCTAGCGAGCAAACAACACGTGAATTTGCTCGTGACTTGGCATTTTCTGGCATTAAGTTTTCGCAAAGTTTACTTAACTTGCGGAAATTTACTAGCCACCTTGTCGCTGTTTGTTGTTGTGGTTTATTTCTTTGCCACACTTCAGTGGGTCCAAGTGCTTGTGTGTGTATGTGTGTTTGTGTGTGTTTGTGGTTCGAAATTATTACGACTTAATTTTAGTTATCACACCGCAGCATCCATTCTTCTGCTCAGCAACCTAAATAATGTAAAGAAATAATAATTTTGTGGGTTATTTCGGTTAGCATTAACTGTTTTATGTGTCCGATTAAATTGAATTTTGATAACCGCAGCAGTTCGTAAGCTTTGATGTTCGTAATTGAAAGGCAACCTTTCATAATCTGATACTTATGTGTGTATGTGTTAGTGAAAAGGGTCTGATTTCAGACGTAACACCACCCAGACAGATTTGAAATAATCTGTCAAGTTTAGACAAAAAAATAAGCACACTTGGTTTATAATAACCTTTTCTCAAAATTTTAGAATAAGAATTGAAAAAGAGATTATATCTCAAATTGCGTTATAATAAATAAAATAAAGTTAGAAGGACGAAATTGAAGACTGTGGTAGTGTACATATTAGTCCTTAAGATATATTTTTTTTTCAAAAACATTATTGAAAATTTCCATAGATATTCAAGCATAAAGTTTTAAAAGGACATTTTCAATACCTCTTCGTCCTAATGCACCAAAACATTATATTTTCTAAGATTCTAAGGAATTTTCTCTTTCATTTGATACCCATATTGTTATTCCACAATGCGCCCAATTTTTTAAATAATTTTTTGAAATAAACATGTCCTTGAAATTTCAAAGTCTTTTTAAAACAAATCCTGACGTCAGAGAGAAAAAGTAAAAACGCAGTTTTACAACATTTGGCCCATAGTTTTGGGAGTGCATAAATTTTTTTGTGTTTTGAAAGTTTTTAATTTTTGTCGCACAGTGTGACAATTATGTATTAAGACTGCCTCTAGAAAACAGATTTAAAACACGATATCTACTAATTTTTCGGGATATTTATTCGAAATATTCTCCCCCTGATTCAATACACTTGTTACATCGATTTAATAGTGATTCAAACGCGTGTTCCAACTCATTTTTCGGAATTTCCTCCAGTGCCCTCGTCGAAGCCCGTTGTATGGTCTAAATGTCATCAAAAAAGCATCCTTTCAACTTCAATTTCAGTTTCGGGAACAAAGAGAAGTCGCACGGTGCCAAATCAGGTGAATACGGCGGATGATTCAACACACAGACCTGATTCCGAGCCAAAAATTGACGAACAATGAGTGCTGTGTGACTCGGTGCATTATCGTGCAACAGATGCCAACTTTTTGGATCGCGGTATTCTGGTCGAATACGACGGATTCTGGCCATCAAACGCTTCAAAACTTCGAGGTAATATGCGGCAGTAACTGTTTGACCAGTTGGAACAAATTCTTTGCGGATAATTTCTTTGCTATCGAAGAATGTGATGAGCATTATTTTGATTTTTGATGGAACTTTTCGTGTTTTTTTGGCTTATGGTGAGTTTTTTGATTTCCATTCCTCACTTTGACGCTTGGTTTCTGGATCGTATTGGAAACACCATGTTTCATCACCCGTAACAATTATTTTCAGGCAGTTTGGATCATTTTCTGCGGCTGCAACGATGTCTGTAGAATGACTGACTCTCATTAATTTTTGCTCCTCGTTCAATGTGTGTGGAATAAATTTTGCGCCGACTTATGTTTTGCACAAATCCTCGTGAAGAATGAGTCGGATAGTTTCTCTGTTGATGTTTAAGGCCTCTTCCATCATTTTCAGTGAAGCATTGCGGTCTTCTGCAATAAAATCACGAACTTTCTGGATCATTTCCGGCATCCGAACTGAAATTGGCCTTCTTTCTTTTATTTCATCTTCCAGCGACTCTCTGCCATCCACAAAACCTTTATGCCATAAAAAACATTTGATCTTGATAAACAAGCATCGCCATACGCTTGCTGCATCATTCGGAATGTTTCTGATGCACTTTTACCAATTTTTGCGTGGAGTTTAATGACCGCTCTTTGCTCCATGTTAAAATTTCAACATCAAACGAAAACGTGTTTTGCAAAATGAATTTCAATAAATATCAGGTGTACAACTTTGCTTCCGCCGTTTTTTCCAAAATTAAAAGCTTTATTGCGAAAAAGTGCAGATGTATTATTCAAAGTATTGTCCGTCGCTAGCGACAACTTTCTCCCACCTTTCCGGCAATTTTCGGATCCCGGCTCGAAAAAAGGAGTCCTCTTTTGACGCTATCCATGAAGCAATCCATTTTTCCAATTCTTCGAAGGATTGAAAATGTTGATCTGCCAGGCCGTGTGCCATCGAACGGAATAGGTGGAAGTCAAAAGGGGCGACATCTGGGGAATACGGCGGGTGGGACAAGACTTCCCATTTCAGCGTTTCCAGGTACTTTTTGACCACTTTTGCGACGTGAGGCCGAGCATTGTCGTGTTGGAGGATGACTTTGTCATGTCGAAATCACCATTTTTAAAACGTTGAAACCACTCCCGACACGTTCTTTCACTCAGAGCAGCATCACCGTAAGTTTCTGAGAGCATTCGATGCGCTTCAGCTGCATTTTTTTTTCGAATTGTAACAGAAAAGTAAAACTTCCCGCAAATGGCGAGAATTGGGCACATAAACGGACATTTTCGAGCGTGAATAATACGAAAACAAGAACAACTGTCACTGAAACGGCGATGACAATTCGTTAGGCACTGTCCTCACTCACTTTAAAGGCATTACCATCTATGTATTTCAACCAGCCTCAGCCGGTACAGCCACCTATCGGAAAACGGCGGAAGCAAAGTTGTACACCTGATATTAAATGTCAACCAAATGCCATGAAATTTTGACAGCTAGAAGAGGAAGGTTGAAGCTTCAAATCGCATGTACTCCACATAGATGGCGCACTTGGTTACTGAGATATGGTTCAAGTCTTAATACATAATTGTCGCACCGTGTATTTAAAATACCCCCAGAGAAAAAACAACAGCAAGCGGACGCTCTCCATGAAACACCAACATTCTCTCATTTGGCACTGCAGCCGGATTACGAAGACCAAAGCCAGAAGCTTCGACACTCTTCATGGAACACTTACTTGAACTTGCATGTGTGTGTGTGCTGTGTAACACAGATGCAACCCACAACAGTTGCAAGCAATTGGCATGCGGTAGAACGGCCACAATCTGCTCTGGTTTCGAGCGCAACATTTGTGGCATGTGGCAGCACCGACAACAAAGATTACAAGTTGCAACCCAAATACTTGCCACACGTTGCTGTTGTTGGTGGTGCTGTGAAAATGTGCACGCAGCATTTATGCTGTTGCAAAGAAATTTAATCAAATTCTGTTGCATGCAACATTTTCATAATAGCAAACAGCATTGAGTGAAAAATATTGCAAAAACCATTGCTATGCAAATGTCAAGTTGGGTGAATGAGAAGTGAGGAAGCGGAGTAAGTAGTGGCAAATTGAAGCAGCAATCACCTAATTTCCTAATGCACTAATTCAAGTCGAGCTCGAGGAGCATTGCTTTCTCTTGCGGCAACATTGCAGTATGCATGTGGCTGCAACATACAACAACGATTTTGGATTTGAAATTGAAGTCTGGGCAGCTATAAATTGGAGAAAATGAATTTTTTTAATTTTTTTACTACAATCATCCGGGTTACGATTCCTTATAGACCTAACAGAGATGGCGAAAGTAAAATTATCGGACACCTCAAAGTCAAAGACTTGAATCCCTTGACTCTTGATAGGAATCCCAGTCAGAGCGATATTCCTCCTCCAGGCAGTCATAGAGGGCACTCACAATATGCTATGAAGACTCCGAGGTACATCTGGTACATCATTTCCTTATACTCCCTCTGAACCTAACCTAACCTAACCTAATCCAACCTAACCCAAGACTCGATTTTGATTACAATTATATGTGAAACGGGGATGTTAGTAGAGTTTCGACATTGATTTTTGCCTCAAAAAAGACTAAAAGTTGATAACCCCACACCTTTTTTGTATGGGGAGGCGCCCTCTGGTGGTGAATTTTCGAACTTTAATAATTTTGTATTTTTTAAACTCACGAATGTTGATAATTTCTGAATAAATAATTTGAATTGTTCAAAATTTTTTGAGATACAATTTTTCTTTTTTTATAAATGGGAAGCCAATTCCATAGAAAATTAAGCGCCCTCTGATAGTGAATTTTTTAACTTTTATATTTTTTGTATTTTTTAAAACTCAAGAATGTTGACAATTGTTGAATAAATCATTCAAATTGGTTTAACAATTTTGGAGATACAATGTTTATATTTTTTACAAGTGGGCCAATTTCATAGAAAATTACCAGTTTTGTATGGCAGCCCCCTTAAGACTTAGAGATAGAAAGTCTGAATGTATGGAAAAAACATTGGAAAAGTAAAATAAATGAGGGTCAGTCATACATTTAGTACATCTGGGAGCTACCTGGACGCAGTGGGAGCCTATTTTATAAAAACAATTATTTTGTATTTGAGCCTCATAAAGCATTGGAGATAAAGGGTAGGTGTGTTCAGAAGAAATCTTCAGAAGAAATGTTCAGAAAAAAAATTAGTTGGAGTCAATCATAGAATTTAACCCTCTAAGAGTAACTTCTGAGCAGCTATGAGGCAATTTATTGAACTTTCTAGTAGTTTTGTCAACTTTGGCTTCACTGCAACGCATTTACTTTTACTATTTTCACCTAATTTTGTTGGCCAATGCATTTTTGGGTCAAACCACATAAAATTAGAGATTCCGGCGCATCAAACATCGAAAAATAATGCACTTAATTATGTCTAGTATTCACTTTCTGTTGGTGAAAACCACAATGGGCACAGAATTCCTCGTACATATTCTTCCAAAACAAATACCATAAAATTGCAGAATACTTTAACTGTAGAAATTATAAATTTGTTCATATATTCGTTAAGTGTGCTTACTCAACCACATCAAACGCCCTGTGAATGAAGTAAGCTTTTACGCTGAACCCATCCAACACAGTCATACAAAGAATTAAAAATTAATCACAATATGTGTTCACTCACACCTGAAGCTCCTTCGACACACCCTAGGAATTCGAATGAACAAATCGACAGTGAAAACGAAGAGTTCTTAAGCCCATAAATATGCAACGTACGATTTGCAAGATTTTACATTATTAATTCATATTTATTTGTTGGTATTTGAGGCAGAAAGACACATGAATAGCACTTGTGAGCCTAATACTTATGCATATGTCAAATTGAAATGTAATTTAATACGCACACTTACGTTCACATGTGTGTGTGTGTGCGTGCTTTTCTATACACTCACACATTTAAGTAGGACACTCGGTTCATATGGCTCATTGAATTGGTTATGGATTATTTAGCTCATTGCAGCGCTGCTTAAATATGTACGAAATAATGGCATTAAGCCCGCCGCACAAAACTGAAATATTCAAGTGTGAATTTTTAGGCGATGCCACATTTTCATATTGAAAATATATGCACAAATTCACAATGATTGAGAAATTGAATATCAGAAATTGACATAATACAAAACATTTGGTGCTGGAGCGGCCATAAAATTTAAAGTTGTAAAAGAAAGTACACTATGAAACAAACAATTACTTTTGTGTTGAACATGAAAAGTTAATTTGAAGGGAATTTGTTGTGAGAATTCATGTAGCAACTACGAGTAAGTAGTCAGTTTACTTAGTTGTTATTTATATATTCGAAATTTTTCAAATAAATTTGTGGATTTTTAAATATTTTTTTATATATTTTAGAACGAAATTTTGCACGAAATAAGTTTTTATACATACATTTTTAATATTTTTCAGTTTTGTTTTATTGGATACACACAACCGGGATTGCTAAAAGGCAGAGAAGCATCGTATTTCCGAAATGCTAATCCTCATTTACCCCCGAATACAGTGGCGGATCCAGGGGATGGTTTTGGGGGTTGAAACCCCCTTAAAATATAAGGATTGACTTTAAAACTACATTTAAATTAAAAGGCATGTACATAAAAATTTATGAATATTAAAGACATACTTTTTGAAACCCCCCAACATATTTTTCTGAATCCGCCCCTGCCCAAATAACCTTTCGAATATTTTCGGTAGTGAAAGTAGAAGAGAGTAGATAGTAGAGTTAGTAGTTGGTAGTTAGTAATTAGTAGTTAGTAGTTAGTAGTTAGTAGTTAGTAGTTAGTAGTTAGTAGTTAGTAGTTAGTAGTTAGTAGTTAGTAGTTAGTAGTTAGTAGTTAGTAGTTAGTAGTTAGTAGTTAGTAGTTAGTAGTTAGTAGTTAGTAGTTAGTAGTTAGTAGTTAGTAGTTAGTAGTTAGTAGTTAGTAGTTAGTAGTTAGTAGTTAGTAGTTAGTAGTTAGTAGTTAGTAGTTAGTAGTTAGTAGTTAGTAGATAGTAGTTAGTAGACAGTAGTTAGTAGTTAGTAGTTAGTAGTTAGTAGTTAGTATCAGGAGTACAACTTTGCTTCCGCCGTTTTTTTCCAAAATTAAAAGCTTTATTGCAAAAAAGTGCTTACAGATGTATTATTCAAAGTATTGTCCGTCGCTAGCGACAACTTTCTCCCATCTTTCCGGCAATTTTCGGATCCCGGCTCGAAAAAAGGAGTCCTCTTTTGACGCTATCCATGAAGCAATCCATTTTTCCAATTCTTCGAAGGATTGAAAATGTTGATCTGCCAGGCCGTGTGCCATCGAACGGAATAGGTGGAAGTCAGAAGGGGCGACACCTGGGGAATACGGCGGGTGGGGCAAGACTTCCCATTTCAGCGTTTCCAGGTACTTTTTGACCACTTTTGCGACGTGAGGCGCTCGATGTCCCTCGGTTTCAACTCGTACGGCACCCAGTTTCCTTCTTTCTGAATCATGCCCAGGGCCTTGAGACGTTTTGAAATGGCTTGCTGACTCACTCCCAACGATTCGGCAAGCTCTTCTTGGGTTTGGCACGAATCTTCATCAAGCAATGCTTCTAAATGTTCATCTTTGAAGGTTTTTTCTCTTCCACCACCATGTTTGTCTTCGACATCGAAATCACCATTTTTAAAACGTTGAAACCACTCCCGACACGTTCTTTCACTCAGAGCAGCATCACCGTAAGTTTCTGAGAGCATTCGATGCGCTTCAGCTGCATTTTTTTTTCGAATTGTAACAGAAAAGTAAAAATTCCCGCAAATGGCGAGAATTGGGCACATAAACGGACATTTTCGAGCGTGAATAATACGAAAACAAGAACAACTGTCACTGAAACGGCGATGACAATTCGTTAGGCACTGTCCACACTCACTTTAGAGGCATTACCATCTATGTATTTCAACCAGCCTCAGCCGGTACAGCCACCTATCGAAAAACGGCGGATGCAAAGTTGTACACCTGATAGTTAGTAGTTAGTAGTTAGTAGTTAGTAGTTAGTAGTTAGTAGTTAGTAGTTAGTAGTTAGTAGTTAGTAGTTAGTAGTTAGTAGTTAGTAGTTAGTAGTTAGTAGTTAGTAGTTAGTAGTTAGTAGTTAGTAGTTAGTAGTTAGTAGTTAGTAGTTAGTAGTTAGTAGTTAGTAGTTAGTAGTTAGTAGTTAGTAGTTAGTAGTTAGTAGTTAGTAGTTAGTAGTTAGTAGTTAGTAGTTAGTAGTTAGTAGTTAGTAGTTAGTAGTTAGTAGTTAGTAGTTAGTAGTTAGTAGTTAGTAGTTAGTAGTTAGTAGTTAGTAGTTAGTAGTTAGTAGTTAGTAGTTAGTAGTTAGTAGTTAGTAGTTAGTAGTTAGTAGTTAGTAGTTAGTAGTTAGTAGTTAGTAGTTAGTAGTTAGTAGTTAGTAGTTAGTAGTTAGTAGTTAGTAGTTAGTAGTTAGTAGTTAGTAGTTAGTAGTTAGTAGTTAGTAGTTAGTAGTTAGTAGTTAGTAGTTAGTAGTTAGTAGTTAGTAGTTAGTAGTTAGTAGTTAGTAGTTAGTAGTTAGTAGTTAGTAGTTAGTAGTAAATAGTAGATAGTAGATAGTGTTTGCTTCCAAAGTTGTGTACGGAACCGCCTTCCCCCTTTCTTCCTCGCCTTCCTCTAAATAGAATCGTGTTTGTGCAACTGGCGGCCCATTTCTTAGCGAACGTCTTCGATTTTTTAACCACGTTGGCTGTAGCTGCATGCAATAATTTTTGTCTTTATCCTCTTTTTTCACAATTTGAATAAAGACATTTTAAAACTATAAAAACATCTTTTTAAATTGTTTAAAACTTCTTACAAATTTCATTTTATGTTCAAAAACTAAAGCAAAAACTAATCTCTACTTTTACTTATAGCTTTACGTTTGAAAATTGTTGATGTATAGTGAGTTCGTATTTATATTTTTCACTTTTACTTCTGATTGGTAGACTCTGATATTCAAATGCCTACAATTTTATGTCTAAAATTACACAAAATCATATCCGTAGAGGTGTTAAATTGTTAACACTTTTTGTAGATTGGTTTGATGCGCACACGATTGATTTAACAAGCTGTAACACCTGGAAATATGCAATAAAATTGTGAAATCGATTTTGCAATGAATTTTAAGGTTGAGAGATTGAAAATTTAGAGCTATAATTGTCTGTACGTATACGAAATAATATTCAAAATAATAAATAAATATTCAAAAAGGATGTGAGCTGTGATTACAATGAGTGGTTACAACCGATCAGAGACAAACATAAAAATTGAATTTTAGACACATCTTGAAGAATGAATCTCCGCTAAGTCGTGATTTTTTTGAAATTTGGGGACAAGCATGTGTTGTGTGAAGAAACATGATTTAGACATCATGATTTTGAACTTCCTGAAAATATTCTAAATAAAAAATAATTCGACACGTAGTTTATAATTTTTCGAAAATCAAAAATTTAATTGGGCCATCAATGTGTTAATACTTGTGGTTTTATAAATTCCTTGAAACTCTTAAGAAACCCTTAGACATTTCGCTGTTTTTGTGCCTAAAAGTATGCTAAACTCTCATTCTTGTTTGTTTTAGACTCTAAACGAAAGTTCCACCAGTCATTAACCACTCAACAGACATCATTACTCAAATATTGTCCATTTTCTCTCAAAACTATGCTACAATTGTTTGGGTTTAGCGCCGTAAAGCATGCTACGGATTCTTATAAATTCTTATAAATAAAACGTAATATCGAACGCGCACACTGGTACAGTGGGCACACATTAACTTCGACTGCCGCTAATTAGCGCACACTTGCAGCCACTCGAAAGCACACATCCGCACGTTGGCTATAAATATGCTATCGACTTAATAATGTTACGCCGCGTTGCACACAACATGCAATGCAAAATGAACGCTGCGCTGATTAAAAATGGCGGCACTCGCTGCACAAAAAACGACAACTGCAACGAAAAATCAAATAAAATTGCCGAACAAACGCAACGCAGCGTTTCGCGAATTTCGTATGCAAATTACGTGACTGTTTGACTGCGAGCGAGCGCTCGCAAGCCTTGAGACTTTAATTTGGCGCCCCGCACCGCTCGGCCGCCGCTCGAGCAACTACGCTCTGATGATATTTTAATCAGGTGGAAGAACATTTTCTGTTGATTTTCCAAAAATTTGCGCGCAAAGCACACTCACACACACACACACACACAGACATACATACAAACACTCGCATTTTCACAACGAATTTTCGCTTTTCATTGTGTGCGCCACGTTGGCCGCTCGCTCGGAGCGCGCTGCTGTTGACGCGCTGCACAAGTGAAATGCGCGCGCCGCATGAGTGAAATGCAATGAAGTTGCCACAACGCTGTGGCACTGCCACTCGCTGCTGAATTGACTAAATTACGAGCACACGAACAGACGAACAAAGGAGCGCGCGGATGTTGCGTTTTGTTTGCAGCCGTTGGCGCGCAACGGTGCGGGCGCGCCGCCACGGACGTGAGAAAGTTATTAAAGTGAAAAAGATTTAGTTTAAATATTTGGCATTGAAATTACGACCACTGAGGCAGCACTGCATCCATAGAGTTTTCCCCTCGATTGCACCTGCTCGCGTCCAAAGAAAGCTGGAAATTATTATTCTGCTTGCGCTCGCAAGTTGCCGACTCGGCCAGGCAAAGCGGGGCCAACTGATAAATTCGGCACGAATTGTGCCACAATTTGCCGGAATGCAACTTGCGGACGGAAATTTGCTGGCGTTGCCGCTGCTGCTGCCACTGCCACTGTTGCATTTTTAATATACTTGAAAAATGTTTACAAATAGCTGACTGGCATTAAAATTGCCAAATTGTGTGGGAGAAATGCTTGCAACCAAATACAAACAATTCATATCCACCAGAGAATATCGCATTTACTGGAATTGTAGTCAGTTTTTGAACTCATTATTAGAAATCGGTTGGCTCGGTTGGCTCTAAAACTGTCAGTTATTGTGCAGCTGTCACTGCGGCACAGCTATTGGATCATCCCAAGGGAAATGAGGTTTGAAGATTTTTCGTAGTGATTGACCTTTTCAATGATTCAGACAGAAACAAGTCTTAGTATAACAAGGCCAGCTTACCTTTATTAACTTTTTTACTTAATATGGCCCATGGCTCCAATTGAATTGCACTCTATATCTACGCAAACATTTTATATTTCAAAACAAAATCTTTAGAAATGACTGATGATAAAATATACTAAATCTTGTAGAAATGCGCCCAAATTGAATATGTAATGTCGCCATACCCCAGTTGCTAAAACTTCGAGGACGCTGTAAACTGAAGTACATATTTTCCTTCAAGTATTCGGATAACTTGACTGGGTAAGTATAAACACTGGACTTCTTTAACCCTCTGGTTCCCAAGAAGGCCTGTAGACATCCTAAGCTTAAAAAAATTTTCTAAATTACACCTTATGATTTTTCTAGATGATTTTACACATATGGAAAGGGAAATTTCTATTTTATAAAATAAATGTAGTCAGATAACGGTGCCACATGCACAACGGCAGTAACTGTAAGACAAAGTTGAAGTTTCGTGAGAAAGTAAGCAAATAATTATACATATTTGCTTACATATTGTTACAAAAATCCCAAGTTTTCCAAGGTTCGTTTTGATTGTGTTTGAAAATAAAACAACTTCAATTATTCAGCGCAAAACGCAGTCAGAAACTAACAATCACTTTATTTACAAATTTACACTACTTCTACGATAGCATGTTCCCCTTTGCGTGCTCAACACAGACTCGACCCCTTGCGCTGCCACTGCTGCTTTTATACTAGTTTTTTTATCGCGCCGAAGTTTCTTGCACATTCCAGTTGTACTTTCTATCTCGATTGTTTTAGCAAAGCTCATCACCTTTCGCAAACCATCCTTGCCATATCGGACTATACCAAGCGAATTATACCAAATTTGCCATACTTCAAAGTGCATGCCTAAAAGTATGCTCTCACGTTTCATATGTGATTTTTTTTTCTTTGTTTCCCACGCAGGCCTCTATCACGCCTCCTATGGACATGACATTTTTTTTCCAAACAAACATTACTTCTCCACCCCAAAACTATTACTGGTAATTTTTTTTAACAAGATTAAAAACTTAGGAACTAGAGGGTTACTTCTTTAATAGATAGTATCAATTAAAGATCATACACCATACTCACCAGTGGTGCACGCAAGGGGGGTTTTGGGGTTCAACCTTCCCAAATATCTGTGTTTTAAAAAAGTTGTGGGTGGGGAAATATCTGATACTCACTCGAATCAAATCTGTTTACATAAGACCTTTACTTCTCACTTAGTTACTTATGTTACTTAACTGACCATAACAATCCGTTACCCGGTTACGGCCGCAAAAACTCTCTCCAGCCACGTTCAACAAAATATGATAGGACATCCTCAACTTGATCCCTTCACCAGAGACACGATCTTCCTCTTCGCCACCAACCTCCAACTACAGCATTGAAAACCTTTTTCGCCGGATCTTTATCGTCCATACGGCAGACATGGTTAAGTTAAATTTATACAGCTTTATACCGATCATGAAGCTCCTTGTTGTTTCCTATATGATACGCGTCGCCAATACGAACAGGGTCGAAGCCGCTAAGTCGCTACCCGACCGCTTTCATGCTTAGGCGCCATAGAGGATCACGACCAGAAAACGCGTTCTAAAGAGCGCAAGTTTTGTCGGACGAAAGAGGTCTCTGCTACTCAGTTGCCCACCGAGACCGTAGTAACACCTATTGGCAAGAGTAATCCTTCGCTTTATCCAAAGTACACGAATTCGTTAACAACTTCAAAAGTATACCTGTCAGCGTCGAATTCAGACCCTAGCCGCTGCGAGCCCCTTTCGTGTAGATAGTATATACTTTATCTTGTCATTTAACAGCAGACCCATTTAGTTTCGATTAAATCCAGGATTCGGACAACTCCTGCCCGAGACACTGCGTCCAAGCAGTGAACTATTATGTCATGTCCATCTACGCTTCTGAAAGAGTTCGTGTCCACTCAACATCTCCGTCATTAATTTGAGCTTTTTTCTGCTTAGGTCCATTAGGTACTTCGACTTCCTTTCCGAGTAAGCTGGAAAAAAACAGCTTGGAGCATCGTTGCCTCACTGTGTTCGACCATTTATGGTTTGCTCGATCAATGAATTCCTGTTCAACACAATGTCTGTAATAGGACTTGCTAACACCTATGATTTCTTCAAGTCCGTAGGGTCGGCTAGTAGCCCCATCCTTTGCCAATCTGTCCGGACCCATTTTGGCAGATTCTCTTTCACTCCCCAAACGTATATTGTCTTCAACGTTCAACCCATTAGGACCTGAACGGGCAACTTTTAAGAATCTTCTGCGATTATTTCTGGTACTAAATCGAACGTGAAAAAATCATCGATTTTTTGCCGATAAGTTCGTTGAAAAAATCTTTAAAAAGTGCTTTCAGGCGCTAATACTTAGTTTAAACTGCCCTAATAAAAGTAAACTTTCTTAGGTAAAACTAGCTGTCTTAAAGTGGTAAAGTTGGGTAAAGAACGACGTGGTACAAACGATAACCCAATTCTGTTGGACAGTCAAGGCCCCGGATTCAGTCCACATGACAATCAGAAATCGTTTAAGCTGCAGCAGATCTCTGCATGGGATTGAAAATAAGGATATTTCAGGGAATCGCGGGGTGAAGTCATTAGCCCCTCAGGGTTCCACGAAGTAGATAAGTTAAGGCGAAGTGGCGCTAATCTTGCTATCGTTCTCATCACTTTTAAGTTAAAAACCAATTCCACCTCCGTGCGACTAAAAGAATATGGCACGAGAGAACATTGGCCACACGACGAGGAAGGTTTGGTCCAGTCCTTATCTAAATCGCTCTCAACAACTGATTTATCTTAAAATAGCCAGGCAGGATTTGTTGTCAGAGTCCTCACTGAAAACTGTCGCATCAATGCTCCAATGTAGTTCCAAATCGGTACTACTACTACCGTTAGTTATGAACTTTTTTATCTCTTTGGATCATAGAGCATAAAGTGCCATGTATTCCCTCGATCTCCCATTCTTAACTAACAAATCACACAACCAAGTTTTTGGTTTCTTATTTTCTAGGAACAACCCAGCATCCAAACAGACTAAACGTCCCTTGTAGATCCCCATTATGAGTAGATCTTGTGGTCGCTTCTCGGCACATCAGTGCCTGATTCAGGTGTAAGCAGGATGGAAACACAATGGGACTGAAGGACCATACTTGGATCATACACAACGGATCATATTATCAGTGTTTTTCTCCCTCTATTTTCCATCAACCAAACAATTGAGTGTACCTTTTTAGACTAAGTTTATGCCGAATGCTTTGACCATCTTTCGCACTCAACGTATTCATTATGATCTCTGCCTCATATATCTTCATTCTCTCTCTCCCCGGGTAAACCCCCCCCCCCATGCTTTTAATAGATTAAATTGAATTTTATTTAAAGCGCCTCGCACCAACGGAAATGCCAAGAGACATCTGCCAAAAGCGAAACCCCGCAAAATTCTTATCACCGCGAGTTAATTTTCCCAACCAACTTCCGCAACCAAAACGGCTGAAAGCAGAAGAATGAAACCATAGCCCGACAAGTGCACTTTGAACGTTGCGACAAACATGTTTCACCCGCCGCATAAGCGACAGTGTGGGCATCGCCGCCATTCCCAAACATTAGCGACGCAAAACTTGCAAATCCGACGAGTTCATCATCGTCAACAACTTCGACAGCAGCGCCAGTACTCGACATCAAAGCAGCGCGCCGCCAACAACCACATCAACAACAACAAGTCGACAATAAATGATAGCAGATAACACATTCGCGCCGCACAGTCGCGCAGCGCAAAACACAAAATCCCTAAAGTTGTAAGACGATACCCGGCGAGGGCATCCTTCGAATTGTGCAGCAACTACGCGAACTGCTTTGCAGTGATGAATCGGCGTCGGCGACTTCGTCAGTCAAATTGGCGCTATGCAATGCCAAGTTTATTATTTAAATTTGTCCCACGCCAACGAAACTGTTTCGAGCCGTTGTCTATGTTTCTGGGTGAGTGCTGCCAGGATGGGCGAATAATGGGAAAATAGTACAGAAAGTACTGTAAGGATACAAATTATAACTATTTATAGATGGTCATAGAGATTGCAATGGTTTGAAAAAATATTCAAATTGCTTTGAATATTACTATGAGCTTAATTTTTCAGAAGATCTTTTATATAGGAAAAGAAATACCCAAATATCTGTGAATACGGATTCAGTTAATAAACTAATTCGACTTCTTGATGAAGTTTAGTTCAGCTTCTGCTGTATTCCTCAGACCAGAACCAGGAAACTAGAAGCTAAAATGTTCCATACAGCCGAATTGAACGAAGGGAACATCCAATTCCCAAGTTCAGTTTTCTAGCCAGAGATAGCAAAAGCCCATACAAGTGAAAATGGTTTCTTCTTCTTTTACCTCGAAGTGAAGGTCCATCTATAGACAAATTCTTAGAGTTCAATACTGTAAACACTCATAAAAGGAAGTCCCTGTAATACATGTCCCTTTTGATTTCTATATACCTAAAGATCGCCTTGTGTAAAGCCTCGGTTGATATTATTTCTATCTATACCTATTAAAAAAGATGTTTTCTCTGTCAACGCTTAGAATTCAACCGACTAAAAGCGTGTACTTTGTTTCTTCCACATCGAGTTGTACCGAGAGATTTCACAACTTCTTATAACGATTTTTAGAAGACGCTCGCTCTGAATCCAACAAGGTCTATGCATATCCCTTCTTACTTTCATATACCTAAAGGACGCCTTGGTTGATGTCTCGAGGAGTATTGAGAGATTTCAAAACTACTTATAGCGGTTAGTAAAAGAAGCTCGCTCGGTGTCCAACGAGGTCTGTGCATATCCCTTCTTACTTTCATATACCTAAAGAACGCCTTGGTTGATGTCTCGAGGAGTATTGAGACATTTCAAAACTACTTATAGTAATTAGTAGAAGAAACTCGCTCGGTATCCAACGAGGTCTGTGCATATCCCTTCTTACTTTCATATACCGAAAGAACGCCTTGGTTGATGTCTCGAGGAGTATTGAGAGATTTCAAAACTACTTATAGCGGTTAGTAAAAGAAGCTCGCTCGGTATCCAACGAGGTCTGTGCATATCCCTTCTTACTTTCATATACCTAAAGAACGCCTTGGTTGATGTCTCGAGGAGTATTGAGCGATTTCAAAACTACTTATAGTAATTAGTAGAAGAAACTCGCTCGGTATCCAACGAGGTCTGTGCATATCCCTTCTTACTTTCATATATCAAAAGAACGCCTTGGTTGATGTCTCGAGGAGTATTGAGAGATTTCAAAACTACTTATAGCGGTTAGTAAAAGAAGCTCGCTCGGTAGCCAACGAGGTCTGTGCATATCCCTTCTTACTTTCATATACCTTAAGAACGCCTTGGTTGATGTCTCGAGGAGTATTGAGAGATTTCAAAACTACTTATAGTAATTAGTAGAAGAAACTCGCTCGGTATCCAACGAGGTCTGTGCATATCCCATCTTACTTTCATATACCTAAAGACCGCCTTGGTTAATGTCTCGATAAGCATTGATACATTTCAAATACCGACTATAAAAAGAAGCAGGCTCTGTTAACGCTAGGATCCAAAGAGATCTATTCGTGTCCCTTCTCACTTCCATATACCTTAAGTTCGCCTTATCTTAAGTCTCGAGGAGTATCGAGTGACATCAATACCACTAACAACGAATATTTTTGGACCCACTAAGGTCTTCGCGTGCCCTTCCTTACCTCCAAATAATCACTATTGAAGAGGTCAACCATTGACATTCGACTCCATTAATTTCTATATGTATTGCTCGCTTTCTATTTCATCTCCATTTGTAATGCACCCAATCTGGCAAGTCTGCAAAGTGCGCCCAAAAATCTAAATCAAACGCAGGAAACGCCGCAGTCCAAAGTAACGTCAACATGCGGCATGCAACGGAATGCGGAAGCCCGAAACCTTAGCGCAGCCTAACCCGCAGGAAACCGCTTGTGCACCTGCCATCTCCGCGGCCCAGCTGCAACGCTGACAAAACGGATGAACGCTTAGACGGGCGGAAGTGGCGGCATGCGCACAACTTATCCCTTTATTTTGCATAAAATATTGAAATGCCATGTTAAGTGCCACTTAATGCGACTCTACCAAAGGCACGTGGCGGTTGGCGGCGAGCGCGCAGCGGACATTCGAGCTCCCGGAAAAGGAAACCCACGGCAAACGCACAGCGGCGATGCGAATGCGATACGACACCGTACACGTCCCGGGCAACTGTCAATCCGAAAAGCTTTTGGGCTTCATTGAGTTGTGACGCCCAATGTTGTGCGCGCGCCCCCACCCGCAACTAACCAACCGAACCGAACACACTGCGGCGAAAATGTTTCCCAAAGAAACCCGACTGCAAGGAAGCACAACTTGTGAGTCGCTCAGCTCGGAACGCAGCGTAGAGCTCGAGCAGCCTCAGCGTATTCGGCTGCTGCGGTTGCGGCCTCTGTCGCTGTCGCTCCGGCGGCTGACTGTAAAAGTTTTTCAGCGATTTGGAAGCGATTGAATTGTAATGAATCTGATTTGGCATGCGAGAAAGTTTTTCGGTGATGTTTGCAACGGTGGAAAAGTTGACGGTGACATGTTTGGTACTTTCCGATTTCTATCGTCTTCATTTTCCCCATACCCCCGATTCCCTACACATAGCCGATTTTTCAGTTTGACTCGCGTTTTATTTGAATTTGTTATGGTTTTTTTTAACTTTTTTTTGCTTTTGTTGAACGACTGTGTTTTTACTTCGGTTGCGGTTGTTTCGGGCATTGCGGTCGCACTCATGAAGGCTTTGTTGTTGTTGCTATTGTTGCTGCTGTTTGTATTAAATGCGCTTTGCTGCCTCCCCCTGTAACTTGTTTTCCTTAACAGTAATTGTGCGCGAATTGTGTAAAATATGCGTGAACGCACGGCTGCGATTTGAATTGATTACTTTTGTAATCGGTAAAACTTTCAAACGTTACTGGATTCAATTTGAGCTTAAATATAGCTTTGCAGAAGTTTAGAAGCAAACAACAAAAGTAATTCATGTATTTGAGCTGAATGGTTTAACTATAGTTCTGTGTTTGAAAAAATACAGAGGCGCTATTTTATAACTCTTTTGAATTTTGAATTGAAATTTTTCATTGTCTTATAATTCATTTGTATGGTTTTGTCATACAACTTTTTTATCATTTACAAACGCATGATTAGGGTTACCAACCGATTTCCTGAAGTAGTCCATGTCCCCAGTTTTCACAAGAAATGGTTTTGTCTCCTCTTTTAGTTACAGTTTTAATTCAAGTCTAAACTGAATTACTCAAAATGTAAGTTGGTTGCATATAAATTTTTTTTAATTAAATACACATTTGATCAAAATATAGATTAGATAAGGTCAGATAGGAAAATCGTGACATCAGCTGCCGTAGACTCTGCATCCATTGCCAAACTAAGACTTCAAGACCATTTGTGTTTCTATTGGCTCGGGAATAAAAAATCAACCTAGAAACAGTCTTTCGAGTTATTAAAAAGTTGAAGGAAGACTTCTACATCACTTGAAAGCCAGACTCTGGATGAGAGAACGAGGTTCTGAGACCAAAGAAAGGCCAACAAATTAAAGGCTCAGTTAAAAAACTATCCGAATATATTTGGAAGAAAACACATTAACTGCCGAAATTTCGGTGAGGTATAATTATTTGGCCATAGAATGTTCACCAATTTTGTCAATCTAAATATAGGGTGTTTTTTTTAGAGGTATAGAACTTCGAATTGAAATAAAACACAAGAAAGGATAATTTTATGCCATTAATGTTTAAATATGATTTCGGGCATGTGGCCGCCGCGGCTGGCTCGAATAAAGCCAATTCTACAGGTCCAATTTTCAAGTTGATGGACAAAGCTCCAAGTGCTGTGCACGGTGGCGAATCGATTCATTCGGGTCCTCTTCAACATTTTGCTCTACAGCGGCAATTTTTTCTTCGGTGCGCACTGTTCGACGTCTCTGCGGATGCATATTATCACATAGAGTAAACGTAGTGCGAAAACGACCTATGGTTAACCGATGGATGGATCGATTTTGCTCTGATGGACGATTATGTCGACCATAAAATGGACAGAGCTTGCGGTAAACTTCGCGAACTGAACCATTATTTTCGAAATAAATTTGCACGATTTGCAAGCGTTGTTCTTTTGTCAACCTGTTCATGATGAAATGGCAAACCAAACTGAACATAAATGACATTAGAGTTGCCAGATTTGACCACAAAATGCCAGTTTTATCTCTATTCGAAAAACAAACCTCTAAAAAAAACACCCTATATTAGCTTTAAATTTGCTGAAGACGTTGAATATTTTAAAAAACTTATAAAAACAAAACTTCGAAAACACACAAATACATACAAACTTAAGACGGCTGTAAATTTTAAAAGACAACTAACTTTGCAAAACCTAAGAAGGCTTTTATTACTCCAGACCAGTACTACCGACCAGTAGTGACCGGGTCCAGGTCAGAAAAAAACTGTTTTACAGTGAAATTGGCTCAGAAAGAGAATCTTTTGTACGCAGAGTCGAAAAAGAACCTGCACGGAGAACCTTTAAGTTTCATAAAGTTCCAAGAACTTTTAAGCAAAATAACGTGGAAAAAAATGTAAACATTATTTTTTGGAAAATGTAATTGCTGCATTCTAGAGCATGAATCACATGTTCTAGTGGACTTTTTACAACTTTCTAATTAGGAGTTTTACACTACACAATCTCGAAGAATTGTTGACCAAACATTTGAAACTAAAAGACTGCCAAAATTGCCACGTAAATTCTTTATTTAGCAAGACAGACTGTTTGGGGCCAAAAAGAGCAAATCACTTATGACTTCGGGCGCAAAAAATTCCATTCTTTATATCAAGGAATGCTTGGAGAAAAGCCTACTTTCATTCTGAAGGCATGAGGTGTCCAATTTTTTTCGACCCAATTGTGCTTTCTGGCACTGTAGTGACATTAGTAGATGAAGATTGGGCGATACCATAGAAGATTGAGTGGTACAGGAACAATTATGTGGTTTTAATGCCTCCAGAAACATATCCACCCAATTGTTCCGAACTCTGACAAGTTGCTGGTATGTGGTGAAAAAAAGGAAATGAAGGCAGCAAGTGGACAATAACTTGAAAAATTTGAGGGAATATTGGAATACAGCAGCCCGATAGATACACGAAACTACTGAAAAGTCGCTTATGAAAAGCTGGAAAAAATAAAAATTAAAATTCGATAAAACATAATTAATAATTTTTTAAAGTTATTTTGTTATTTTATTTTAAGCAAAATATTTTAAATAATAATTTAATCTAAATCTGAATCGCAAATGTTTACAAAACGGACTTTATTATGAACTTTAGAACATAACATATATTAGATCGAATGGGACAGTAATTTTTCACAAGTTTTTCTTAAGGAAAATTTTACACCAGCTAAATCATTATGACAGAAACAAAGAGTAATCACTTGGTGCCATGTCTGAACTATGAAATGGATGCATAAGAACCGAACCACACAACCAAGCTCCCGGACCCCTGACGAGTCGCTATCGATGTGTGTGGCTGGGCACTTTAATGATGAAACACAATTCTTCTCCTAGTGGCTAAAGCTGGTCGCATTGGGGTGATTAGTTCCTTCAGACGTTTCAATTGAAGACAATGCAGATCTGCCCTTAAAAGGGATCAACTCATAGTCAATGGTTCTCTGCCAATCCCAGCAAACACGCAGCAAAACCTTCCTGACCAACAATTCAGACTTTGTCAGAGCGTAATCCACCTTTGACATGAAAATTAGTTGAACAGAATCGACTTATCAATATCTGGACCATAAGTACTACTCACTTACTGCCTGACTGGCGTTTTTGCTATAAAACTTAAAAATATGCCTTTTTTTCTCTTTACTAGTGTCCACTTTTGATCTGTGCTCAATCAAAACTGCGTCAAGTATATTAAAAAGTGACTTGATTGTGCAGTGGAAGAATAGACCTGAGTTCAGGATAATTTTATTTTCAGGAGTAACTACATATATAAAGCCAAATTCGAACAAGTAAATTTAACTTCAAAGGACAACAGAACTAAATAAACACAGTGAGAAATTTTACAGTATTTTTTTATCTCAACAAAACAATCACAAAACAGTCTGAAAAGTATTTTTAGTCGTATCTTTTTAATGCCATCTAATGTAACACGATCACACATAAATCACGAGAGATACTAATATATATCGTCGCTGGAATAAAGAAACAGTGTAAGTGCCGCATACACTATTATTCGATAATTGCAACATTGGATAGACAATCCTTTAATCTAATCTTTAAATTTTATCAATTCCTTGAAGCCTTCGAACAAACAAAACGGTGTATAAGCGTATACATCATTTCAAATCTTTATATACACTGTTTTAATTTTAAGAAAGTATAATACACTGTTTTATACCGTATAAAAACTATATTATACTATACTAGTTATAAGGAATAGAGACTATATAATTATACAATTCCTATCAATTTGCTTGTATATTGCATATATAACAATGTCTTCCCCTTGAGCGAGGGATGGCTCTTTCTGAACTTGGCGTTGGTAGTAAATTGGTAGATTTCATCAGCGTCCTTCTTAGCAGCCGTTTCACTAACTCTACGTTAGGGACGGCGCATATTCGCATGTCAGTCACTAGGGGTACCCCTCAGGGGGCGTTCTGTCGCCGCTCCTGTGGAATCTAACCCTGAACAGACTGCTTGTCAAGCTAGCGGCTGTTGGCTGCAGGGTCGTCGCCTATGCCGACGATGTTGCAATTGGCATAGCTGGCAAATTTCCAAGTGTACTCTCCGAGCGGATGAATCACTTCTTGGATATCCTCTCCTTATCGAGCAACTCCTGTGGCCTTACGGCCAACCCGGAAAAGACGAATCTTGTTCTCTTCACAAGGAAGTACAAAGTTCCGCCTTTCAGACTCCCCGCCCTGAATGGAACCCCGCTCAAATTGAGCAAGGAGGTAAAATACCTGGGGCTGATATTAGACTCTAGGCTCACCTGGAGCGCAAACATTGCTGAAAGGCACAGTCGGCTCTAAACTTGATAAAAGGGTCGGATGTGGGGTTTTCTGTGATCAATTAGGGGCCAGTATTACTACTCGTCTCCCTGACCATGCGGAGACCATGTCTTCCAAGCGGAGACCATGGCTATACTGCTGGCAGTGGATCGGTTGCAATCGTGACCCCCCCTTTCCCTCGGCTATATGTATTTTCTCAGATAGCCAGGCAGCGATTAAATCCTTGAGTTAAGCTTCGTTAGGTCACATAATACTTCATTTCCCTGCGTTGAGGCTCATTACGTACGAAAAAGTTCAACGCGATTATACCTATCTCCCAACTTAAATATTACACGGATTTTTGAGTTTTTTAAGAGATTGCATCTCAAGTATCACAAATATAAACAAATCTTTACAACGAATATAACAACGCTTTTCATCAGCCAAAAAAAGATGCAGACATTTTGGAAGATGATGAAAGCGATTAAATTAATTAAATAACATATGTTAAACCAAATCCTGCTTCTATTCCTTATTACCTACATTTACATATCTACCTCATGGTGTAACTTCTTACCTTATTGTTGTTTATTCTCACACACAGCTGTTTACCTTTTTTATTCTTCTATTTGTCTTACCTTTATGTATGTATTCACTTCATGTAAATGTATACTTATAATAAACCATTCGCAATCGATCATCATTCGAACCGCGGGAATCTTTTCTCTCTATACATTCTATGACCATAACATAAGGTCATTTGCGCTGTTTTTTGTTCTGTTTTTACTTTGAATAAAAATAATAAAATAGTGTATTTTTTTTTTTTTTTTTTTTTTTTTTTTTTTATTTTCATAAGAATGTTACAGTAGTATTAACATTACAGTACATTCTTCATGATTTTCAACAATGTACCTAGCATTAAGTATATACATAGCTAACAAACATTTTGCATTTAAAGGTTAATATTAAAAAATTGAAATACAACGGAGTTAATACACCGTCGTGGCATTCTAACTATCCATTAAATCAGATGGTACTGTGCGTTTTAGTCTACGCACTGCAGATGAGGCATCAGAAAGCCTGGCCATTTCGGTATTGACGTGTTTTTGTATCCTAACTTTGTGGGATAAAGCACATCTTTTGATGACAGCTTCCACTGTTTCGATGCCAAGATCACGGTGTAGATCATCGTTACGGGCATACCAAGGTGCATTGACAGCACATCTTAGTACTTTATTTTGGAATGTTTGAATTGAGTTAACATTTGTTTTTTTGGCACAACCCCACAACTGCGCTCCATACGTCCACACTGGTCTCAGGACTTGTTTATAAATCATTAATTTATTGTGTGTAGACAGTACCGAATGTCTGCCTACCAGCCATTGTATGCTACGAAATTTTAGATTAAGTGCTTGTATTTTCTTTTTGACGTGCTCTTTCCAACGCAGTTTCGCGTCCAGCGTCATGCCCAAGTATTTGGCTGTGTTTGCGTGAGGTATCATAGATGTACCTATCCATAACTGGTGATGCGTAGACGTCTTTAACGCAAAGTCAACGTGTGTTGATTTTGCCCCATTCAGCTCAAGACGCCATTGTTGTGTCCAAGCATGGAATTTATTGATTGCGTTCTGCAATGTGTTCGCAGCCATTGCTGCTGTATCGCCTGTGACTAATAGCGCGGTGTCATCTGCGAAAGTCGCAATCGTACAATTGTCCATGGGTGGGACATCGTTGGTGTATAGTACATAGAACAAAGGTCCCAATACGCTGCCTTGGGGGACACCAGCTTCTATACGCCGTAGACTGGAGTAACAATCTTCTTGTTTGATCCGGAAGAATCTTTCAGACAGGTATGATTGCAGAAAGTCGCAAAATTGTTCTGGCAATTGGTTTCGTAACTTATGGATAAGTCCTTTGTGCCAAACTTTATCAAAAGCCTTAGAAATGTCAAGAAATACTGCAGAACAAATCTTGTTTTCGTCAAACGAGTTTTCAATGATATTGGTGATACGGTGCACTTGATCGATAGTAGAGTGCGCCTTCCTAAAACCGAATTGATGGGCAGGAATTAGGGCTTGTTCCTCCACTATTCTCATGAGTCTTGCATAGAAGAGTTTTTGCAAGATTGTACTTGGCTGCATATAAAGACTCCGATACATAAAACAGGGCCGCGTATTAATGCGACGCACTGCACTAATCGCTAGCGCTAATCAGCCCAGCGCTAATCAGCCTAGCGCTAATCAAACTAGACTTGTTCAGCAGTGATCGAGTGAGCGCTAGCTAGTGCTCGTATTCACACTCGGCAGCCAACATGGTTGTTGTTGTTGTCATGCTGAGCCACCCACGCTGGCGAACGTGAGCGCAGAACTTTCGCGCTTCACTTGCGCATTCTCTTTTGCTGTGCGTTCGTACTGCGCTAGCGCGGCGCTCTTAAATCGAATCTGCGTATCCAGCAGATAGTGGGGTGTGGCGGTGGTAGTGCACTTCGGCCGCGCTGCACTTTATGACCTTGCGCGAAGTGTTGGTAGGATGCATTTCGGCTGCTGGCACTTGCTATTCCAAGCATGTTGTTGTTGTGTCGTGCAGCTGGTGAAGTCTTTGCCGTTCTGGCTGCTGCATTCCACCAACCACGTAAAGGTCACCCCATGCACCAAATTTTGTCGCATTTCTGCAAAGAAGTGGGGTGATCTGCTGGAATTTGGAAGATCAGGCGGTTATGCGCTGTTGCGGCAAAATTTGCCTTTATGAGCGGCCGCCGCAGTAAGATCGAGGAAGTCGTTGATAAGTCGATGATGAGTCGATAAGTAGTGGCAGAGCATTACGTCGAGGAAGAGCCGTGACCAGTGATATTGGCGTTTCGTCGGCGCTCAGAAATTGGCCTGTGAAAGTTCGTTCGGCCACTAGTGACAGAAGACTTTGGTACAGACAGAACCAAAATGAAAGTGGTAAAGTGCGCGGACAAAGTGGCCAAAGCAATGGCATAATTTAAAGCCGAATTATCCAGTACCAAGTGTGTGGGCAACATTTCGCAAGGCCAAAGTTCAGCAACCAACTGTGGTGCTAAAAACTATCTTATAAAATGCGTGTGCAATAACTATTCCGAATTCTGCCATAAAAATTCCGATTCATAATACAGCCGAAAAATTTGTGAATCCGGCCAAAGTGGGAAAAATGCTAGTGTCACAAACCTGATCCAATCTGTTAACCAAAAGAAAATACTAGCTAAACTAAAACTAAGCCAAGTTATTACTATGCCAAACGAAACTGTGAGTGAAAAGTCGACGAAAAAGAAATGCTGAATAACGAATACTACTGCTGCCCGGGAATGCTGCTGAGAATGCTGAAAGACCAGTCATCGTTGGAGTCTCTAGAAGCTGCGAGACTCATACCAGGATATTCTAGGAGCGTGCAAAGTTGTTGAATTTTTTTATAATATAAAAGCTAATTAAAATTTCTTAAAATATGTGCGTCATATTTCTAAATTTTTATTAAATTAAATTTGCTAATAACTAACTCCAAAATGGGAAGACATTTTTTTCTAACTAAAATCCTTATACAAAATTTATATTATTCATGATAACATGTGTTTTTTTTCTAATTAAAATTTTGACAAAAAAAAATGTGGTGTATTTATTTAAAAGAAAACATGTATATGAAAAATTGTGCTAAACAAAGCAAAAATATACATATATTTTTTCTATTAATATTTTATTCTTAAGATTTAATTTTTGTTAAAAATTAAAACTATTAAAAGTTAACTACCAATTTTTTTTAGAAAAAAAGGAAACCAAAATGAAAATGTCAAAAAGGTTATTTCTTCTCACTATTCTATTTTTAAAAGCGTTTTTTTTGTCATTAAAAATTATAACTGAAACATGAATTTATCCTATGAAAAATTAAATTTACGAAATAGTTAGCAAAAGAAAAGCGAAGAAGAAAAAAAAAACAACTGGGTTATATCGAAAAAGACAGAAAAACGCACTTACACCTATGACAAATTTTCGTTCCACAAAACCCTATTTAGCACATCATGTTCCTGAAGACGCGCATCATGTCGCTGGGCCCAACGCATCGATGGAGCGAGAAAAACCGTGAGTGAACCAATAACATTTTAATATATTTTTATATATTTTTATATATATGGGTTTTCGTGCGTTTATTTGAAAAAAAAAGGAAAGAAAAGAAACGAAAAAGGGATAATGTCTAAGAAAAAAAAAATAACAATACAATTTGCGGAAAATTCTGAGAATTAGTTAAAATAAGAAAAAGGAATTTTGAGAAACAAAAAGAATTTTTTTAATTTTAAAGTTTGATTGGAAAAGTAATTTAAATTGGAAGAAAAAGGGAGAAAGAAAATTTATTTTTTTTTCCTATTTTTGAAAGTATGGTTTTTGGTTTTTTTTTATGATGAAATGTTGGTTAATTTTTTTTTGGAATATTTGTCTAAGTCTAAGAAAACGGTATGATCTAAGTAACTGAAAAAGGCATTTTTCTTCTCGAGTTAATTTAATTTTAAGCTTTTGTTGATACTTTTTTTTTTGAAATTTAATAAATAAAATTACAATTAAAATTTAATTATAATTTGAACATGCCAAATAGTTTGGAAATTAGATGAAGAATTTGATTTTGTATTAGGTTAAGATTATGGAAATAAAATTGTTAGTATGATTGCTTAAGCTTAAATAATGTTTGGTCTGTCACTGAAGTGGGGTAAGGAGGGTTAATTTTTTTCCAATTGGGTTTCCAAATTTCACCTTAGGAAACAAAAGGCAGGGCGGGTTAAGAGCATCCCATTCAATGAGGCGATGCTGAGGAATAGGAACAACAGCAGCAATGGTACTTGCTACCATGTCCGTCCGCTATGTCAGGAGTTAAAGCGTGTGCATAAAAATAATTGTATGTTAGTGTATGTGTGTATGTATCTTTTGTTATGATTTTCCGGTTGTAGGCTGCTAGGTCGTCGTTGCGGTGGTTGCTGATGTAGATCCAAATGGCTGTAGGTGAGGCGGTATGGCTACGGAGCGGACTTGTCGGAGTGGAACCCACGCCAGCTGAAGCTACGGGATAACCAAAGCCAGATGCACGCGTCCAACAAAACCGCTGGCCCCGTAGTCATACTCGTGCTCACCGGTCGAATGTAGGGGGCCGGCATACATGCCACATGAGGACGACTAGCGGTAACCTGCCCCAAGGACTGAGGAGGTGCAGCGGCAGCAGAAGCAAAAGGCTAGAAACCCAACAGCTAGACACACCGATCTAAATTCGTGGCGTTCAACGGGAGGCATGCCACATGTGGGTACATACAAACACCTACTAGGAAATGGCGCCCAACGTGAGTCCGCTACGAACAGGGCCATGCCGTATGATCGACCGCACACATGCACATAACAAGATCTTCGACATTGTTGGAAGAAGAGATATTGGTCTGTATGAAGAGATTTCATGCGCAATTTTGTCTGGCTTGCAAATCATTAATACCTCCGCCACTTTCCATGCACGAGGAACATACTTTAGTGCGAAGCACGAGTTTACTATGCGCCTTAGTTGTAGTATGCTGTGATATGGACGATTTTTTAAGATTTCAGCAGTAATTAAATCAAATCCCGAAGATTTTTTGAGTTTTAAGTCCTTAATTATATTTTTCACCTCCGCTACAGTTGTAGGTTGAATTTCGAGAGTTTTACTGCAATTATTTTCCGAAAAGGCAATGTCATCTTGTTCCGTATTAGAAAAGACATTTTCAAGATGTTGCGCAAACGCTTCTGCTTTCTGTTGGTTGGTTTTTGCCCAGCTATTACTCAGCTTTAATGGTGAAGCTTGGATGATCGGACGCTTTAAATTTTTCCCGGCCTTCCACAGGGAGTAATCTGTACTTTTGTCGTATGTTAAGCTACTTATGTATTTCTTAAAAGTTGCATTAATAAAATAGTGTATAATCGGAAATGAAATGATGTATCCCATACAAATAAAATAGTGTATAATGATTTCATATAAAAATGTTCAAAGATAAAATAGTGTATAAGCAGATGCTTTCAGAAAAATTGGCTTCAATGGTATTTCTAAGTAAACATGATTACATTTTTTTTTGGTGGATTAACAGCTAAGGTATCAGTGAAAAGTGTGGTGTATTTAAGATGTAAATATTTTTAATAAGACGCGGACAATTAAAGTTTAAAGTAGATTAGATAGAGATTAAAGTATAAAAACTTCCAATACGTTTTTCTCAAAACTATACTTTTCATGTTACACTATTTCATTATTCCAGCGACGATATGTAAGTACATACTTAAAATTTTTAGAAATATTTTTAAAATTCTTTTTTATAAATGCCCATTTTCCAGCTGTTATGCTTCGAAGCCATTTTTGTAATCTTAACCCCAACACCCACAATGACTGACAAAATACTTGTTGACGCAAATCAAGTAAATTTGTTTACCAATTGAATACTTCTTAGTAACAATTTTACATGCATAACTTTAAATGTCCAATCTACAAATCTCTCATTATTTCGAAAAATTTTCACATACGTTAACATTTACGAAACTGTGGCTTCCAGCTTTTTTGTGTTTTGCGCCGCCAATCGACCGAAATTTTGCATTCTTTCATTTAGTTGGTTCACAAAAAAAATTAATAAATAAAAATAAAATTGATTCAATACTCGCAGATAAGTAAAGTAACACAAATAAATAGAGAGACTTGCATTTTCATTTTCATTTACAAACGAATTTATTTTCATTCATTTCCTTCGCAGTGCGCTTTGCGCTCGTCCGTTCACAGTGACTGGGTAATTTAATTACCGTTTTAATCTGGGCAACGTCCGCTGCATCCGCACTTGCAGATGTGGAACGTGATACGAGAAATTTCAGCCACTCGATGGCGCAGTGGCCGACTCGTGGCTGGCCACGGCGACCAGTCGGCGCAGTTGTGTTGCATTCGGCAAATGCAACCGCAACCAGCGACAATACAAAGACTGTGCCAACAAAAAAGTGCAACAAATTGTTTTTGTGTTTTGTCCTCCTAACTGAAGAGCGAGTAGCTTCGAGGAGTACTAAAGTGATGGAGACAGCGGGCGAGTAATTATAAACTGAGAAAAAGCGTTAATGTGAGGATAAATTGGGAAAATTAAAGGAGATTTATAAATAAAACAAAATATTGAGTTGAGAAAACTGATTCTTACAAATCCAGTTACAAAAGTAATCTTTAAATAATAAATATTTAATAGCTTTCAAATAAGTTGTAATAGTTTCGAAAATGTTAATAAAAATCCATTATCACAAGAAACTTCCTTCCTCCTACTGGGCTTCGATTCATATTAATTTTTAAATCAATACCGAAAACGATGCTGAACCCTCTTGACCCCTCTTCGCTGTTTCTATGGATTGCTTGATTGCTGACAGCTTTTTCTGGGGAATATTGAAGGATAATTTTTATCGATTTATTTATTGGTAATTTTTATTTATTTATTTATTTAATTATTTTATTTATTTCATTTATTTATTTATATTATTTATTTTATTTTTTATTTAATTTATTTATAATTTATTTTATTTATTTTATTTTATTTCATTTCGTTTTATTTTATTTTATTTTATTTTATTTTATTTTATTTTATTTTATTTTATTTTATTTTATTTTATTTTACTTTATTTATTTTATTTATTTTATTAATTTTATTTCTTTTATTTTGTTTTATTTTTATTTTTTTTATTTTATTTTATATTATTTTATTTTACTTTATTTTATTTATTTTATTTCTTTTATTTATTTTATTTTACTTTATTTATTTTATTAATTTTATTAATTTTATTTCTTTTATTTTGTTTTATTTTGTTTATTTTGTTTATTTTATTTATTTCATTTATTTTATTTATTTTATTTATTTTATTATTATTTATTTATTTATTTATATTTTTTTTTGTTATTTTATTTATATTTTTTTTTGTTATTTTATTTTATTTTATTTTACTTTATTTATTTTATTTTATTTTATTTTATTTTATTTTATTTTATTTTATTTTATTTATTTTATTTATTGTTTGTATTTTATTTTATTTATTTTATTAAATGTATTTATTTTATTTTTTTTATTTTATTTTGTTTTATTTTATTTTATTTTATTTTATTTTATTTTATTTTATTTAATTTATTTATTTGTTTTGCTTATTTTATTTATTTTATTTATTGTATTTGTTTTATTTATTTATTTATTTTATTTATTTTACTTATTTTATTAATTTTATTTATTTTATTTATTGTATTTATTTCATTAATTTTTTTTATTAATTTTCTTATTTTTTTTATTTATTTTAGTTTTGTATTTATTTTATTTATTATTTTTCTTTACAAAAATATAAAAATAAAATTTCAAGGTTTTATACTTACTACATATTACATACTCACTAGGGATCGCAATTTTTTGCCATTTTGCGATCCCGGGATTTTCGGGATTGAAAATTCAAATCCCGGGATCCCGGGATTTAATCCCGGGATTCAAATAACAAATTTTTTAAATAAAACAATTTTACCAAATTGCATAAATACTTGTTTATAATATCTGTGGTCAAAAGCACTAACCGCTTAAGTCGACTTAAGAAGAAATTGAGTTATGGATGCCACCACGTTCCCTTGACTGTGCTCTACGTTTGTGTAAAATCGGGGAGCTTCTAACTTTAAAATAAAAAAAGTTATTAATAAAAACCTATTCGCATTCCCATAGCGAACATACTACGCGCTAAAACTTTAAAGCGAGATTACTCGGAACAGCAATTTACGACTTAGGCGGTTATTGCTTTTGACCACAGATATATTTACCATAAAAATGGACACAGTTTAATCACATTTGGGGTAGTTTTAAGATTTTTTATCTTGAATTTAATCACATTGTAAGGCGGAAAGGGAGGCAGTCGGTGTTGAGTCGTCGAAGTGGTTGGTTGTGCGCGGCACATCACCAAAATCCAGTTGTAATTTACAATCAGTTGTCAATTACATTCAAAATTGTCAGTTTAAATTTAAATCAAATAAATAAACATAGTCATCCTTGACAACATTTTGTTTAACTTAAAAGTTTTTCATTTGACATTTAACTTCAGTTTGATAACATTTTGTTTTTTCCAAAAATGACACTTAAACATAACTTATTGCTTTGCATCAAATGTATCATAAAGTACATATATACGCATATTTGATAAAAAAAATAAAATAGTTAATTTGTTAGTATTGGGTGTACAAGTAGAAAACCGCCGTTTTTTTTCATAATTTGAGGCTTTATTGCGTATAGCAAGGGAAATGGATTGCTGAGTCACACCCAAAGAATCCGCGAGTTCTTGTTGCGTCTGACAAGAATCTTCATCCAACAGAGTCTCCAAAGCTGCATCTTCAAACTTTTTCACGGGACCCGGCCGATCCTTGTCTTTCACGTCGTAATCACCATTTTTGAATTTCACGAACCATTCTCGACACGTTCTTTCACTGATACACGACTCACTATAAGTTGCTACAATCATTCGACGCTCTTCAGCTGCAGATTTTTTCGAATGAAACGCGAAAAGCAAAATCTCCCGCAAATGACGCTTATTCGGTTCAAATTTCGACATCTTCACGCACCAACAAAAAATGGACAATAAGAATAAACAAGCGAGATGATGTGGAGTTGTTAACCGATATCTTAGCTTGCCATGTGATGTTTCTGATCGGAATTCTCTCACCGATTTCCAAAGGTGGCACCACCCAGTGGAAAACGGCGGTTTTCTACTTGTACACCTGATACTTTTAGTTTTACTTCGATTATTTCGATAAAAAAGTTAAGCGTTGTGATTAACTAAAAACTGAGATCTTAAAAATACTAAGGCATTAAATGTTTTGCCCTCTAATCTAGAGCGAAATTTATTGCAAATAAACCGTGCTGAAGAGAAACATTCTTCAGATTCAATACTTGTTGGTTGAATGCTTAGTAAATAATTATAAGCCTTTTGCAAAAGACGCCCTCTATCCCCTCCCTCCTCCTTCAGATAAGGAATTGGGTTTTTGTGCTTTTAAATTTATTTCATTTGAACTTTGAAGCATCTTTTGCAATCCCGAAAATCCCGGGATTAAAAGATTTGAATCCCGGGATTTTCGGGACTGGAAAAAGTCCGTGATCCCGGGATCCCGGGATCCCGGGATTGCGATGCCTATTACTCACATACTTTGGCCCTCAAACCAATGTGTTATCATTTTTATACATTTTTCAAAAAGCATAAAAACTGTAAATTTCCAAAAATCTCCCATGCGAGAAGTGCAACTTACGTGAAAACTATGCAACATGACAAAATTCAGTAGCTTAATGTGAATACGTGTATGTAAGCATGTGTGTGTGTATGTGAGTAGGTGACAACAATGGAAACAACAAAGGCAACAGCGGCAGTAAAAACAAAAACAAGAAACTACTTTGTTGGATAAACAAAAACACAAAACCAGGCGGCAAAAATGGCAGACAGCAAAGCAACAGCAACCAGCAACTAACTACTTGCAGCAGCAATGTGGCAACAGCATAAACACAACATAGTACAACAACAATGCAATGCGTACGCAAACATTGAAATAAGAACAACAAATTAAATACAAAATCTGTGAAAAGAAAAATAAGCACAAATAATAACGTTGAACGGCACCAACACTGGTAAACGAACGTCGAGGACCTCGAAGAGTTGAGGGAAGTGTGAAGGAATTTGTGTTCTTTCTACAAACATGTTCAGTCTAATAGAAGAAGAAGAGGAAGAGTAGTAGCGCTGGCAAGAGATACAATAAATTGAAATGCTAGAATAGGGAAGATAACAGAGACAGCCGATACCACACCTTAAAGGTGTTTTCCAAGTGAGGTTATGTTGGACATACACATACAACGTAACGGAAAGCACAACGAGGAAAACATGGCGCAAGTAGCTATTGTTCTAAAAATGACTAAAATTTTGCTAAAAACGCCCATAATATCGAAATTATTACTATCCCCGAACGTATTAAACTCTTTTCTTCATAACCCATAATCGATATGGCCATCTGAACCTAACCTAACTTTAAGTTATAATGCAAAAATCTAACCCTAAAAGACTAATGATTTTCTTATCTGATCAAATTGTTTAAATATTTGTTTTAAAAACAAGAACATCAATAAGTAAATACAATTAAGCTAAACTCAAAGTATACGAAAATTTCACTCTTTTTTATGGCAAGCCATGTCTCATTCCATTAGTGTTTCACTTAACCAGTATTCTGTCGTTTTATTTTTGCCCAATTGTGCATGCTTTGAACTGTAAACGTTTAAGCCAAACTATCCAAAAATGTCGTTCGGCAAGTCGATGCGCCCGAGCACTCAAAGAATGGAGGAATGTTTCAAGCAACCAACAGAATGGCAGCAGCAAATGAAGGAGCAGCCATTAGACGACAACGGCCGGCCAGCAGGACATGCCAGAACGCACGGACAAGAGTTAAAGTCAAAAAGCGACAACAACAACAAAAACGCTCATAGGTTTCAGGTATAATTAATCTTGTTTAGAATAGTTTGTATGCGTTCGTAAGCACGTGTGTGCATTGCCATAGATGCATATGTATGTGCGTATTAGTGTTTGTGTGTGTGTGTGTTGGTAGTGGTCGTAACTAGCCGGGCGAGCAGTTTAATTTGCACAGCAGGACATTTTTTACTGTTCTACGGCTGACTTTACCCGGCGCCATTACCCAGTAGACTATTGTTGGGCAATGTTGTTGTTTTAGTTGTTGTTGTTGTTGTATTGCTGTGTCATGAATGCTGCCTGCAGGTTAACTATTAATTTTCCTCAAGGCAAGATTAACGAGTGGATGATTGCTCGAAATTGTCTAAACATTCTGCAAATAAATTCGCCTCGTCTACCGTCACCAACAGTTTTGCCCACCGTTTCATTTCCCTTCGACCGGCGCCTCCACCATTAAAAAGCGAAGCAAAAACTTTTACAAAGTGAAGTTGATAAAATTTCGTACGACGCCATCATTGGTTTGGGTTGTTGATTTTTGGCTGGTCTCGGCGTGTGAATGGACAACACAAGCGACACAATTTGGTTGCCCGTCGAGCGTTGAGCGTTGGCGAAGCGTTGCTGGTGCTGCGCTGCATAAGTAAGGTTAGGATGAGTAATTAATTTTATGCTGCCGCACCAGTTGGTGCAGCAAAATGCCGAGCCATTTTTTAAACACACACACACACACATAAACACAGACAGTGCGCCGCTACGATAAGTTTGATAATGGTGCAGCGCTTTCGGGCTCAATTGGAACTGCAGACATGCACTGTTTTGTGATAACACTTTCTAAATGTTGTGTTGTTGTGTTTTAAGAAGGAATTAAGGTCAACGTTGCGTAGCAATTTTAAAGCTTAAGAATGTTAAAAATTTGTTAAGAACTTTTTTCAAGTTAATTGTGGTTGTTATCAACCAGTCGTGGTTAGAAAATTGGTGCTCAGTGGTGCGGAATGCATGAACCACTTCTCCTAAGGTTCCATTCCTAAGAGCAATGACGCAAACATGATTTCATTTTGGGGGGAGGAAGGGCTTTGGTACAACTTTTAAGCCGAATACCATTAAAAACCATATTTTGTGCCAGCAAGTTATGTTTTTGGGAGGTTTAAGTGGTCAGTAAGGGTAAGTGGATGAATAGTCCGAAGGGCTAAAGACACCCTTGGTAATACCACAATTTGCTGAACTCGTATCCCCTGCTAAAGGAACCATTTAGAGCTTCTATCGACGCTTAGTAAGTTGCCGAAGATGAACTTACCCAGCTGAATATATCTTCTCTTCGATATTACAGGTCATCTGCATCGAAGATGAAGTACGTTTTCTTTCTTTTCGTCACCCATAAAGCTTCTGCAGAAATCATTGGAAAATACTTCTAATCTTTTTGTCCGGGTGCCTATTAACACTAAAAAGACCAATGCGATCATTGTGACGGTTTTTCATTTTTAAATATCCATATTTTCTTTAAGATTTCTATCAGCTTTTACTTTGATAACTTGTATTTTTTTATCGGATTCTACAATTAGTTCTACAAAGAAAACTTACAGTCTTTCTAGTGTTAAACAGTGAACAGTCATGACATTTACGGTATTTAGTTGAAATCTTTCAAGTAACGGAAGCCCTCTAAAGCGATGGAGGTTAAAAGTTGGCCAGATTTCGCATGAAATAAAACCAGTTTACTTCTCTAACATCAGTAGGTAGTTTCTTTAAAGAAGGAAAGCGTTGTCACAGCTTGGTCAATCTGCCCAGTCGTACCCTGTCGAACAAACCGTTTCACTAAGAGACTTGCAACAGCTAAAATAAGTCTTTGATGTGGTTAAACCAGCATCCAGAGCCCTTAGAGAGGATTTGTTGTTCAATAAAATCAGAATTTCTCAAGTTAGTACCCATTCTGAAGCTACCCTAAGGCAGTCTAAAGCTAAATTTATGGATTGCCCTGAACTCAGCTTCAAGGACATAGCAATGACCCGGAAACCAGAACTAAATATTGAGATTTAAATCTTTAGGGTAGGTACCACACCGTAACCTCAACAGCAACTTAGACCCGTTCCCATAAATATAGAGTTCACCGTTTGAAATAAGATCATCCAGTTCCCAATCGGCTCTATATATGATAGATACTCAATAAACTAAGTACTTGCAAACAACAAAAACTCGGGTCATAAAAAAAGCCAAATAATGTAAAAAGTTCTCCGATCTCACCTTCACTTCTCCACACATCACATATTAGCTGTCTTGGATCCGCGTCGTTCCCTTCCTTGGAAAGAATTGCGGAGCAAAAAAGCGGCGACTTACTTAGATTTGCCAAAAAGTTCTTAAAATACAACTTATAGGTCTGGAACTCTAGATCTATGGACAACTATTTGGTCTATGTGAAATCCACATGGGTCAGCCAACCTAACCTAACCTAACCTAACCTTCACATCAGAGCTATTTGTTTTTATTATTTTTTATTATTTTTCAGTCGATCTCCATGTCTTGGTTTCGTTTTCTTATCTCATTGTATGTGTGATTATTGTTAATGTTTTGTTATTGTTGTTGTCTTTTTATTTTCATGTGTGTTGCTCTAACGTCGTTTTCATTTTCCAGCTACTATTCGACCACAAGCAGCGCAACAATTTGCAAAATTATAACAGCTGGACATTTCACTCGTATAGCATTTAGTGTTGTTGCTTTTATGTGACATCTTGGTTGTTGTTGTTACCATGTAGACTTCAACTTTTGATCTCGAAATGAACGAAATCAGAAGACAACATTGTCCAACCATATTGGATGCAGCCATACAGTTCGAACAGACAACTGGATGCTGCAGCAACAACAACTACAATTACAACAACAATGAGTGCATCTGCTGCCACAACTACACCGCTGTTCAAATGCATGTTTTGTCACACAACAATATTTACTTTACAATCATTCTGGCCGGTCTTGCCTCACCACTACTCCTCCTCCTCCTCCACCCAGTGTCGCATTGATCTGTGCATATGTCTGAATTTTTCATGCCAGCGCATTTGTGTGTATATGTGTGTTTGTGTCGATATGTGTGCTTACGTGCCCAACTGTCCACAGGCGAGTGTGTTTTGTGTCCTGCGTGCGTATTTAGTGAGGATTTTGTGCCATTATATGATTTTTGAAAATGCATCCCACACTCGCTGCAACGCCCTGACGTCGCTTCGGCCCTGGTCGCATGCAGCTACTTGCAGCCGCATGCACCATTTGGCCCCAATATGCACACAATCGCATTCAGCACGAATGTCCTTCGTCCCATATCCTTCGATTTGCTTTCACTTTGTGCACGCTTGCGTATGCCTGCGTTCGTATATATGTATGTATGTGTGATTGCATGTGTGGGCCTGCGTGCGTGTGTGCAGTTATGTGTTTGTGTATTTAAATTGAAATAATTTGCTTTATGCTTTTGGGGTTTTGGGAATTGAATTTGCACGCAACGAATTGAATTTTAATGCGACTGTTTCGATAAATTTTATTAAATTGAAATGCGTAGCTATCGCCTACCCACACAGACACCCACACCCACACCGACTCTGCTGCTGCACGCCTTGCACTTTTCCTTTCGCCGCACGTTCGAAGCCATTTTACTTATGAATATTTGCGAGAGAAAGGGAATTTTAAATGTTTCTAATGTGATTAAGTGGACACTTTGTCGATATGCGACATGCAATTGCAACAGACACAGGCGCACATGAGACAGCTGCGGGCTGAGGGCTGCGGGCCAATGGTAACCTCAATAGTGGCTAAGCGCATTCAGGCGTAATGTGCAAGCCTTTCAAGTAAATTAAAGTGATTATGCAGCTTTTGAATAACCAATGCAACAAAAAAATTACTAAACAGCTTAAAGTTTGCACTGTGCTTGCAAATGGTGACTTGAAGTGAGGAATGGAGGGTGCAGAGTTGGCGCATTTTCATTGAGTGACCGTTTAGATCTTCCACGAATGGTTCTATACTATGAAATTTGGAAGGAATAAAGGCTTCCTTAAGGGGAAGGCAGGTTATATGGCCGGCTACTTAGGTCCATGAAGCCAGTTGCTATGCCAGAGAGAGTGAGAAAAGGCTCAGTTTTCCCCTCAACGAAAACCAGCTGGAGCTGTTGACGATCATAAAGCTACCTAAACTGAATGTTCTGAACACCATAATTGTCCCCAGATCTACCAGGGCTTCAAAGAACTAGTACTCTAGTCCTCCAGGCACTTTCGTTTAGGACCAAACGCATTACAAATACACAGAAACTACTAAACACTTTAAATTTTCTTCTCCAACTTCAGCAAAATTCATTAGAGTACAAACCCAGTCTTCAGACAATGTCCTATGAGAACTCCGATAGCTTTCTCTATTTGAATTCTTTTCAAAGAAGGCAACTAATGGCCTTTTAACTCTGTATGTATCTTTTCTCTCTGGACACAGTAAAACGGTAAGAATAGTTGAGTGTTTGGATAGGTCTAACGACATCCTGGTAACCCCACCTCATCTTCATAATCTACTTCCATGTAAATTGACAGAGAAATGCCTCTTCGTGATCGCAAGTGATAAAGAGACATTTCATTAAAGAGCCTCCAAAGTTTTCTTGATAACTTTTCCAACATGTAGCCGAGAGTTCTTACACTTCAGCGCAATGACATATACCGATTTTTAGAGCGAAGCAGTGGCGTCCCCAGGGGGGGGATTAGGGGGATGGATCCCCCCCCTTGGTCGGAGAATTCACTTATGCAATTTGCTATAACAATATGGAATTGTGAAACATTTTTACTATTTGCTTTATCGCTTCTGTAATCACCCACTTAAAACCTAATAACTGAACCTCCCATGATCTGGCCAGACCATAATGTAAACAAGATGATAGTCGAGGATTGTTGTTAAGGATATAAAAAAACCAGAAAGTGTGAATACAATGATTTCTTTTGCTTGTCTACATTATTTTTACGTAAAACGGTGAAAATATACTAGAATAATTAAGTAAATAGCGAGTTTCAACTTTAATGAGTTAATTTTGAAATTAAAAAAATACGGCAGTAAAGCAAAAAAATAAAAAAAATGTATAAATGTAAAATACGTTACTTATGGATCTACTTCAGCTGCTTGACCAATGCAATTATTTCAACAATATAATGCAGTATCATGACTATACCACATTGAGATTTTACATTCGACACATACAAATCGGGTTTTGATATATATATTTCTGGATTCCTTGCACTGTTAATAATTCTGAACTGCTTTGCCAAAGAAAAATATGCAAAACATGCTCTACATGTTGTTGTTCATGCTGAACTGGCCGGATATCGTTTTCCTTGTCGCCTTCGTCGTTGCTATCTTCACATTGAACTATCTAAACGACCATTTTTTCTATCAGTATCAGAAGCTTCGTTTTGTTCAGGGCCAAATGAAAGCGTGAAATTGGCAGCACCGTTATTATTGCCTCTCGCAGCAAATTTTTTAATATCTTAAATTCGTTGCTCTAAAGCATTAGTTTCCGCTATTGCTAAGGAAATTTTTTTAGAGATTTTCCTCTCTGATTTAACTCCAGCGTCGAAGTTCAAAAACAATGTCCACCTGATTCTCAAAATAGCATTCTCTTCCTTTCATCTCTGTCACAGAAAACACCCAATCGAATTGGAAAATGGATAAGTATTAATTTTGAATATGTTCCAACATTATTTTCCAACAAAAATTATAATTTATTAACCCAAAGAAAATAAAAGCCAAGGCGAACGAAAAACACTTGGACCAGGTACATTTTGCGCCAGCTAATTTACGTCACTATTAACGGGATGGCACGAAAAAAGTGCTTCAAATCGGGTCAGATGGAAAAACCTAGTTGAAAATATATATATAATATAAAAAAATATTTATTAACAATTCTGACAATAATTACGTCGAAAATAACAAAAAAAAAACTGAAAATAACTGGCAAATTTGTATGAAAATGCACCATGGTCTGGCCAAGCCATGGTTTTGGGTTTTGTGCTTAGAAAGGATCAGTTAAGGATATCATGAAATTTGAGCTCGATAGCTTAATTACAACATTACTAAAGTGGATCCAAAGTTCAATATGGTCTGGCCAGAACCGGATACCCGCAGAAGGGTTAAGAATAAATGAATAAAAAAAATCAGCATTGCATTTGTTCTCGCAGAATAGTTGTATTTTCAATGTTCCCAAAAGTGTCGACTATTTACCAAAATAGTAATCAAACGCAGGCTTCATGCCAACCCTGCATCAGCTGTTGAAATTAAAAAAAAATTGACTTATATAGTTTTGGTAAATTGCGGGTAAACATGGAAACATGGTCACCTCTATCATAATTAAATTTCAGAACGTCATACATTTTGTAAATGTTTGATTTCTTTTACATAGCTGGTGTGCTTTTTAAAATACGTCTTTTGAGTTTTTCGTAATTCTATTAGCAGTTGTTTTCGAAATGTCATAACTTAAAACAAACTTGAATTTTTTGGTTGGGATTTTATGACTTAAAAATACATGTCACTTGAATTTTGTGTTTTAAGAAGTTTATGTTAGTATATGTATACATATATGTATGTATGTACAATTTTATTCAACATGTATTAAAAATAATACGCAAAGATGAAAGTATAAAAATGGCGTTAAACTGCATTTTTTGCATATCCCCCCCCTTCCCGAAATCCTGGGGACGCCACTGGAGCGAAGTGATGACTCTTTAACATGAATACAGTTACAAGATGGGTCGATGCGATTAAATACTAGTTTCGCCTCTATATACATAAAATTGTTAATCCTGACTGACTGACTGATTCATCACCGCCCAGCCCAAATCGCTAAAGCTACAAATATGAGAATTGAACTATAGGTACGTCCTGAAAAATTAACCTTCGCTAAGACGGAATTTTTGGAAATTCGGGAGTTTAAAGGGGCAAAACACGGGTTAAGGTGTTGTATGAAAAAACTTAATGGACTTAGGGTTTGTATGCGAAAAGGCTACGAAAAACCGATGAACCGATTGTCCTATTGACTTCAAAGTTGGTGAGAACACTTAAAATCAAAAATGATTTCACACGTGTTTATAATTTTTTGAAAAATCAACACTTAAAGGGGTGAACCAAGGGTTAAGAGATTGATTGAAGAAAGATGATTTTTTAAGCCTTTTGACTTCCAACTTGGTGAAAGTACTTCAAATGTGAAATAGTTCGATACTTGTTTTTTTGTCGAAAATGAAAATTTGACAGGATCAACCATGGGTTAAAAGTTTACATAGCGAAACTGTAAAAAAAACATGAATTAATGGCCTTTTGACTTTAAACTTGATTAAAGTACTCGTGGTGCGAAATAATTCGACACGTGTTTTTCAATTTTTCGAATTTCAAAATTTGACGTTTTCCCCAACACTTGAAATCATATGTGAAACCTTAAAGGGGTTAAAAGTTTGAATGAAGAAACATGTTTTTTAACGCCTTTTGACTTCAAACTTGGTGAAAGTACTTCAAATGGGAATAATTCGATACGTGTTTTTTTTCGAAAATCAAAATCTGACGGAGTCAACGATGGGTTAAAAGTTTACATGGAGAAATTGTGGAAAACATAAATTAATGGGCATTTTGATGGCCTCTTGGTGCGAAATAATTTGACACGTGTTTTTTTCGAAAATAAAAATCTGACAGGGTCAACAAGAGACTTACAGTTTGTATGGGGAAACATGATTTAATAAGACTATTGACTTCAAATGCAGTGAAAGCACTTCAAATGAGAAATATTTTAAATATTTTTTCGTAAAAATCCGACAGGATCAAAAAAACTTGATTTATTAGCCCCATTGACTTCAAACTTGCATGCAAAGCCGCGGGGCCCTACTAGTCCTTTATAAATGCCTAAAATCGTATTCCTTATATTAAGTACAATCAGTGGCGCACACAGGGGGGTTTTGGATATTCAACCACTCCCCAAACGCAAAATTTGCTGGTACAAAATATGGTTTCGAATGGTATTCGGTCCAGAAGTTGTATGGAAGCCCCCGCCCTCCAAATTAAATCATGTGCGCACCACTGGGTACAAATAATTATTTAGTTTTCAGTTTACAAGAGGTTTAAACCTTTTTAGAAAACCTGCAAGTCATTGAACCAAAACTTATGGTAACCCTACAGCAAAAGCGTCTGAAAATCATCGTTGAAACCGATCGAGGTCCTATATTTTGTAGGCGGTTAGAACTTTTCTAGAGAGCATTTTCAGATATCGGACAATGACCCACGATATATGGCAACCCTAAAAGAAAAGCATTTGAAGAGCACATGGGAAACAGATCGAGGTCCAATATTGTGTTATGGTCAGTTAGGTAAGTAATCACTTTTTAACCTACAATCGGTTGGAATCTTTTTAGAAAAAATTTTCAGATATCGGACAATGACCCACGATATTTGGCAACCCTAAAGCAAACGCATCTGAAGACAACTGTGAAACATATTGTCTATTATGGTCAGCTAAGTTCTTAAGTACTCATATTTAAACTTCCAGGTGGTTGGAATCTTTTTAGAGAACTTTAGCTGCAAACTCTTTCCCTAAATTTCCTAATTGAAGTATGTATGTTGCTTCCAAAAAGACACAAACATTAAAACTGCAATTCTGAAAAAAAAACTATCAGTGTTTTAGTCTCACATAACACTTTATTTATTCTACAAGAAATTTCTTACAAACTGCGTTCGCAAGCAATAGTTTTCACACAGTTTCTAGACATCGAAATTTAGGACTTCCGTGCACTTTATTTATTCATTTGATAAATAGTTCAATTATTTGTTGTTGCCTTTACTGCGAATTGTATCACCACACCACACAATTTTGTTTCAGACATTCAAACGAATTTGCTAGAATAAACAAAATGTATACGTTTTTTCGCATTGTCATAAATTTAATTTACCCTCAACAAAAACCCGCCTCCACTCAGCGTTCGCCGTCGTCAGCGACTCCCACTTACGATTGGGCGAATATGTGTATTTGTGTTGCGCCTTGGGAATTCGCCACGCGAACACTGGCGGTGTGGGTTGGACTTAGAAATGACAGCAAGGCAAAAGTGCAAAGCAAATGCTGAATATACTGGAAAAGCGAACATTGCGAAGGCAGCAATGAAAAGCAGGAAAAACGCGCTCGGATATCTCTCGACGCGCATAATTTCTTTTATTGTGCGAATAATTTCTTGTTAAACTCAAAAGAAAAGTGGCATCGAACAACAACAACAACAATGGCAACAAAACAACAAAAATGCCACGACAACGGCAGCAATAATAGCAACACAGCAACAACAACAACAAATAAGCGCCAAAACAATAACAATGACAACAACAACACAACAATAATAGCGACAAACTGAAATTTACAGTTGCATGCAAAGTGCAGCGCGAGCGCACGACACGAAACAATGGCCGAGTGCAGTGCGAGGAAAATGGCGGCGCATATTGCGCACACTTCCCTTTTCACTTACGAGCCGCCGAGTCGAGGCGGTGCTGTCGTGTTTGCCGTTACCGTTGCATGTTTACTGCTGCGCCCGCTTCCACTGTCGACTGCCGCAGTCGACCGTGGCGCACGGCGCCAGGCACCAACTCACGTTTCTGTGCGACATCTTTATAAATTTATAACCTTCAGCTGTGGCGCAGGCCGAGAGGAGGGAAAGACAATTTCTTTTAACAAAAACAATGCGCATCGAAATGAGCCAGCGGCAGCGGCGAAGGGGGAATAGGCGTGCACGTGCTCACAGGTGAAAATGGCGCCGGCGAGGGAAAACGCAGTTGGCAACGCCAACGTCAAACTGGAGTTGCAACTCAGTGCAAGTTAAGTTAGTTTTTTAATAACACACAACTTGGTACACGTTGGCTGATGCATAAAGATTCAATTGCAAAATTTCGACTATTCAAATAAATAAATTTGAAATAACATTTTTTTAATATTTGCATTAATGCGTCACTATTCACATTTTACAAGTATGCCCAAAATTATTGAAACCAACACATAAATACGTAGATATTTTTTAGACGTCTTTCAAGTAAAGTATTTTGATTTCGACTTAATCGAAAGTTTATTGCTTTTGCTAAAAGAAACTACACGGCTACTCTGACTCCATTTTCTCTGTATTTCCGAATATTTTTCCAAATTTTTTTTGATTTTTCATTCATATTCATATCTTCCCTCAATGTACATAACAATAATGGTGGTTATTCCAAATCGCAGATATTTTTAAAAAATTCTAAAACATTTTTTCCTGACTCTAATTAAATTTTGAGTTAAAGTATGTCGTTGTTGTTGAGTGAAAATTTGCCACAGGTCCTTAATACCGTCAGTACATTTGTTATTTGTGCACTCGTTGCTTCCTGCTTGTTAGCAAGTAGGCCAAAGATACGCACTCACACACACACCGAAAGATAAGTGTGCGAGTGTGTTGGTGCTTTTAAATGCATGTGTGTGTGTGTGTGTGTGGCTCTAAGCACCGCTGCCATTGGCATTCGCAACAATTTTGCGTGCTACTTTATTGTTCGGCAAGCGTTCTTTCTTTCCACTTGTGCTTTCACGTCAGCCGGTGCCGTTCACCGCAGCGCCGCGCTGGCAAACTGGCCGCATCCGCCAGCGCCACCAACAGCCAACCGTCAACTGGCGCATCCGTTGCGCTTTCGAGCGGAAGAATTTAAAGTCTGCTGAAGTCGTGATATGGCCCGACAGCGCCAGAAGTTCTTGTCGTTGCGCTGCTCTCCATATTCACTTCTTTTTTTTTAATTTTTCCTATTTTTCACATATTTCTCCTTTTTCCTAGGCTACTTTCGCTTGCAGCCAGCGCAACGAGCGCCATTTTCCACTCTCCAGGCAGCTTTCCGCGCTTGCAACACCTCGTCGCAATAAAAAAGTTTCACCGTTAGAGCGTAACGTAAGATGCCGCAGTGCCGACTCACACGTTTTCAAATTTTGCATTATATATTTTTTTGTGTTTGTTTTTCACATTCGTTTCAGCTGCGCGTCATGTGGCGGTTACTTATGGCTTCCGCGTGAAAAAATTCGGTGTTGTTGCCTCCATGGCCTCCTGCGAAAGTTGCAGTCAAGTTGTGTTAAGTTGCAGTCACAGCCACATGCGACGCCTGGCGCTTTCCGCTTTGCCACTGCCCCCGCCCCCACCCCCCTCACCACTCGATTATCTGCCACAAGCTGTTTTTGCTGCCAGCCGAAAATGTTTTGTCATCTGCAGCTGCTGGCGCACCTTTGGCATTGGTTACAACACGCTCACCGACAACGGCGACGGCGACAGCGATGGCGGCGACGAGCGCAGCTGGAGGCGCACACTTTCGTTTTAAGCTGCTTAAAAATGTTGCAAGTATTTCGGTTGCATGTACGAGTTAAGCTGTTGGCCTGACAGCCGCACACACTCACACACACACACAATGCATGCGACAGCGGCCGCCTGTGTACCGAGTAAAAGTTGAAAGAAAAAACTTGCGGCTGCCGCATTTGGCAGCAAGTTCGAGTGCGACTTTTGTCGATGCGTTGAGGCGAACTCCAACTCGCACTGCGCCGCAAATTATCATATTTTGTTAAATTACCGAGCGAGTACTTTGTGCAGCGATGTGATCCAACGGCTACTGACTTTTACGCCAAATTACGGTTTTCTTTTTCGAAAGCAAAGATTCTTAGCGCAAAGTTTTTGGCCTGCGAAAACATACTTGAATTAATGTTTTTAAATTAATAAATTTTAATTTTAAAAAATTATTCATTAGTCAAGTTGAGCTTAAAAATAAGAATTGACGCCCATGAACAATTAAAAAATAAGTTATTAAATCACTCTAAGAAATTAAAAAATTAGTTTCGCTATAAAATATATGTTCAAAAGTTCAGTTAAAAATCAAAAATCACTCTTAAAAGATTTAAAGAGTTTAAAATACAACTAAACTATGAAAGTGTTTGTTTAAAAGTGTTGTTTAAAATTCCAAAATCAATTTTAAAGGGTTAAAAGAGTTTAGTTTTACTTTAAAATTTTTGTAAAAAAGTTGTATGTTAAGGTTATATATATATCAAAAACGTGAAATAAAAACTATCGCTCAAAGTTTTATTTTATATATTTTATTTTATATATGTTATTAAAAATATAAAATAAAACCTATTTTTTTAAGTTTTATTTTATATTTTTCAATGCTTTTTTTTTAAGAAGATTATATTTTTCAAAGATAGTCAAACCAAACATGCACTAAAAAGTGTATTTTTAAATTTTTTCAATTTTCTTTTTTCAATTATGTTTCATATTAAATCGTTCTAAACATGTTTTCGCAAAATTCGACTCATTTTGGTTAATAAACTAAATTAACTAAATTAGTTAACTAAATTTTCAAATACTGACTAAATCATAGAGATTTGAAGGGGACAGGACACGCCACGGTATTTTTCAAAACTGCAATCACCATACAAATCTCAAAATCTTGTAAACTGATTAATTTGAACCTTAGATATATGGTTCCAGTGCATATGCCTCCACAGCCTCTACCAGAATAACCTCAGCACAAAATTGTTGTAAAGAACTAAAAGAAATCAAAAATATTAAACAATACATAGTTACTATGTATGTATGCATATACAATGAACTCAGTATATTGTACGAGAAATTTTGAATATTCACTGATGAATCGCTAATGGAGGTCAGGGCAGGGGCTGGCATTTTCTCAAGGGAACTGAACCTGGCCTGTGTGCTGCACTTTGAAAGTTATGTGTCTGTAAGCAAAGCAGAGATGCTTAGTTTACTAAATAACTTAACAATCTTTAGAAAGACAGGTGTCTGGAATGAAAACAAAGCCTCAGCTTTGCAAATTTTTAGAAAACATTAAAAGCGAAAATGCTTTCATCAATTTGTAATCTATATTGAAAGTTTTAGTATCTTCTTGCTAACCATGTATTTTTATAATTTTTTTTTTTTAACTCAATAGCCTAAAAAGGGGCTTTCTTATTTGGTGTTTTACTCTTCAAATGACATCAAAATCGTTAAATTCTGAGACTATACATTTTTGGAATTTCGTCTATTGAACGAATCACTGTGCATTGGAACAAAGCGCAATGATGTTATGGGACATGCTAACTAAAAGGGGGTTTGGCATTGACTTCAAGGCTGAAACCTTGCGGATGGTCTTAGCAGTTCCACTGTGGAAAACATGCTTAGCAACTGGATAGATTCGGTCCGTCTAAATAGATAGAAAGAGGAAGGGAAGAGTAGGATTGCTGAACCGAGACTTGAAGCATAAAAAGCCGTTGAGCCGGGAAGACAGAAGAAATCGTAGCTTAAACTAGATAAATCTAAGGTTTGTTAATAGAATTTTTGCGTTTGCATGCCGGCCACGCACATCTCTAAACCACGTGGCTAATAAAATTCGACTATTCGGCCATTTTCGATTAAAAATAAGAATTACTACACGATTTTGTATTTTACTGGGCAGACACAGGTTATGTAAGGTAAGACATGTGTGCATGCCACTCCCACTACAGCAAATAAGAATCGGGTATATTCAATATTTTTCTATGAAGCTATTCGAATTTTAATTGGTTCTGTGTTTTATTGAGGCGGAAAAGGGCTTTGCAAAAACAACAACGGTTATATAAGGCCGAATAAATGTCACTCCATTGTTTATATATATAATTTATATAAATTTTGATCAAAATGAAATCACGTTTCAATTTTTTATTGTTATAATTTATGTTTTCTATAAAAAAAATCAATGAATTGTTCATAAAACTTATAAAAACGAAAAAAAAATGTCTGATATTTTTACTCCTTTGCGGACCATTGTACGATATATCGTACAAAATTGAATGAGCTGTAATTTTTAACCTAAATGATTTTTTTTATATTTTTGTATTTTATTGAAAAAATGTTTAATGAGAGTCAATATTTTGAAAGAAAAATTTATATCTCAAGAAATGCGGAAATTGACCGGAAAGAGTTACAAATGTCAAAAAGGATGCCGAAATAATGAATGAAAGGGACTGTTGCTAAAAGGATAACAATTCAAATCAGGTGACTACCGCACGGTGGTGATTCTGGAAAATTTTTGATTAGGATGGTATATATCGATGGTTCCAAGACAGCGGCATATGTGACGTGTTGTGATTTGTCCCACCTTGACGCAGTTGCATTGTGGATCAAACATTCATACCAGAAGGAGAAGAAGACAGACCTCTGAATGACTAATCCATAAGGAACGATTACGTGCTCTGCTTCGCCAAATTCCCAATCGGTCTTTTTTTAGTTAGTAGGAATCACACATAACTTACGAATCGCTGATAACAGTTTCTCACTTCATACTTTAAAAAAGATTTTACATCCTCATAAAGCAGGGACGGATTCAGAAAAATATTTTTGGGGGGTTTCAAAAAATGATTATTTAATATTCATAAACGTTTATTTACATTTCTTTTAATTTGTATGTAGTTTTAAAGTCAACCCTAATATTTAAGGGGAGGGGGTTCAACACCAAAACCGCCCCCGAATCCGCCACTGTCATAAACAAATATTTATGTATTTTTGAATGGATTAAAGTGCAGTAAAACATCATTTACGAAAAAGCCACACACACGCGCACAAGTAAAAGTGTCGACCTTTACAAATCGTCAATGTCGAAAATGTTTTGTTGTTGCGGTAGCACAAATATGGCAAGGATTCGTTGACCAGCAATATTTGCAAGCCATTTGCGGCATGATAAGCACTTGAAATGCTCGAACGAGAGAAGGCAGTGAGCCGCCGGCATTCGCCCTGCGCCACACCCACACACACTTGATGGCCCAAAGTGCTGCTGCTCCCGCAGGATTACGTGATGACAATTGAAAATATTCAAAAAAGGGGATTTTGCACTCACACACACTCACACTCGCTCACCAACATAAGCACACTCACAAACATATACATGGACACGCAACGAAATGAAGTCATAATCACGTTTCAATTATGGCGCATAAAATCCGCACGCATTCATATGCAAAATGGCGCACGCACACACACACATACACAGACACACAGCCGGTACGGCGAACAAGCGGACAACGTCCACACAGGACGCTGTCACCGGCCACAGCAGCAACAACGCTGCACACCACAATGCTCTCCACAATCTGCGACACCAAAAAAAGCAACAACAGCACCAGCAGCAACAACGAACAGCAGTAACAAGTGCAGCAGCGCGTCGGCAGCGTTAATAATAATCGTTTGGGGTTGACGATGGCGGTCGTGAAGCTGACACTCACTAAGCGCACAAATGCTCCGTGCAGTGTACGAAAATTGCGCGCATGCAACATTGTCGCGTTGCGGACAACATATGCGAACGGCCACCGGTCGCTGGCCACTCCGCGCCGCACCGAACTAATTACGTTAATATGCGTAGGCGATGTTGTAAGTTGCGCAAATGCATCCATTCGAATATGTGGAGTGGCGCTAACCGACCGAGCAGCAGCAGCAGGCAACATGCAGCATGCGTTGGCCGTTGCGGTCAGCAAGCTGATGTGCTGTGATGCGCTGCAACAGCCGCACAAACACACATCTCTACCTTCATACTGCATATGGTGTGTGGCTGAGGTCATGTTGCACTGTGCGCCGGGCTCGGTTAATACCTGACCAGGTCCGCCGCATGTCCACATGTGCAGCTATTAGTGGCAGCCTGTACTCAGATAAGATTCAGCAGCTGCCGTCCCATGTTCAAGGAGCCCTTTTGAAGGCGCCATTTCTAGCTCTTCACTGCGAGCAGCTGCCAACGTCATTTCGTCATTTCGCGAAATTTACCCAACAGCTGCTCCTCAAATTTAGAATTTTGCCTACTGTTGCTTTTGGGCAACATGAATTTTTGTTCATCAATGCCAACGCAATTTCGGCGCAGCTCACCAAGACCGACTGCTGCTGGTCTGCGCCTGCCGCCAGCTGCCAGCGCAAGCAACCAAGCCAACCAAGCAAACAGCCCAACAAGCAATCAGCCAACCAACCAACCAACGAACCAGCCACGCAGCCATCTATCCGCCTATGCATTTGTCCATTTATTCATTGAATCATTCATTCACCTCGTTCATTTCATTTCATTCCATTTCATTCATTTGTGCTCTGCTCGAAATATCGCTGCAATGTTGCTCGTCAGCACTTTCTGCTGCCCACCTGCCATTGCCCACTTTTCATTCACTTTTTCGCCCACTCAACCGTACAACCATCCATCCATCCAACCATCCATGCGTCCGTGCATCCATCCATTTCTGCTGCTTTTCGAGGAAATTGTTCAAGTTGCTGCTGAAACGTTCGCCGTTCGTTCGTTCGTATTTGCCTCCGCAACCTTTCTGGTATTTTTGTGCCGTTGCTGCGGCTGCCAGTCGTGGTCGACAGTGTCACACAGAATTTCCTGTTCGTAGTGCATCATGCTTCATTTGCGTTGTTGGCTTTTGCATTAGTTTTGACGCATCTCCATTTCGCAGATTGATTCACTTTGGGATTTTGTCTGTCGATGCCGCCATCCATCGTTCCGTGTATTCGTGTTGCCGCAACGCCGTCGAATTACTTCAGGTTTCTCGTAATTAAGCACTGAAGAGATTTTAGATTTCGTATGCATGACGCCGCCGCTGTCCCGCAGCTGTTCAATGCTCCGCATCGTCTTTGCTTCGCTTTCGGCTGATTGCAATTTTCGGCTCATACTCGCCACGTGCCAATGCGGTCGTTCCTGAAAGGAATGATAACAATATTTAAAAAAAAAAAGCAATGCATTTTTGACGCGGAATTTATAGTGAATTCAGAATTTGTAAATTTTTTTAAGTTCAGAAGATATTTGCGCATTTTTTTTTTTTTACTTAACATATTTCAACTCAACATGGAATAGTGATTCGCTCAGATTGCATACTCATAGATAACAATGGAAATCAAATAAAATTACATATAAAAGAAGAGAAAAAAGAGCAAAAAGGAACTTTTTACTTTGAAGGAACTGTTTTAAAGTCAAATAAATTAATAAATAAATAACTAAGTAACACACAAAGACATAATTGACGTAAACAAGTACTGTAGTATTGTATAAATGAACACAGCCATGTTGTGGCTGAACATTGTGTGATGTGGCACAACACTACCGAACCATAACTATGACTGATATCTGCATATCTGACTGTATCCTGCGTAATTGTAATCTGAAATCTACGAAACGGTTAAAAACGAAATAACACTCACTTCCTCCTTGTTGGATCACAATGGGCCCTTTTCGCGGCCTAAGTGTGTCTTTCAGCAAGTCCCGTGCCTAGGCAGCCACTTAACCCTTTCGGGACTACTGGGATAATACGTCCCAGCACGTTTTAAATGCCCCTCAAAACAATTATTCATATCTTACGACCTACGCAAAATATTTTTTCGATTTCGGTGTTCCCGCATAAAAGGATGATTTCAGAATTTGCATGAGAATATTTCTACTGACAGTGTTTTGGAATTCAAAACTAAACTCCGTCCCGAAAGGGTTAAACCTAACCTATCCTACCAAAGATGGATTTTTGGCCGAAGCCGAAGCAGAATATTCGGGTATCTATTCGACCGAACCCGAATACCAATACTAATAAAATTTAGTATACGAAAAAAGTGACTGAATTCAGCTGGCATGTTTTTTATTAATTTCGATGTTCAGATAAAAATTAGGTGTATTTATCTTTCTTCTATATATATAAAAAAAAAGTGGATGTATGTGTGTAAGCGCATCACGCTCAAATGGACCGGCCAATTTTAATAGGGTTTTCCTTGTTGGATTCGTTTTGAGTCAGTTCAGGTTTATGCGAAGAAAATTCTGGAAAATGTATTGGAAAATTTGAAAAATCCCTGGCATGTTTGATAGTGAATTTTGAACATTTTCAGATGATAACTTTGGAACCATAAGTCACACATCAATTGAATTCACTACGGACTTACTATTTAGTCATGTCCTTCGACACAGGGAATGGGGCGGCTATTGGACGTGGGGGGCGTAGCACTACCCATACAAGTCAAATCTTAATAATGGAATATCTTCGAAATTGTAAGGTGCACAGCATTGAAATTTAGTATGGCGTCGTCTCATTTGGCATAAGATATTTGATAAAATACTTAGAAACAAAGCAATTTGACTTGCATTACAGGGCGAAAACCTTCGGCTAAATTATTCGGCTCATTCGGAGCTCAATAACCTAGGTACACGGAATCGTATAGTTTTGGTTTGGATACCGGGGCATGAGGGCCATAAAGGCAATGAAACGGCGGGCGCACAAGCCAAAATTGGCGCAGAGAGCTAATTCATAGAGCCAGCCCCGATGTTCGAGTTTAGCAAAAAAGACCTGAAACAAGACATTCACAACTGGAAGCAAAAACACAAACAGAAGTACTGGAACAACTTGGAAGGTCAACACCACTCCAAAAAGTTCCTAAGCTTCAACAGAGAGAGAGAGAGCCATCTCTGTTCTAGATCTCAACAGAAGCCAACTTAGGACTATATGTGGTGCTGTAATAGGTCACTTCTTCTGTAACAACCACCTCTATAAACTTCTTGTCTTATTGACAACAGAACATGTAGATTCTGGCAAGAAGCTGATAAAACAATGGAACACATTATCACGAATTGTCCTGTCCTAAAACACAGACGTGCAAAGTTTCTGCGGAAACATAGCCTCGATGAAGAGGACCTGATACAAATATCGCAGAAAGGTCTGATTCAATACCTGAGCATATAAGACACCAGATGATTTAAAGGGCACAATAAACCTCACAGGTTGCGGTGCGCAAGGGCTTGGGCCCAACCCATAATCATTACATTACAAAGTCTTCGGCTATTCTGACCGAAGCCGAATCAAAAGGTTTGAAATTGGCCGACTAAACAGAATACCGAAAACGAATATTCGGTCGTACACTACTGATCAGACATTAATGGTTCCCTAATGAGTCTGGATTTGTATGAGCTTTTGTAAAACGGAACAAATCAGTTGGTTTTCTTAAAAGATAACATAGGACTACTTTCATTCCATCAAAATTAGTAATTAATCTTTATAAGAACATTGTACCATATCTCTAGCGGCCATATGAAGACAATGTAGCTCGCTAGTTTTGCAAAAAGAAAGAAGTCTAGAAAAGAAAAGTAGGAGTCGTTATCATATAATTTCCTAATGACTTTGGACCTCTTAAAGCTCATCAATCGCCTTTGTAAACAAAATAATTCAATCGGAATTCTTACAATATAACATAGAAATACTTTCATTCTAAAATTACAAATTTAGTCATTAAACTCTGTAAGAACTCTGTATTATCGTTTTAGCCGCCATACTCGTACCAACACAATGGAGTTCCGTAGTCTTGCGCCACTAAGAAAGAGGAGTCGACTCATATGTTAAGTTACTATACTAGCTTTAAGTCTCTATTTTGGAAATCCAAACATGTTCCATCTTCAACATCTGACCATTGGGCGATCTAGCGGCCTTCAGTTCTTGTCATCAAGTTCAGTTCTTCAGTTCTTGTCATCACCCCTTGGATCTCTTTTAGCCTATCTATCGCTTTTGTAAAGCGAAACAATGCACTCAGAGCTCTTACAATACAACATACGAGTACTTGCATCCCATCATAATCAGTATTTAACTTCTGTAAGGACACTATAATATCTATTTAGACCCCATAACAAACCAACCACAAATTTTGCCAATCTTGCGTCACTAAGGAAATTCTTAAATTTTTGCTTTTTTGAAGCCCAAACGTATGACATCTTCGGTTGTCCGTTAAAATGTCCTTAAGGGGGGCACTCCATGAAATGTTTTAAAAAAATAAATTTTTTTTTTTTGCTTTAATCGAAAGATATATTATCCGAGAACATTATTACAAAGTTTCCAGGTCGAACGCTGAAAACTTTCGGAGACACAGTTCTTTTCATCGACGCGCGCTCAGCCACACCAGGTGTTCCGAATAACTTTAGTACTCGTTTACTCATAAACACATGATAAACAAAAAACTACTGAACCAATCTACACGAATATATACTCGTTTTGTTGGATATTGAACAGATAAGTGCATGAACCTCTGAAATCTGTTAAAAAAATTTTTTTACTGTGTTTTTAATAAAGAAAAGTAAGAAAAACGAACTTTTTTGTAGTTTATATGGCTTTGTTGATAAATTTTGAAAATTTTTTATAGGTTTTGAGGTTCACGCACTTGCGACAAGCCTGCTGATTAATTTGATATATAATTTGTATGTTTCAGACTTAAACTTCGGACGGCATCGTGTGGACGGGAAGACGTCTTTTTTTGAACCAAGCCTCGGAAGATGTTCAATATGTTTGCCATTTTTAATTTTTTTTATGTATAACTTTTTTTTTGAACTTTTAACTAATACCTACAGATGTTCCAAACGGGTTGTTCCTGTCTCTTTCTTTTTTTGTACAGTAAAATAAAGAAAATTGGTCATTTTTTGAGCGTGCCCCCCTTAAATGAACCAATATTAAAGTATTTCCAAGAATAGATACAACAGATAACTTGAATAAGGAGAGCTTTATGCAGATCAACAGAAAGTAAATTTCACGACTATTTTGTGGTAACACTAACGAGCTCACTTGCTGTGAACGAATGCATCAGAAGCTTAAGTTTATCTCAACACCATACAAGTAGGCAGCACAACCGCCACCAACAATAATGAACTCCAAAGCCTTTCACCCTTAGTACCGTTTCTGAAAATTAACTTCAAACCCAAATTAGACTGATTGCTCCATGATGTGGCCAAGTGTCAATGCAGTCATTATGCGAGTGCAAATGTGTGTAGAAGGACAAAAACAACAACTGTGAATATTTAATGCGTTGCGCCTTTTTGTGTTCAGGTGTTTGTGTGCTGTGTGAGTGTGAGGGAACCTTAAAGCAGATAAACCAGCCGCAAAGATTGTAATCGACTAGTCATGCGGGAGTGCTGGCAACGCGACTGATAGACTGTAAGAGTGTGTCGAAGTGTAAAGGGGATTGCGTGGTGGCGGCAATTGTACACAAAGCGAGCTATTGATGTGTTAGGCGATAGCAAGCCGCAAAATCAAAGATGCAACTGTGCAACTGTGCAACTGATAAATCACACGCAAACTCACACAAACACACTCAGTTGAATACCCACATATGTGTGTGTGTGTGTGTTGATATATAAACACAAGCGTAAATATTTAAATATCGCTGCACCGACAGCTGACGGCGTTTGCCCCACGCTGCAGCAAATGCAAAAGCGCGATTACGTTATCAGCAACGAGTATCTGGTGGCTGCGATGTGGTGCGGTGCGGTGTGGTGCGATGTCGCTGTGTGTGGCGTGCGGTGTGCGGGCGGTATCTGTGCGGCATCTTAACGCTTCAGCATGCAGCAAAATGTGGCTTTTTGATTTATGTGCAACCGGGCGGCAATAATGAATTATTTATGTTGATTTCTCCAATGCCAACAACAACAACAACACACACGCGTATACTCAAAAGCTTGCGGCAGCAACAAAATCAACTACCGACCAGCCCCAGCAACCAAACGCCGCTACAGCGATGGACTGTGCGGATGAGCGGCAATGATGTTGTGTGGAGAGGGGCGAGGAGCGCCGAAGCAAAGGATTCTGCTTGAAGTGGCTGTGGCGAGGATAAACTGCCGGCGTAAAAGACGCTGAACGCAGCGGAGAGCTGAAACAATTGAAAGTGGCGAAAACTTTGCCGAGCTGCTTGTTTCGTTGCTGTTGTTCTCGGTGTTCGGTGCTGCAGCAGCTGCTGCTGTTGCTGCTGTCGGCGTTGTTGGTGGCTGTCAAGATGGCTGCCAGCATGGCTGCAATTGCTGCATGCCACTTGCTACTTTGCTTATGCAAAATTCAAAAGCTAAAAACCATTTAAGCCACACAATGCCGACAGCCCAGCGCAACCCAATAGGGAATAGGTTCGTCGTCACGCCGCGCGCTCTGCGGCTGCAGCAATGCCGTACAGGTTATGCGGCAATGCGGCATTGACTTTTCAAGCAATTGCAATGAGCGAGAGACTGAGTCGCTGCAAGGATGGGCAAACATCGTTGGCAAGTTGAATTTTCATGGTCGAAATTAAAATTAAACTTTTTAAAGCGCACAGAAATGAAGAAGTTGTGTGCCAGTGGCAGCAGCGCACAGTGAAGTGCGTCGAGGCGTGTGCCGACAGGCGCCCGGTTCGACATGGCATCGGACTGCAAACTCTGCTGCTGCATTGAGGCCAAACAAAAGAAAACATTGAGACGGAAGTTAAACTTTAAGTGACCACATTATGCGCCATTGAAAGGCAACGCATGGCATTGTCTGCGTTGGCGTGTGGTTGCGCATGCATGTGTGCGTGTGTGTGTGTGCGCATGCATGCGTGTGTGTGTGTGTGTGGGTGTGTGTTGAACAGTTTAGCCTCATACCAGACAATCTCCGCAGGTTAATTTGTATGCAAACCAGCTTTGAAGTAGTTCATCTGTAGTAGCAGTGGTATGCGGCGAGAAGAGAAGCGGAGGTCTGAGTTCAAGCGCAGAGAACCAGAATACATTGTTTGCAAATTTATTATAATTAAAAGAATTGCACCATATGAAAACAATTATTACCAGGGACCGTAAAAATTACACTGGGAAACCGCCCAAATTTTCCGAGTTCTAGTTAACCTTTCACTGTATGAAAATATATGTTTTTTGCAAGCAAAATTCTTCTATGTATTCGCAATCTTGCAAAGTAACTGAAAATTTGAGTTTGCAAAGGAATAATTCTAGCAAATTTAAACCGATTTTAATGTTTTAAATTTTAAATACATAGTCAGAATATAGTTAATCTATGTTAAAAAATTGTAGTTAAGACTTCAGGTTTGTAGGAGCTGCTTGCGTACAATGGTCAAAAAACATAGAAAACGCTCTCCAAGGAAAACCATCAATATTTCCTATGCCGCTTTTACAATCTAAAATCTGAGTACGCACTTGTGCTCAGAGTCCACAAATACTTGAAAAAAGTATGGTTTGATTTTAGAAAAAAAAGTGTAAATTTTGTTGCTAAATATAAAAATCAAAATATAAAACTTATTTTTCAAATAAAAATCACCGAAAAAATTTCTTTGTTGATTTTTTTATTAGAAAAATAATTTGTTGAGGGAAAAATAAAAATATAAAAATCAAAATATAAAACTTATTTTTCGCCAAAAAATTACCGAAAAAATATTCTTTGATTTTTTTATCAGAAAACAAAAATTATTTGCTGAGGGAAAAATAAAAATTCAAAAACTCAAAATATAAAACTTATTTTTCGAATAAAAAACAACGAATAAATATAAATAAATATAAATTTAAGATAAATATAATAAGATAAAATATAAAGCTTATTTTTCGAATAAAAATCACCGAATCAAAATTTTTTATTAATTTTTTTATCAGAAAATTAAAATTATTTGTTAAGGGAAAAATAAAAAAATTAAAAATCAAAATATAAAACTTATTTTTCGAATAAAAACCACCTAATAAAAATTTGTTGTTAACTTTTTTTATCAGAAAATTTGTTGAGGGAAAATAAAATTATGCGTTGAGAGAAAAATTATTTTTCTTTTATTGTTTCTTCACAAAATACAAATTACGGGGCGAGTTTTTGTTTTTGATTTCAAAATAAGCCTCATGTGTTAAGTTCAATTTTTCAAATTTTATTCCGAAATTATTTTTTACTATTTTTTATAATTTATTACGATTTCTTCCATTTTCTTCTATTTTTTATTAAAAATTAAATATTTACAAATTACTGAAATCAAATATTTACCTCATGTGGCAAGTTCAGTTTTTCAAATTGTATTCTGAAAACAATTTTTTTTTATATTTCTTATAACTTATTACGATTTCTTCTATTTTCTTCTATTTTTTTTTATTAAAAATTATTTACAAATTACTGAAATCAAATCATTTACCTCATGTGGCAAGTTCAATTTTTCAAATTTTATTCTGAAAACTACTTTTTTAATATTTTTTTATAATTTCTTACGATTTCTTCTATTTTCTTCTATTTCTTTTATTAAAAATTATTTATAAATTACTGAAATCAAATCATTTACCTCATGTGGCAAGTTCAATTTTTCAAATTTTATTCTGAAAACTACTTTTTTAATATTTTTTTATAATTTCTTACGATTTCTTCTATTTTCTTCTATTTCTTTTATTAAAAATTATTTATAAATTACTGAAATCAAATCATTTACCTCATGTGGCAAGTTCAATTTTTCAAATTTTATTCTGAAAACTATTTTTTTTTTAATATTTTTTATAATTTATTACGATTTCTTCTATTTTCTTCTATTTCTTGTATAAAAAAATATTTACAAATTACTGAAATCAAATCATTTATTTGTATCCATTAATTTGTGATCTTAAAAGTTTGTTGTCTATGATTTTGCTACGCGACACTTATCTCCGTTTGCTGCGGCCCAACAGTAGCTTTTGCAATTCTTCCAACTAATTTTCAAACTCTCAAAAAGTTGCTCACAACAGCAGAAATACTTTAAGTCCGCACATCACACACACTCACACATTTTGACGCACATTTTCATAACATATTTTCATGTGTGTGTGTGTGTGTGTGTGTGTGAGCTATCCCTCAGCTGGCATTATTGTTTTGTGGTTTGCTCGCATGTCTGTCGTCCGTCTCAGACTGGTCAGGCTGTATGTCCATTTGGTACTTGATTGTTGTTGCGCAAGTCTATATTGTTGCTGTAACTGTTGTTTTTGTTGTTGTTGGTGCTGTCATGAAATTGAAGTTATGTCACTTGGCTTTGTGCATTCCTCGAAACGCTCAGCAACTGCGCATAAACGTGTCAGAGCAATGTGTTCACAAGCATTCACACCCACACACACACACAGATAAACGCCTGCGGCGCCCATAAATATGCTATGCACAGTGCGTGCGTTCGCCGCTTCCGTATTGTTCGAGTCCAATGCAAAATAAATGACCATAAACAATTGCATATTTTTCGGTGTTGAAGCATAACTAGCGCCAGTGTTGCAATTTATAATAATTCAAATTCAAATAAATGAAATTTCATTCATTTACTCACTGGCAAGCACACAAACACACACACACATGTACACAGCCAACCATGCAAATCAAAATTCAGTTCTCAAGTGTACACATTTGCGGTCGAGTTTGCATTTGCATTCGCCTCAAGTTGGGCCGTGTGGCATGCCGGAATTTGGCGCCATTGATGTGAGGTGTTGGCCAACTAATTCTGACACTTGATAATTAATTTCCATTTTTGGCATGCAGCATGCCAAAAGAATGTCAATTACGTCGCATGGAAACGTTCTTCGACATTTGGGTTTAATTTCAATTACCGATGCGGCCAGCCATAATGAAGTCGCCCGGCGCCACGAGGTTGCAGCATTTAAGTGGCGACCTAAGACCCACCACTTCTTCCCACTCACGCCCAACGCCAACGCCAACGCCATCGACCACCATGGCATGGCTTCGCAGGCTCAAAACACAAAACCGCATATTTATGGCATTTGTATTATCGGGTTTGTTTGCGTTATCCCAACGTCTGCTTGAATGCGCAAAATTAATGCACACAACCGTCCGAGCCCGACGACTGAGCATTTCAATGAATCAATGAAGTCTATGGCGCACGTGGGCAGCGGCCGTCGCACATATTGTGAGCGTTAATTAATTTTCACTTCAAGACCCAAAGTTTATTGAGTGAATTGCTGAAATATTTTGTATTGAACAATTTGAATTTATAGTTAGTCGTACAGGACAAAGTCAGTTAGTAAGAATCAGAACAGGAAGAATGCTTATATCGATTGATGGGTCTCAAAAAGTTGTGGGTACATGCGATGTTCGGTCAATTTAAAGAAGGTTGATTCATAACAATGTAGACTGGTCAAATAAACTTGATCTGAGTTATAGCTCAGATCTGAGATACAAAACAATGCAAAATAGGTGACTAGATTGAGTTTTTTTCCTTGGTCTCGATTCGAAATGGGAAGTTTAAGGGTTCTGACAATACATTTTGATTTCTGTTTTGTAGAAACCCAAAAGTTGACAACTTGAACTTTTGAACCCTAATTAATTTTGTATTTTTTGTACTCAAAAATGTTGGCGATCGCTGAATAAATCATTTAAATCGGCTCACTAGTTTCTGAGGTACGATGTTTTCTCGCTTACTTAACTACTTCATTTATGTTACAAGTGGGGAGCCAATGGCATACAAAATGGCCAGTTTTTTATGGTAGCTCCCTTAAGACTTGAAGATAGCGGGTAGGTATGTTTGAAAGAAATATTCTGAAGGAAAAATAAATGGGTGGCAGTCATACATTTGACACGTCTGGGGTCAACCTGGAAGCAGTGGGAGCCTATTTTGTAAAAACAACCTTTTTGTATGGGAGCAACATTAAGGGTTGGAAATAGGGTATAAATATGTTTGAAATAATTGTTCCGTAGAGAAAACTAGTGGGGGTCAGTCATAGATTTTAACCCTCTAAGAGCAAATTCTGACCATCTGTGGAGCACTTTGTCGAATTTCCCAGCTTTTTTGTGAACTTTGACCTCGATGCGACGCCTTTTAGCCCCACTCTAGCCCCCAAATTTTTTTTTTTTTCGAAGTCGAAAAATCGTGCACTAAATAAAGTCTTGTGCGAAGCCATCGCGCTTGGATCGAAAAGCAGTGGCAGGGAAGTGTTGTCTTCTCTCTGGTACCACAAAAGGAATAATTTTGACCTAAATGTGCTCTCGTATGGAGGTTGCACTTCTACGAGCTATCTTTCTTTATCTTTCAAATCATGTTTAATGATACAGTAAGTCAGCTAGAATATCCTAAAGACCATTTTAAGGCCAGATAAGCTTGCTTGACAGGGCTTTACTGAGCAAATTTGGCTTAGATGTGGGAACATTTGGAATCCCTCTTTTAACTTTGAAGCTTCGAACTTAAACAAACTTCAATAAAGATACCAACTCCAGATGGTAGAGGACATGTTTTTATTTAAAGGGCGCCAGCTAAAAACCATTATCGGTGTCCATATCGATGACTGATTACAGTTTAATACGCAAAAAAGGTTGAAGGTTATATTCGAACGATTTCACCGAACTAAGCCACCGAGCTGAAGTTTCCTTAAAGTACTCGTTTTCTCACGAAACAGTAGTAACTACAATTCATAAACGGAGCTTCACCTGGCTTCGCTACAGTGCTGCCAGATCAGGAGATTTCCTCCTAGATTTAGGAGATTCTTGGCCTTAGAAAAAAAATCTCTTAGGAGATTTTTTAGGAGGAAGCATTGTTAAAAGAAAGTTTAGCAGTTTATATTTAATGTTAAGGGATTTTTCAGATCCTTACTGAATTTTTAAGAGATTTTTGGATAACAGAGTAATGGATAAGAAAGTAATGTATTGGGAACACTGACAATAAACCATATCTTGTCACTTATTTTAATAGTCAAAGCAACCTATTGTGTTAAAAATTTCTGATACAATGAAATCCCGCCTAAAACAGCACTTTTTATTTAATTAATTTGTTATATGTTTTGTTTTTGTTAAGTTTTAGTTTGTGAAGCTGAAGATGACTAAAAAAGGCTGCATGAGAAAAAATTATATTTATATAATTTTATTTTTCATGAGAAGTTTTATTCCTGTAAAATTACGCTAATTATAAAAAAAATTTAGGAGATTTTATTAACTTTTGGGAGGAAATTTTGGTATTTTTGTAAGATTTAGGAGAAAATTTTAAAAGATTTTTTAACTTTTGGGAGAAAATTTCGGTATTTTTTTAAGATTTAGGGGAAAGTCATTTCAAGTATCTGGCAAGACTGACTTGCTACTACCTTAGAACGGTTTCTAGGCAAGTAACAAACAAAATCTGATAGTTCCAACCACGTTTTAAAATGTCATTTTCCATTGACAGTTTCTTATTTTAGAAAGATTATTATAGAACTTAAATCCCGATATTAAAATAAGCATTCTAAGTGGTGTTAAATTACAAAGATGGATAGAAAAAAACGACGGCAAACTGTGATTTTAAAATGGCAAGAAAAAGCTTAACCCATTGCTGCCTAATGGGTAAAATTTTACCCATGACAATTGATTTTTTTTAAATCACAAAAAAGTCAATGTTTGAGATCTCTCAAAACCGTTGATAGGGATAGTTAGGGTAAAGATGAAACTACCTTAACTTAGTGAAGGTCACCCTAAAATTTCACTATCTAGCTGGAGTTAAGCAAATATTTTTTCATTGCTTTTAAGCAACAAAACACAAAAGGAATCCGCACATTTGTGTCGTTCGTGCCTTATATTGAGTTAACAAATTACCATAATTGCATTAATTAAGTGCAAAAACAATGATTGTGTTCGCAGTTGGCTGCATTAAAAAATACTACTACTACACTACAATGAAATTGGAAAAACAATGACACAAAAACACAATAATGAAGTACAAATGAGTAAACAGGCATTTCCCCAGTGCAGTGACTGCGCTCCGGTTGCCGCATCGCCGATTGACTGTCTGTCGACTCGTTTGCCAACCAATTCAATCTACTCTATTTTAAAGGGAATACAGGGGGCTATGTGCACAACGGTTTATTGCTGGTTTATTACGAATATCAAACGAAATCAATAGTTGAGGAGATAAGCACTCAATTTATAAACAGTTTGACGAGACTCTTTTCTGTAAAATATTGATTTGTCTAATGAAAGGTACTCTATCTCAAAAAATATTGTGGTACTAGTTTCTGAAAAGCATTTAGACTCTTTATCTTTATCAGTTTTTAACTGTAAAATTTACTTATTATGAAATATAATACTTTCTTACTTAACCCTTTCGACCCCCAAAGCTGTCTAAAAGAAACTTCCCCTATTTGTCATCTTATAGCAAAAGCTACGATTGATTTATGGGTTTAATTTGAGAAGACACCAACAAATTAATATGTTTAGAAGTGAATTCAAAACATATTACAAAAATGTTACTTTTATCCCCAAAATTATTTCCAATAATTTGCAGCGATATCACGAAAAGTTTGTGTTATAATTGAAGTCTACGGATTGGGCGCGTTTGATTAAAACCCTGTTTCTTTAATAATGGTTAAATATAATCAAAAAGTGATAATTTCGTATTTTTCCATAAATATTCAATAATTTTTCTGTAATTAAAAAATCTTGATACAAAATTTATTTAACCCGTTTTAAGCTAAAATTTTTCAAAAGTAAACTAACTCTAGAAATCTAACAAAGAGACGTGCCGAATTCAAATGTTGTCGTTCGGGGTCAAAAGGGTTAACTGACCCATAACAGGAAAAAAATTTTACTCTCGTTGGCTGCTAAAAGTTCAACAGGAAGCAATAAAGATAACATGTCGGCTGTATTCCTACGGGCAGTGGCACGACGAAAGGAACTCGGGTCACTAAATCTTTAAGAGGTTGTCAGGGCAATATCCCTTGATGATGACTCCCTAAGGACTTCGTGATACCTGTAGTATCCGTTGGAAGAAATTATGAAATCAGGTTTCCGATCGGGAACAATGGTATACTCCGAAGTCCATGCTAGGGGACCTGACGGGCATTATCTTCACTGACGGTTCCAAGATCGATAGAGGTACCAGAGCTGGATGGCACTTTAATGGGTGTGTCAACTATTCTTAAAGAAGGCTGGCAACCGTCTTTCAGTCAGAGGTCCTTGCCATTCTGAAGGTAAGAGAATGGATAATCCAGAAGAAATGGCGCGGAAAACGTATAAAAGTCTGTAGTGACAGTCCGGCTACCTTAAGGCACTGGAGAAAGATTGTCCAAGAAGGAAGCTTAGGCCGGTTGAGGAACCGGTAGGCTACAACTTATTTGGGTTCCTGGACACTTTGGTGTTCAAGGTAACGAAACTGCCGTTAAATTGGCCAACTGTGCAGGGCTTATTGCTTCTGAATTTAAGAATAATACCCTTAAAACGTAAAAAGCTGAGTCTTCAGCTTTCATAAATGGGGTCTCCTACTTCCCTTTCCAACCATACCTTCCCTTCCGGACGTATTCCGACTCTTCTTCCCACCTATGACCTCAATCGTCGGACTTATCACAGGACACAATCCTTGGATCCAACTTGCACATCTTGTCTGGGGAAGGTAGAGACCACAGAATACTTTCTCTGTGCATTTCCCGCCTTCGTTAGAACGAGATTGCGCATTTTGGGTTCTGATGTTGTGAGGATAGAGTGATCTCCTGAGATTCGTCGTGCAGGAAGACTTATAGTCCCTATACCTTCCCTACTACTTTCTTTCTTTAAACCCACCTCATTCTCCTCTATCGCCCTTTTACTCTCGAGTCTTAAGCACAATGAGCTATCTAGCCTGAGTGCTTCAAAAATTAGACCCTCTAGGGTTCACTGTCTCGGGTCCCCTCATATCCATTCCATTTTATTCCATCGTTGCCTGAGTTTCATTCAGACTCGTCTGATATTGAAACTATCCGTATCCTACAGAGATAAGTGTTAAGGTTTTTGTATCTTAAACTATTAAAGTTAGAAGGACGAAATTCAAGGATGTAGTAGCGTACATATTAGTCCTTAAGATATATATTAAATAAATATATTAAATAATATACAAAAGATATAAATTAAATATAAAAATATATATATATTGGAAATTTCAAGGATATTCAAGGATAAAGTTTAAAAAGGACATTATCAATACCTCTTCGTCCTTTTGCACCAAAATATTAAATGTTTCAAGATTTTAACGATATCTTTCTTTCATTTGATACCCATATAAGAATAATATTCTACATTGCGCTCAATTTTGTACAAAATTTTTAAAATAAAGATGTCCTTGAAATTTCAAAGTCCTTTCAAAAACAACCCTGATGTCAGAGAGAAAAACTTAAAACGCAGTTTTACTACATTTGGCCACTAGGCCCTCGAGTTCATCGATTTTTTTGCGTGTTAAAGTTGTTGTTGTATCTAATCAATAACCACAATATCCACTGGAACTGCAGAACCATAGTTTCTTTTCTTTTTAATCTTATTGTCTAACCCTGTACATGGCCAGCCGCATTCAACGTTGCTGCCACATTCCTCTCGATGTGCCACTCTAAGCTCACCGGCTTGCAACTCAACAATGCGCATCGATGAGGTTCAATTTGCTTATCGGACGATGTACGAGTGCTCGAAATTCGACTGTTCATTCGACGCTACATTCGTTCGTTGGCCCGTTTGTCCGATTCGCCAATTCGTTGCTTGCATCTGGCAGATATCTGCAACATTTCCTTCTTGCTAATACTCAAACAATATCCTCGACGTTGCCTCGTAGTCGCCATTTTTGTTTTTTTTTGCTTGCTTGTTTCGTGTACTCGCACTTTCCTTCTGTGTTATTTACTCCCGAAACTCGTACAAAATGAAAATTTGATTCAATTTAAGCAATTGAAAGCCTGCAGGCAGTCATGTTGCAACAGCAGTGCGCCAGGACTCTGTATGCGGCATTGTAAACTGCAAAGAGTTCCCTCACTATTGTTGTTGTTCCATGCTGTCTTCTACCGTATCGTTTTGTTTTTCTTTGCTTTCGTTTAGTGTGGCTATGGCTGTGTTGCAGTTATTGTTGTTGTTGTTATTATCATTGCTGTTGTTATTGTTGCAATACAGAGCATATCCCTACACATCCTGGCCAGCTTGGGCTGCTGCTGCTGCAACCGAGCGCTTTCCATTGCCTCGTTCCGTTTTGGCTCGGTTGCTGTTGTTATTTCTTGCTCCGTTCGCCTCGGTCGCTTTTTTGTTTATTGCACTTGCGATTTGTCAACGATTATCCTGTGATTGAGACGGAGTAGTCCTTGCCACATACCCACTGCGTCAGACACACACATAAACACACACAAACACACACATTGACAGAAAGTAACGCCGTGCAGCACAAATGCAAACGACACCAGTAAACTAACTGCAAAAAAATTACATCAGCTTCGATTTCTTCCGTCCTCATGCCACGACATCGAAAGTGAGGTTATGTTTGGCATGGATTTTCGAAAGCTGCAACAATTTTGGTTTTTTTTTTTGCATTTGTCAATTTCATTTTCTGTTTTCAGTTGCCTTCTTGTCGTTCGTTGTATTGGGACGTTTTTGCTGTGATTTCAAATTATGCGATAATTTTTGTAGCAATATTTTTCGGCTTTTTCGCAGTGCTCAATGAGACTTGAATCGACTGCGACAGGGTTGCAGATGACTTCAAGAGGAATAAATATGCTAAGGACATTTTTCTTTCAATATTTTTCAGAATTTAAAGAATTTAAGAATATCCTAGAGATTGTGTGAGTTTAGGTTAAGTTTGAATGGATTAAATTGAGTTAAGTTGGGTTCGGTTAGAGTAGGTAGGTCAGAAAGGACTTAGTAAGGTAAGGTTTAATTCACATTAGAAGGACTAGTGCGGTCATTCTGAGGGTTTTGCACATCGCTGCTTATTTGTGATTTTGTTTTTCGATCCAAAATCCGGGTTTGGTCCCTGCGACTTTTTCCTATTCCGCCAATTTTAATTTTGGTTTTAGTCTAAATTTTATTTTTCAATTTAATTTCAGTTTTGCTTATAATTTGATTTTGATTGTAATTTTAATGTCAATTTTAGTTTTAATAAATTCAATTTTGATTGAATTTTAATTTCCATTTTTTTAATATAACTTTTATTTCAATTTTGATTTAATTTAATTATGATTTTTAGGTTAATTTTAATTTTTATTGTTATTTTGCTTCTTTTATTTCATTTTGTTTATTTAACTTTTAATTTTTTTTTACTTTTTCTTTTTATTTTATTTTACTAAATTTTATTTTACTTTATTTTATTTTATTTTATCTCATTTTATTTTATTTTATTTTATATTATTTTATTTTACTTTATTTTATTTTATTTTATATTATTTTATTTTATTTTATTTTATTTTATTTTATTTTACTTTATTTTATTTTATTTTATTTTATTTATATTATTTTATTTTTTTTAACTTTATTTTATTTTTTATTTATTTTAGTCGATTTCATTTACGAATTGTATTTATTTTTGTATCCCTTTGTTTACTTTTCCATTACTTTTTATTTAAATCTTAATAAACATTAATATATTAAAAACAACGCTATTGAAAACTGTGATCTTACTAGCAGATATTAAAGTATTCATTATAAGTCAACAATAGAAATGACCAAATACAATCACATTCCCTCTCCTACCCACCTCATCCTTCCACCATGCACCGCACACATAATCCAACTCACATGTGCCACTGCTCTACACATTCCACTATTCCAAGCGCGCATTTCTATCTATATTAAATATTTTCTCCGCATGTGAATGGCCGCGCCGACAACGCACTGCAGCAACAGTTGCTGCCAGTTACGTGCCAGTTAAATGTGACGATGCTTCCTCCACTCAGTTCGACGGCACATTGGTGGCGCCTTTGTCGCGTTTTTGCCATTCCAGCGCATTCGCTTCGCCTCCTGTTGCTGCTGGCCGTCTTCTGCACGCCGCATTGTGTAATTTTGCGAACGGTCGATGTGCGCATGTTTCGTCACTCCACACGACCGACGGCCAACGACCGCCGATTGCACGCTACCACCACTGCCGCACAATTAACAATCCATAAAAAGATGCGAACGCGCCAGCTAACTTTCAGCAGCTGCGAAAGCCACAGCCAATTGTTAATGCAACGAAATAATGCGGTTGCAAATTTTTTGTGCATACATGTGAGCAAAAAAATAAATATTTTCATAAATAAAAAAACATTGACATTGTAAAAATTTTAAACAAAAAGGAACGCGGCTCCAACGCCGATAGCAGAGCAAGGTTTCGATCCTCGGACCTCTGGGTTATGGGCCCAGCACGCTTCCACTGCGCCACTCTGCTTGTTGCCAACGCTATGGCAAATGCGCTACTCAAGTGAATGGAAGAGAAAACAGAGTGTGTCATGTTATTTAAAAATAAAAAGAAACCCAAAAGGGTGACTCAGTACGATTAAATATTTGTAAGTGCCTATGAACACATTTCATCGCTGCAGGAAAAAAAATGTATGTTTAATTGAATTTAATACCTCATATGGTTATATACAAGAATACTTAAATTAAAAGTAATTAAATGTGGTTAGCAAAACTAACAAAAAAATTTTCCAGTTGAAAATAGGAGTTAAAATCCTGGGATACATAAATTCATACCAAACACTAAATTTAGCAGATAAAACTGCAATTATTTGTTCCACATAACTAATAGGTTAATCCATAAAATCATTTAAATAGATGAAATTAAATGAAAATGAAATAGAATTAAAATAATAATTAAAAAAAAAGTTAATTCACAATCTAGCAGAGCAAGGTTTCGATCCTCGGACCTCTGGGTTATGGGCCCAGCACGCTTCCACTGCGCCACTCTGCTTACTGGCAACCTTCTGCTAGAGTTCTGACTTCAACTTGCTGCCAACTGTGTAGGATAGAAAATTTTTAAAAGATGATGGCAATCAAGCCACACAATGTAATTTTAACACTTAAATGCCAAAAAATAAATTAAAATTTGTAATTATTTCATGATTAAATAAAAAATATATTAAATAGAAAATATTATTAAACATTTTTGGAATATTCAGCAGCTCATTAATATTGTTTGCTTCATAAAGTATGTGCTTTCCTACCTTTTTTGATAAATTATATATTTAAAACAAAATTGCAGAAATTTCAGAACAAAATTATTTACCGAATAATTGATTAGAATTTTACTTTCCTTTCTTCTTCTTACTACACCTTAAAACTTACAATAAGTGCCAAAATTAAATGCTCATGTAGCGCCCATTGGCGCACTGGCTATTCGGCAACAACGGTACCTATAAGCAGAGTGGCGCAGTGGAAGCGTGCTGGGCCCATAACCCAGAGGTCCGAGGATCGAAACCTTGCTCTGCTAACAATCACAAATGTGTGCCAGTACGATTCATTGACTAGTTACTTGTGAAGCTTTTTTATAAATTTCTTTTTTAATATACACATATAAAAACAGCTGTTAAAGAGCCTTACTGAGCTTTGCTTCGATATAGTAAAACTCTTTTAAATTCGACAAACATAGTTTTCATACTTCTGTGGCCGTAAGGAATAACAGCCAAAGTCGATTTTATGAAGTTTTCAGGAGAGCACTTTTAATTTTTGAATTTGCTTTAGATTAAACTAGATAAATTTTAGACTTTTGGGCGTAAAACATTCATTTTATGAGCAAAAGCCATAGAATTTTATGTAGTAGTACATTTGAATACGACGAATGCAATGATGGTAATAACTCAATTTTGTCCTAACTCGACTTTGGCTGTTATTCCTTACGGCCACAGAACTGTCGCTCATGAAAGAAGTTTTACATGCCGACTTAACAGTGTAGTTAAATATATTTTTGCAATTTATTTCTCACATTCTCTCTCCACAATATGAACCTACACTTGCCAACTCAACATTACAATGAGCACTTAGACTTAATGCAATTTTTGCTTCCAGTGTCGCACTCGCAATTTAATAATAACTGTACTCATAAGCAGAGTGGCGCAGTGGAAGCGTGCTGGGCCCATAACCCAGAGGTCCGAGGATCAAAACCTTGCTCTGCTATCATGACGAATGCACACAAGAGTCATAGAGTCCTTGTAAAGCGTTCAGAGATTTGTTTTTATACATTTTACTATAGTCCGACCGATTAATCGGCATTGGCCTTTTTTATTTCCAATTGTTTTGTTTTGTTTTTTTCAATTCTTATGTATGTGATGGGCTACCCGGGTACCCAAATCACTTTGATACTGAAATTTTATATACTTGCGGATAACCTAGAAAGGTGAAACTTCATGACAACTCCCAAAATGTCTTTATTTTCAAGTGTTTGATTCCATTTAGTTGCTGGGGCACCCGGGTAACCCAACACATTTTTTATGGAGTTGCATGGATTTCTTAGATTTTTCTTGTAAGTAAAACTTTCTAAAGCAAATTATTTGTAACAGAACAATTTTATCAACAAAAAATGGCAGCTGCTTTATTTGTTTGGGCTCGTAAAGGTCGGCTAGCATCGTTATCGATACCTATAAAACGTAAAAAATTTTTGAACCTGTCGAAAGACAGCTTTAAAACTTAGCAAAACCGGCAAAATGTCTTACAGTGCGAACAAAAAGTGAGAATTTTTCATACAATTTGTACTGGGATACCCCATCACATAGGTAAGAGTGTCCTTTTTCAGCACACACACTAGGGTTAAGCTGAATTCAGCTCAGTTTTTATTTTTAATGTAATTTAATTTTTATTTTAATTTTTTCGTTTTTGTGTTATTTCTGTGAAATATGTTAAGAACAAATGTAAATTTGTTAATTTGATAAGTAATAAAAAGCCGCAACTTAGAGGGTTAAACCAGGCTTGCACAAAAGATCTACACTGGTCACAGTGTCTAATAGCCTCAATAATAATAATATTTGATATAACCCCTTCGTTTGTGTTCTTTTATAAAAAAAATAAATAAACTGTTTTTGATTGAATCTATTCGTTCTATTACTCTACGCTATCGACATCGGTCGCTTCTCGCCCTTCCAACCGATAAATCGGCATCGGCCAAAAAGGTGTGAATCGGTCGGACTCTACACTTTACCTATTACGGAATTGCGGTTCCAAGGCCGCAGTGAACAACAACAAAAACCGTGAATTTACAGTTTAGAATATGACATCATTTAAATTGCCTCCCCCTTTGGCCCTGATGGACTTCATGCTTTTGGGGCATTTTGTCGAGCATCGTACTCACACATTCATTCCTTTTCCAATCATTCACTCGTTCCGCTTTTATGTACCCAACTGCCGCTGCATTGAAACGATTACTGGTGCATGCAGCCAACAAAAATGACACTGTGTAGAGCAGCGACGATTGTTGATTGCGTGATCGCTGAACGAGCGAGCCAACGAACGATTCGCGCGCTGCACTTCGAGTCTCAATATGCCGGATGATCATGATTCGTAAAACGTGAAATCGATAAATTGATCCACGCCGCTATCAGGCGACCAGCAAAAGCGGCCAGCAAACGAGTGGCGCGCTGTGGAGAATGCTCGCGCACTCACATGGCACGCCACGGGCACCGCTGATCGCACGCGCGCGCCAGTCGCACAACGACCCACAACAAGTGGTCGCAACAAACGCAAACGCAGCCAAACACGTATCAGCGCTGCCAACAAAACGGCACCGTTGGCCTCTCGCTCGCTCGCTCGATGCCCGCATGCCGGCGCACGAAGCATTTAAAATTCTTTTCAATTACGATCTTCGCACCTTGGGTCCGATGTGTGTTGTTGCGCTGTGCGACGGCATTCAACAATTCCATTGTGTGAACGTTTTCATTCATTTCACTCTCTTCGAATGCCAACTCAACGAAATCTGAAAGCGACCAGCTGGCGTTTGTGTGCGCCTGGTCTTTTACTTAAATGATTGAACGATTTTTGCACGGTTTTTAATAAATTTTTTAAACAAAATGGTCGCACTTTAAGAGACCAACCAATGAGCGATGCCGACAGCGATTGCTGTCGAAAGTTGAAAAACACTTACAAATTTCAGTTTCAAGTGAACATCGAAACAGCTCAGCCCAAAAAACAACAACAAGTTGCACTCATTGTTGACTGACACTGACGGCTGAGCAGATCATTTCAATTGCATGCCAGGTTTCAGCCATTGAAATTATGGACTGAAGTTATTATGAGATCACAACAATGTTGGCATAAATTTGTTAAATTTTTTTGTGTTATTTGAGAATTTCGCAATAAAAGAACAACAACAAAACATTTAAATTTGTTTATTCTTCACAAACATGTTGCCCAAAAATAGTTTTTTATTATATGAAACGAAATGATTTCAGTGTTGGTTCTCTTTACAGCTCTTTGTTGAGAAGCAGCGGCTGTTCTTCTTCTTCCTATTTGATTTTATTCTTGTTCATTGTTGTTTTTGTTTTTCTTACTGTGTTTATTATTTGAAGCTGTTTTGTTTGTTTTGAAATGAGGTAGTCAGTGTATTGATGTGAGTTGTTTTTCAGCCTCGCTTCAACATCCTCGATAGTATAGTGGTTAGTATCCCCGCCTGTCACGCGGGAGACCGGGGTTCAATTCCCCGTCGGGGAGAATTTCGTAGACGGAATATTTTTTTTCTCAATTTTTAGCTTTGATTTTAATTGTTTGTTCTTGTTTCCTTTTTCTTTTCTTTTTAATAAATATTAAAAATAATAAAAAAGGATTCAAATTATTTCCCTTTTATTTATTTAAACTTTTTTTTATTTTACGTAACAAAATGCAGCGAAAACTCATGAAAAAACTCGGCCCACATGGAACTTGTTTTTGGAAATCTAATGAACTTAAAATGTTGCCTGGTAAACGCCCACAAAAGGCGTGGCTCGGCGCCATGTAATGGGAAAAATAAAACAACACACAAATACAATTGAAGGCATGTGGTGCCACGCAAAGCATTCAATGCCACAATATCATAAAAGCAAAAAGTTTTTATTGGCGTTTTGGCGAAATTTTAGCTTTTCAAAATAATGTAAATCTAGAAATCGAGATCTTTTAAAAACGTTTTTTAATAAGGCAGATACTTTGTACAACCCTCTTCAGCCCTCATTTTCCCAAAGTGATGGCGAAGGTGAATACGAAGCAGCTTTGAAGCAAGAGTCGAGTTAGAAAAAATTAAAAAAATATATTCATAAAAAACAAAAGTATAAATTTTTATATAACATTGTAAAGGGAATTTCACAGGCTACAATAGGGCAACAAACTTATTATACCTTGATACTAGATTTTTTGGAAGAAAAAATCGGTTTTTGAAAAATTTGAATAAAAAAAATATTTTTCGCCTAAAACTTTTTATTAGTACATATTACGTATCTAATGTTGCATATAATTAGAAAGGTATGAAAAATACCTTTCGTTTGATATACATATTGTGTAAATCTTTTGAGAATAAATTGAGTTATTTTGATACCAATTTTGAACTATGACCCCGTGCCACGCCTTTTGTAGGCGTTTCTCAGGAAACAATTTTATTTCGTTAAGTTCAGGAGCTAAACCTCTACGTAATAGCATGCTTATTTATTTTTTTCACGAGGGTTCGCTATATTGCATTTAAGCCCTTCTTTTTAGTAACTTATTTTACCCAACCAATTTTTAATTTTTTTAGATCCTTTCCTTTTAATTTTTTTTTATTTAAAATTCAGAAATCAGGAATTATTTTTCCCAGCTTTTTTTCTTGAAATAATCAGTAGTTTATATTAAATTAAATTTTTTTTTCTCAATTAAATCTTCTAAGAAATAAAGTATCCAGATATTTCATTTAAATTTTATACAAATTTTCAGACAGACGATCGTTCGTTCGCTGTTCGCGACGCTGACTTCTGTGCGCATTTCAATATTATTGCTTCAACTGTTGCAGTTTGCAGGTTGAATTGCTTAAAAATGCAATTAACTCGTTCTGACCGTTGTGCACCAACAACAATGCCAACGCAACAATAAAAACTCGAATAATCTTTTCCATTTTCATGCGCGAAGCCAAAGGTGCTGCAGCCCGGCTGCTACAACGTTGGCTAATCTCTTACGGACTTTTTAATTTGAGTGCAAAAGTGCAATGTTCGGGCCAATACTGATGCCACCTCACCGCCACATCCACTTGGCGGTGCGGGAATTATGCATATTTATAGGAGCATTGCGCTGCCATTCGCAAATTAAATGCAACTAAAGCACTGTCGGCGGCGCCAATCTGGGCCAGGCGCTCGAAAATAAAAAACGCTCGGCGAAAAATTCAAATCCGTTGGCGCAGGTGTGTGCAACGCAATGGGGCGCGGGCGCCTTAAGATTTTAGCCAATGCGGCGATGCGCCGTAATCCGCGCAGGCGGCAGCACAGATAAAGAACTTTTACGCCAACTTTCGTGCGCTGCGTTCGCTTTATTTGCTGCCAGTTACACTCGAGCGCCAACCAAATGCTTGACTGCGCTTTTCCATTGCTTTCCATATCTATTTTTCGGCTGCGTTCGCCTTCGTCTTCTGCGCGTTGCAATTTTCTTCTTCTTCTTCTTCTTCTTCTTTGGAGTAATTTTTTATTTTCTACTTCTTTTCCGATTCGAAATAATCGGGTTTTTCTGCGCGGCAAGTTGCAATGTTAAAAAGTTTAAGAATATGTTAAAGCACACTTAAGCCGCGGCGGCGTCGAGGTGTGAGGCGTGAGGGCGGCCGGGCATACCGACAGGTGCCCAGGCGGGCAGTGCAGCTTATGCGATAAATAGCTTGAAATGCTAATAAATTTCCTTTCTTAGCCGATTAAGGTATGAAATAGAGTGCAAGCGCGCAAATCTCGCACATTTAATGCGCATTTTTGTGTAATTAACGAAGGAGCAGAGCAAAATGTAGCAGCGAAATATTGCGCAGCAGTCGCCGAAAAACGCTGCCCGCCGCTGTTGTTCGCTTAATTTCTCAATAAATTTCAATTGTGTGCAAAGTGCCACATAAACTACAATCATGCTTTAAATTTTTCGGTAGCGCTTTTCGCCGGTGCTGCGACCACCAGCCAACTAACTAACCAACCAACCAACTAAGGCAGCCAGCTAGCCACCTGCCAGCGCAATTTTCCGCCCAGACAAATGATCAAAATATAAATTTCACCGAATTGCAAAGAACAGTGCAGAGCGACTCGGTGTTTGTTGTGATGGTCGCTGCTGTCTTGCGCTCCTCTTGTTATTATTGTTGTTGTTGGCCCATAAAATAGCATCAGCAAGAAACTGCCCAAGAATTGCATACCTTCGGTCGTCGGTGCAGCTGCTCTCAGCCAACTCGGCCCACACTTTATTTGCTTTTGCCGTCTGGCCGCTCTGCCGTGCTGTGCTGTGCTGCGTCGTCGTTTTGCTTACGTTTCACACTTCCGCCGGAAGTCTAAGATTGCTTTCACTGCTGCTGCATCGACTAGCCAACCAACCAACCAATGCAACGCCAGTCCCTTCACCGACGTTGTCGTTGAACTGACGTTCAAGTCAGTGTGGCCACCGTTCGCGTTGCCACCGTTGGCACTTTTCTTTTTCATTATTTAAACGTCGCACATTGGGGCCAAAACCCCAAAACGTGCGATTAATTCAAAAATTAAATGTTAGGCAATCTCAAAAATTTTGATGCCATCTTAAAGAAAATTAAATTTTACAACACTGGTGAATTAACTATTGCTTTCTGTCCTTTGGTTTTCCTCCCGTGCCTTGTCAAAGTTCACCTTTTTCTGTTGTGATCTTGTACAAAGTGCAAAAAGCGAATTTTTGGTGATTTTCGTAGGCAAATTTACGTGTGAAAGTTTAAGTTATATGTTGAATGTTTGATGGAATCTTCAACTTCAGGTATTTTGAAACTAGTCTTGCAAAAAAAAGTTTAAACAAATCTTTAGTTTTTTTTTTACTAATTTTTTATAAAAAATACCTTAAATTTGAGGTTTTTGGAGTATATATGTAGACATATAGTTGTGAACTAAGCCTTGCTTAGCGATAAGACGTATATCATGTGAAACTACTGATATTCAGCTAACATATTGTTAAAAAAAATCTTGCGCCACTTTGCTCCATTTGAAAATAATATAAATTTTGTGTTCGAAGTCATAGGCAAAATGTGAAGCGTTTAGTGCCGTTGTTATTTGCATTTCCTTTTACTTACTGCGTTTGTACTTGTTGTTGGTAGGTTTTCATCGTTTGTGTTATGCCATTATCAAAGTGTTATACTCGTGACATGTGATTTTAAAATAATAAAGGATTTGCACATTAAGACAAAGGCAGCAGTTGGTGATATTGTTATTTGCATTTGTCTTTGTTGTTGGTAGGTAGGAAAATAATTTGGCAAAATCCTCGCCCTGCTTCTACGAGCCTGTGCAGACCCTTGAAAATTCAATTTATTAAAGAAACATTACAAGTTTCTAAAAACGAAAAGAATAGAGTTGAAGAAGAAATAAAACAAGTCGTTAATACTGTTGTTCAAAATGGGGAAACCCGTTTAGAAGTTAAGCATAATTTTATCTTAGCAATGATTGGTGGGAAAATTTGCAATGCTTTAACGGAAACTACTTCTACTCAAAGGTGTTATATATGTGGAGCTACTAGTAAGGAGTTTAATAATATTGACAATATGTTGAAAAGACCTGTTAAAACTGAAAATTTAAACTTTGGGTTATCTACTCTTCACGGTTGGATACGATTTTTCGAATGCCTTCTTCATTTGTCTTACAAACTTCCTCTCAAAAAATGGCAAGCAAAAATATTGTTTCTAAATCGAAAGCGCGAATACAAAAAGAGTTCAGAGATAAAATGGGACTGATAGTGGATCAACCGAAACCCGGATTTGGCAATTCGAATGATGGCAACACGGCGAGACGCTTTTTTCAGAACGCCGAAATATCTTCCGCAATAACCCACATCGATGTGGATTTAATAAAACAAATGCATACTATAATGGTAGTGGTTTCTTCAGGGTACGACATTAATATTGACAGATTTCGGGAGTTCACCCAAAATACTGCTAGAACATTCGTTTCTTTATATGGGTGGTGTCCAATGTCACCTACAGTGCATAAGTTTTTGATTCACGGTCCGGAAATTGTAAACAACGCATTATTACCAATTGGACTTTTATCCGAAGAAGCTCAAGAAGCGCGAAACAAAGACTTTAAATTTTACAGAGAACATAACTCACGAAAATGTAGCCGTGAAAAAACGAATCAGGATGTATTTAATAAATTTCTTGTCACATCCAAAAATATCAAGCTTGCGAAAGCCATCAAAAAAAGTTTCACCATCTTCCTGAGTCAGCCCTTAATTTATTAGTATGTCCAGAGGTTAATGTAAGCGAATGTAAAGAAGTTAGTGATGAAGAAATGACAGAAGGTGATGATGAAAGTGATGATTCGGAATAATTTACCTTATTCATACATACCTATGCCTATAACGATGATGTTTTGTTTAAATAAAAGTTTTTCATAAATACGCTATTTTCTTTTCATAAATACTTAGACTTAAATATGTAAAGAATTGCTAGGGTTGGTGGGTGGCCGGGTGGATCTTACCATCTGCTGGATACCCGGCCACGCGGGTATCAGCGGAAACTAGTCAGCCGACGAGTTGGCCAAGGTGGGATCCGCCATGGACTCACAGCCCGAAAGGGTGGCACCGCCTTTAAGTGCAAGGCTACAACAGATAAAGGAATATTTCCTTAGGAAGGCGGATAGTAGGTGGAGCAATCTTTCCAGCTGCAGAGTGGCTCGACAGATCTGGCCACGCTACGACTCCCACAGAACCAACGACCTGCTGCTAAATTCTCGTAGGAATATTTCTAGGCTGACGGCCGTGATCACGGGTCACTGGCCGATTGGCCTACACGCAGCGAGATTGGGAATCCCCCACAACCCCTTTTGCAGAAGCTGCAGAGAAACCAACGAGAGTGAGACACTCGGCAATTCCTCTGCGGCTGCCCTGCCTTAGCATTTAAAAGACTAAATTCCTTGGGGAACAGTCTGATTAGCTCTCTAGCTGATCTGTCTGAAATAAGACTAAAATGCATCAAGTCCTATTTGGACGATGCCGGTTGGCTTTAGAGCCCAGTATTTTCTCCCACGCAGGGAAGACCCAGTCGAGGAGGCGACAACAAAACGGCACATAGTGCTACTTGAGTGTGCTCTGAGAGCACGCAGTCGCTGCTACCTACCTACCTACCTACCTAGACTTAAATATCCACGCCACGCCCATAATGGGAAGTTAAGATACTTACATATATTATTCAACCTACTTGATTAATCATTTTACGCCATATAAGGCATAATTTTCAAGTTTTAAGAATTTTTATGAAGAAAAAACTCAAAATCGGTGCTTAGTGTGTATGGGCGGTACCACGCCCAGTTGAGGTAAATGGCCCATTTTCATTTTCAAATGTCCTGCTATCAATAGAAATTAGTGTGCCAAATTTCAATACTTTTGCTTCATTTTAACTGTGATTTAAAAACAAACACATGAAAAAAATGTTACAACCTCAAATTTCAAAATTGCGTAAAAATTTTTTCTCCCACCAAAAGTGTTCGGGAAAAAAGTTTTTATTACTTCTATTAGTACAGCAAATCTAACTGTAGGTACAAACTTTTTGTGAAAAGCTTCTCCGAATTAATCGCACGTTTTCGGGTTTTGGCCCCACTGTGCGTCGGCGAAAACTTTATAATCTGTTAATTATTTGTCTTATGCCAAGTTAGCGAAATTTTATTGCTTCTGCCGCCCCTCTTTCCCAGCTCACTCACTCACTCACTCACGAGCGCAACAAGCACATTTCATGCTTTCCTCCCACCTTCCGTCAGTCGTACGCAACAACTGCAGCGTAAAGTTGCTTCGAGTTAAGATCGAAGTTGAAGCAGTTGGTCGGCAGGTGATTCAGTTGAGAGGCAGCACAGCCGCAGCACCAACAACAACAACAACAGCAGGAATTGCCAAAGCAATATGCCGCCGACTTGGAAGAATTACAAGTGCAATAAAATCGAATGCTTAATGCCAATGAATGCTTTCCTTCGCTGCGTATAATTCTTAAAACTTGTCCATAACTCTCGCAACTTGAAGTGGTTCAATGGAAAATAATTAAAAAGTATGCAGGAAGCGCAAATATTTATGGCAATTTGCACAACTACTGCGCCAACTAAGTAAGTGAGAGTATCCGTACAGTGAGCTTTGGGAAAAACATATAATTAAATGTGTATTTTAACAACGGGTTATGTGCTTTAATATTCACTGATAAAAAATACAAACACTTAACGGAAAATACTAACTTTTTTTAGTGCACTCAGATGTGCTATTAAAGCGCGGTTTACGCAAACTTGTCCCATATTTGCCAAACTATTAACTATTGAGGGTCGGGCATTAAATTGCTAAACGTTTTGAATCAGACTAAGTACTCGAGGCTATGAAGCCAATGTATGTGTTGGCCGGCCACGGGTACTAGGAGCCTGGTGACCCAACTGACGAAGGTGAAGAGACTACCGATAGCAAGAATTACCCCCCAGGCGGGCCTGGAGGTGATTCTGTCCCCCACCCAATAGCGCAGTTCATTAAGTGCTATGCCACCAAAGAAGCTCTCAGGTAGAGAGAGGCCAACTTGTGGAGGGAGCACTCTTGTAGACATTCTGGGATTCTGAGGTCATTTGCGAAGCCGGGTACAAAGTTCTAGACTTCAGCACGGACTATCTGATCACTTACTTCTCATACCACAAAGGTCTGCGGGTGTGACGAGAGACGCTTTCAAACCCGTTTTCACCAATGGCTTTAATATAATTGAAGGTACAGGAGCTGGTCTCCACTCAGATGTACTACGGACCCAAAGGTTATCAGGCTCATGGACCTCTAAGTCTGGAAAACAGCTTAACAAATCCATGGCAGTGGATTATCTTCCACAGATGTCACAATCTTCGAGGATAGTTGAGCAGCCCTTAGAGCGCTAGAATCAGCAGTGGGGAAATCAATAGCAGAGTTGCCGCACTGCACTTCAAGGTATTGGGCATCACCGAGTTACTCTGTGCTGGTTTCTGGTTCTAGGTTCTGGAGTGGCAGGGAATGAAGCAGCGGATGAGAAGTAGATAACTCTGTGCTTCTACCGATATCTGCCCTGTATGGTTGGTTGGTTGGTTCAAGTGGCGATGTTCCATCATCCAATTAGCGCGTGGGCGCCGTTTTGTAACCACTATTCTAGGTACACTAGGGTATACTGTGTGATGTCTTATGGACTATATATTTATATATCCGTATATATCCTCTATATCCAGTCCGAGAGGTTAATAAAAGAGAGTAGCGAGTTTACACTGCACTTTGCTATCTCTTCGAAATTCTGAAATTTCGGTTTTTCCAGCGTTTTCCATCTCCTTCTTGATAGCGCCGGGCAGTCGCAGAGGAAGTGGTGTACGATTTCCTTCTCGTCCGGGTTTTCACAGCTGTGACAGCTGGTATTGTATGGGATCCCAATTTTTGCCGCATGCTCTCCAATGGGCCAGTGGCCAGTGATGACTGTCGTTAGTCTTTCCAGTTTTGTTCTTGTCGTATGTTGGCTAAAGTAGTCTGCTGGTTTTACAGGATTCCGTCCTCTGCCATCTAGTGTTGGCTTTGGCGAAGAAGTCCTTCGAGACCTCGCTCTTGATGGAGCCCAGTGGGGCGTGAACCGTCAACGCCTCGCTTTCATCAAGAGCGAAGCCTCTTCAAGCTAGTTCATCGGCTCTTTCGTTCCCTTCAATGTTCTTGGGCCCTGGCACCCATATCAGGGTAACTCTGTACCTATGAGCCAGCTTTGTGAGGAGCTTCCTGCACTCCCGCACTAGTTTTGACGACAGAATCGACGATCCCAGTGCCTTGATCGTGGATAGGCTGTCGGAAAGTATAGTTATGTGGCTTTTGTAGGATGTATCTGCCAATGCCATCCTGCACACTTCCCTAAAAGCAAGCACTTCCGCCTGGAAAACGCTCAAGGGGAGTCTCTCATCCAGTGATGTCTGTAGAAGCTGCGGACATAAAGAAGAAATAAAAAAATTCAATACTTCCTGTGCCATCATCCGTCTTTAGAGGAACGCCAACTCCGTACCCTGGTAGAAAGATTCCTAGCGGACCTGGATTGCGCGACAAAAGTTGAAATCCCGGATCTCCTCTCCTTTATCAAGAGGTCGAACTGGTTTGTCCCGGATTGAGACTGATTGGTTAACTCCAGAACTAATTAAGAAGGAATTCACAATAGACCAATTTGACCTCCGACCGGAAATGCGGTCTCTATGCCGCACACACTCTTTCCTACCTATCCTAACTTAAGTACTTGAGGTACAAATGGTTCCAAAATGTTTTTTAAACTGACTTTATTTTAAAACCAACCTCACTATCTGATCAAAACTTGCAGCACTCCTATAAAAAAATAATGAACCATACAGAAGCCTTTTACGAATAAATTCCTGAGTCCAATTGGATCCAAAGCGCATTTCACTGCGGGAAATAATGTGGTAATCCTGGCAGATAAAACATCTACAATACGAACAAACGTGACTTTGGTGTTCATTTGTGATTGAAAAAGCTTTAGGTATCTTCTGGAAAGGACTGAATAGGCATTACTACGCTATCGTTGGAAGGAAATCGTTGTCGTTGAATAAGCCACGTCAGTGACTCATGGAGCTGTCCTCTTAATAATTTCCTATATTCGGGAACTAGCTAGGGGTTCTTAGAAATCTTAATAGATTTTTTGGCAGCGTATTTGCAAGTCAGCTAGACAGCGTAAGAAATGTTGGCCCATGAAGAGGAAGCATGTCGTTCTTACCGCTGATCATTTGCAAAGGTGGAGTGCACGTCTATGTTATCTTCGTATTGTTACTTACTTAACTTACTTATTTACTGAACTCCTTCCAGGCGCCTCTGCTTTGCGCGTGCCTTCCCTAGTTGGTCACGTCAGGAGATGATAGTTGAGGAGGCCAACTTGCACCGGAGGCAAGACCTTCCTTTTCGCCGTCTACCTTTAACCACCGCATCGAACACCTTTTTCACCAGAGCTTCATTTTCTTATTCATTGTGAAGTATTCTCGGAATATCGGCATCTTGACCAGTGAAGCAAACCTAAAGCAGGTTTGTGGGTCTAGGTTTGTGGAATAGTTCTGTGGATCTATTTACTCTATTCTCTCTCTGATCATTGGCCAAATCTGCCTTTGCAGCATTGCAAGTGTATTCATAGAGCCATCTTAGATATATTTGTTCTGTTTAAATAAATACATTTTTTTTTAAATTTATTGAAACATTTAAATCTCCCGTTGCCTTCAAATCCTTCCATCCGCATCTTTTTAACTTGAAATTTGTTGCCTGAACCAAGTAGTTACTTCGTCCTAACAAAAAAACTATGCAGAATTCTTGCCATCATTTTGCATGGAACAGGATATGTCAGAATGTATGTGTGTGTGTGTTTATATCCTTCTAGCGCATTGCCAATACTCGGCTAACAGTGTCCTGACCTTCTCACTACCAATCTACCGTTTTGTCGGTCGGTCTACGTCTTGATGAAGTCGATTATGGTTGCTGCAACAGCAGCAGCAGTTCGTCCGCCCGTCCGTCCGTCCGTCTGTTTGACTGGTCGTTTATTTGCAGTTTTCGTTCCGTTTCATTTCGTTGCTTAGACAAACATTTCCGCAAGCGATTTTCCTCACTCATACTGCAATATTTTGCATTATTGTTGTTGTTGCTGGTTAGTGGCTGCCATGTGGACGAGTGCGAGTGCGCGGGCAGCCATACTTTTGGCATATTATATGTAAAGTGCGGCGCAAATAAAAGTTTCTCAAAACTAATTAAAGCGATAAGAGTGTGCAGCACGAAGCAGGGGCGGATTTAGAAAAATATTTCGGGGGGGGTTTCAAAAAGTAATCCTTTGATATTCATAAATTGTCTTTTAATTTGTATGTAGTTTTAATGTCGATCCTAATATTTCGGGGGGGGTTTCAACCCCCAAAACCCCCCCTGAATCCGCCACTGGCACGAAGGCAGCCAGCCAGCCGTCAGTGCATGCAAAGCAATAAAAGCAACAACAGTGCAAGTCGGCCAGATGCCGCTCAACAATGTTTAGCATTCGGTGGCTGTGCGTGCGGGGGCCGTGTACAAGTGCGCCAGCTGGCCAGTGGCCGGGGCTCTAAGTTTTCAGCTGCTGTCGGAAGTGCTGCATTGCATGCGCCGCACCAACACCAAATAGCGGTAAATGTAAACAGCTCGAACGAGAGCCGGCCGGGCTGACTGACTGGGGCCGCAAGAGTGGAAGCGCGCGTGGGCGCGTGGCGAATATTTGCATATTCCATTTGAGCATTTAGTTATTTAGTTAGCTGGCTAAGATGCGCTGCCAAGTTGCCACTTGCGCTGCAACGCAAATTCAACGACGCACAATACGCGGCCGTTGCAATGCGCAGCGGAAGAGTCCATAAGTATGTAGTTGTGTATGGATGTGTGCGCAAAGGCTGGCTGCGGTTCTAATTGCTGTAATTATGGGTCTGCATTAAGGACTTAATCTATTTTCTGTGTCTACTTTGATGTTTTCCCTTTCATTTTTCATTTACGCTTTCGCTGTGGAAAAGCAAATGAGAAATTCCGTGCAGTAGAGGTCGAACATGAAATTCGCTATATTTTCATAATGTGTTTTGGTTTGCAAAAATTAAAACAAATACCAAAAAAAATAATATTGGCTATTGAGTCCTCCCATTCTAAGCAAGTTTCTCTACCCGCCTTGGGTTATTTTGTCGAACTAACATTGCCTCGTCAGTATTTAGGATTGCTTCTACAACCCAAAAATACCTCACAATATTTTTTTAATAAAAAAAATTTAACTCAAAGATTACTTTACTACAACACAAAGACTGTTAATTTTAAAACATTTATTTATATGTGATGTATGCAATTTTAGGTTAGGTTGCAATATTCTTCTGAAAAGCGTTCGGATCTACAGGGATTCCAATATGAACCTTGATACCTCTCTAATGTCTAATCCTGAAAATTCAGTTAAGTTGGAGTTGAATTTTTCTGTTTTCTTAGCCAGGAATGAACATTGGCCCATTAGTGGAGTGTGTCAGTCGGAAGAACATAGTAGTCTTCTTGGACACGACGAGACTACTTCCCCCCCCCCCCCCTTTTCGAGGGTGCTGAAGACGATGGTGCTGGGCAATTTGCTTTTTGGGCGGGGGAAGACCCTCAAAAGGGTTAAAAACCCCCTTATTACGCCCACTATGGTAACAAAACTCATCTATGGAAAGCTTTTGTAAGGCAATATGGGTATCAAACGATTCAGCGTGTCATTGCGGCAAACATAGGCTACAATAAAATCGGCCACGCCCACTGTCCGCGCTTTCAGTAACTCAACATAATTTTTTTTTTTTAGTTTAGCGGGCACGGAAAGTGGGCGTGGTCGATTATATTATAGCCTATGTTTGCCGCAATGACACGTTGAATCGTTTGATACCCATATTGCCCTACGAAAGCTTTCCATAGATAAGTTTTGTTACCATAGTGGGCGTATAAGGGGGTTTTTAACCCTTTTGAGGGTCTTCCCCCGCCCAAAACGCAAATTGCCCAGCACCATCGTCTTCAGCACCGTCGAAAACGGGGGGGGGGGGGGCAGTAGTCTCGTCGTGTCCAAGAAGACTAGTAAGTAATAGATGGGAATATTAGGTGAAGGAAAAAAGGGCGGAACTGAGTTCTAACAAGATCGATGATGACATTTGTTCGTAATCGCAGATTAAAATGTAAAAATTGTTTAACTTTTCACGCCCTCTGTGGCCTAGCTGAACAGATCTAAACGTATTTTATTTTAATACCAAATTACGAATTTTGTCTTTCCAATCATTCCAACTGGGTTTGTATTTAAAAAAAAATTAAGAAAAAAGTCGAAATATGAGGTTTCTTTGAATGCTCAGCCATCTTTGATAACGAAGGCGTGGCATGGCAACCAAATGTTTTATTAGAAAGCCAAAAGATGTAAGAATATATGAAAACATAAACTTTAGATTACACAAGTTTATTATAATAAGAAAAAACTGCAAACATGACTTATTTCTATGATTCATTGACGAAATAAGTTGAAGCTTAAGTCCAGACAAGCCACATGACTTTAGCCTACGGTGAAATGCCTTACATTTCTTTTTATCAGAAGAAGTAAAAATCCCAAATGACAGCTAAATTACTCGACATTGAAAAGGATTTTAAGCAGTGGCAGATTCAGGGGGTGTTTTGGGGGTTGAAACCACCCTCCTCCCCCCCGAAATATTTGGATCGCCTATAAAATTGCATACAAATTAAAAGGCATTTTCAAATACTAAAGAATTACTTTTTGAAACCCCCCCGAAATATTTTTCTGAATCCGCGCCTGATTGTAAGCTAAGTTATGTTGAATATCGGATCATTTTATTCAGCTTTACTCCCATTTCTAACTTTGTCCTCTCCATTCTGAAGGCTTTAATCCATAAATCACAATTACAAAAAGTTCGAACCAATGCAGTCCATTTTTAGAGGCGATCTACCAAAATTAACAACAAATTATCAAATTTTCCCTTCAAACTACAGTAGAACCTTGTGTATCCGGCGAGCATGGGACCAATCGCTTATGAAATTTCTATGCTGTCCGACCTATAATGCCGAAGATATTCCATATTAAAAAATTAGATCGTATGGGAGGGGCCACACCTACCTATTGGGTCGTATTCGCACTATGTGGTTTACCGAGATTTAGTCAAGACGAACATTCCGTGCAAGATTCACCTCAGTCGGCTGTCCAGTTTTTGAGTTGTAGGGTCGTGTGACCAACAAACAAACAAGCATTCATTTTTATATAGATTGAGTCATGATTTGAACTCAACACCCTATGCCTCGTCATCCAATACACTAAACACACTCCCTATTTTGAGTGTAGAGTACAAAATATGAATTAGTACGGTTTTTCTTTTATCTATTTGCAGTTGATAAGAGTTGTACAACTAATTACAAGTAGTTAGATGAAAGATAACTTGCTGGCTTGGAGTTCAGTTAAAGTTATAAAGACTTTTCATTTGTACAAACTTGTGAAAATATTATGAAAAATATTTATTGTTTTAGCAGACTTGAGCAATATTCTTTACATTATATACAGAAATATAAATACAGTAAAATATAAATAATTGTAGTGTTGGGTACTACGGGGAGTCAAACAGAGGTCAGGCGCCACTGTATACTCGTAATTCAACGAACTAAACAGCTGAGAGACGACGACCGCCATATTCAAAATCCATCAATGACCAAATTTATTTCCCCAAATCGAAACACTTGTTGTCGATTCTTTGTTTTTCAATTCTTTTGCACATATTTTCAATGTTATTCGCAAAATTCCGTTAGTAATCAAATGTTTTAACATAAAAGACACAACTGAAGAATGAATGACTGTAAAATGGTGATTGGAATAGATTCCAAATCTATAAAAAGTGAACATTGTATATTTGCAATGCCATGCAGAGAAGGGTTAATATGACTAAATACTATTCCATTATGCAAATTTCATTCAAATCAAATAAATGCCAACAATTGAATGAAAATGAACATTTTCAAACATTTAACAACATTTTAGCTGACCAAAAACAAACCCGGCCACCGTGATTGCTCACCTTCACTGCACTGATTTCTGTCCGATGTGTCATTTCAATGAACCAAAAATCAAAATGTTCTACCCTTGAGCGGAAATTAAATAATACACACACAGCTCAATCATATCGCCATTATTATCATCGACTGCCCATCACGACACCAGCGCCGGGGCCAGCGGCAGCATCCTTACCGACGCCAATGAATGGACACTTCTGGTTTATCCACATTTTCAGCGCAGTTAATTCAATTAACTGTCTTCAGTTTGCCATCCATTCCAAGTGTCTGCGGTCATATTAAGCGGCCGCCTGCTGCTGCTGCTGCGTCGCACCTACTGTCGCCCACTGTCCGCGCTGCAGCCGGTGTCAACGCCGTCACTTGTTTGCATGTTGCGCAAAAGCAAAAGCATCCTTTTTAACCGCATCGCTACAATTCCATTTCCATATGTAGCCACACACACACACAGACTCACACACACACACCCAATCGATGCGTTTAATGGGCAACTTGGCCGAAACAATACGCCACCGGCTGACATTGATGAATTCATTCATTTCACTCGTGCCAGCACCGCTCGAGGGCCATTGGCGGCGAGTGTTTATTATTACTTTTTTTTTGTTTTTGCACCACCCCACCGAACCGCACTCAGTGCTTTTTAAATTACTCGTGCACCTTCTCCAGCCATGTCGGACATTCGAAATCATTCGCATGGAAATTACTTTGCCGATAAACACGCGCAGCAGCAAAAGCGACACATATGGTCAGACTGGTAGCTGTTGTTGTTGTTGTTGCTGTTACTGTTGCTGCAGATAAAATTCATTTTCAACCGTCCGTGCGTTCTTAATGCGGAATGGACAAGTGGACAGGCAGAAGATTGAGTTCTGCAGTCGGAATTCTGGTCGGAGAGAGACACGTAGCCGGTTGCCCATTGTGCATTTGTTGGCGTTGGCTGGCAACGCAATGCAATTGAAATCTTTATTAAAATATATATATTCATGATTGGGCGTAAAATATTTAACGCTTTCTGCTTGCTTCGGACAACATTGAATCGCTGCAATATTCAAGTGTGCTTTTCTATCTGAGTGCATTGCAGACGCTGTCAGAATAAAGTTTTCTTTTAATATTTATTTTTTTAAATACTCAAATTATACTGATTGTTTTACTGATTGATGTTTCTTTATAAGTATCTGTGGTCAAAAGCAATAACCGCCTTAGTCGAAAATTCAAGCAATCTCGTTTAAAAGTTTTAGCTCGTTGTGCGTTCATTATGGGAATACGAATAGGTTTTTATTAATAACTTTTTTTATTTAAAAGTTACAAACTCCCCGATTTTACACAAACGTAGAGCACAGTCAAGGGAACGTAGTTTTCATAACTCAATTTCTTCTTAAGTCGACTCAAGCGGTTATTGCTTTTGACCACAGATATGTAGTTGAAAAACTTTTAGCAGCAATTTCAGCATTCCTACTACAACTATGAAAATAATTTTTGTTTTTTTATTAAAATTGCATTTTAGAATATCTCAGTTAGTTTTCTGGATACTCAGAAAATCGACGGCATTAGAAGTGACTGGAAATGGCTGCTCTGAGGAAAGCATACCGCGACCAAAGAGGCCTATTTTTACTATTCTTCAGACTCAAACCCCTTTACTCATAGAACCAGTTTGAGCTTCTAACGAGTAGAGTGTGAACAATCCTATCGAATCAAAATCAAAATAATCGTCCCCATACGAAAGTTCTGAATCTATATTTGACACATGCAGTCGTGTCGCTGCCCTCGTCTATGTGTTCGGGGCATTAAACTTGTGTTTTACTTTTTTTTCTGAACTTTTGCTCTAAACTTTGCGGTTGTCGTCTACGATTATTCCTAGAATATTTTAAAGAATGCGTTATTATTTAAAAAAATAATTATGGAGGAAATGGGAAGAATTGCCCTGAAACTGCACGGAAACCTGGCGGAAATCTTAGACGTAGAATTCTACTTAATGTGTCGGCAATTCGAAGAAGAGCAACAACAAATTTGAAGAAAGCAATTCAATTATACAGTCTACTTAATGTGTCGGCAATTCGAAGAAGAGCAACAACCAATTTGAAGAAAGCAATTCAATTATACAGTCTGTCCAGTAGAAGCGTGATCGTCGTAACTTCGAAACTATTTGTCCGATTCGTTTTAAACAAACTGCATTTTATGCGTTTAAAATATTTATTGCACGCAATCTTTTTAATAACAGGTATAGTCGCCGCCATTCGCTACTATGGCCTCAAACTTCCGAACCATACTTTGCGCTACGTTCTGAGCAAGTTGCCAAAGCAATCGACTCCAAACAGCCGAATTTGTCTCGATAACTATTTTGCTGTCCATAGAGTTTTTCTTCTGAGTTTCTGCTTTGCTATTTCCCACACATTTCCTATCGGGTTGGCATCGGGCGACTGTGAGGGCCAATCTAACACTTCTACCCCATTTTGTTGTTTCAACTCAGCCCACATTCGGCTGCGATGTTTGTGGTCGTTGTCTTCCTGTATAATCCAAGAGCGTCCTCTTCTCCCAATCATCAAAGTTCATCAAAACCGCGTTCAAGTTGGTGGTAATAACGAAAGTGCACCCAAATCCTTTTTCTGAGAAGCAGCCCCAAACATGGACCTTTACTGGGTCCTTAACAGTTCGTTGGAGCAATCGGTTGATGGCGGTACACCAAGATCGATTTATGCTACTATTTGCCCAAAATTGGAATTCATCCGTGAATATTAGATTATTCCAATTCCGATCTGAATTGGCATAAGCACAGGCAAGCCGTTTTTGAACGTGTGATGATGAGAGCAACAGTTTTTTCAAGAAAGCTCCGGTATTTCACGTCGTTAGATCTTAAACGTCCTCGAATCGTCACTTTTGATATTTGAACACCACTTTTCTCTAAAACTGCTTTAGCTTTACGCAACGATAAGCCCCGCTTCGTCGCAAACAAATCAATGATTTTCGTGTCCTGTTTTGAGGAGGTCTTTTTTTCAAGGCCCCGCCCAGCCAAATCATCGACATTTTTTGCTTCCGTATACACGATTACTGCGCCACTTTTGCAGAGCTTTTCGAATGTAAACACACAATCGCGCCGCTTATCAATTTGTGGGGCCGTGAGCTTCGGCCGTTTTATGATTGCGTCCCAACGGCAGGCGCTCCTCGCTCATTGCTTCGACAACCGGCGTACGGAGCACATCTGCCTAAATTAATAAATAGCACAACAACAACAACAATAACAAAAACAGCCACGAAAAAAATGTTATCAACGTCGTTTACGCGTCAGGTGGCCGCGCAGGGTGGACTGCGGTGGCAATTGAAGGCATCGTACGCCACTGCGGTGAACATTAAGGTGAGCTTTGAGTTGATTGAGCTGATTGGAGTCAACTAAACTGAACTAATTTCAAAACTTGCATTCCGCAGTCGGTGGACAGCAAAAACTTCATGGAAATGCTGGAGAACGACTGGGCGCAGGCCAAACCTTTTGAGCAGCTGCCGGGACCGACGCGGTGGCAGCTGATGCGCGGCTTGATGAAGGGCGGTCAGTGTTCCTTCATCAGTTGACGTATTTAATATGACGTTTTGCACGTTTCTTGTTTGTGTTGGTGCAGGTGAATTCGCCGGAGCCTCAATCAATGAGCTGATGACCACCTGTCGCCGGAAATATGGTGACATATTTGTACTGCCCGGCGTTTTCAGCAGACCCAAGTCGGTGGTCTTATTCAATGTCAACGACTTTGAGAAGGTACATCGCACGGAAGGTTCCTACCCAGTGCGACCAGGTAGCGAACACTTCAGCTACTACAGGAAAACCAGAAAGGATGGATTCTTCGATGGTATGATGGGACTTATAGAAAAGTGAGTGCTGAATGAACAAAACTGCAAGAACATTTAATAAAAATTTGTGAACTGTTGCGCGGAGAGTGAGGAGAACATTTTAGATCATGTCTGTGAAGCAAGAGAGCTCCAGGGAGCCACAATCCGACAACAAATTTTTAATTTTGCTTAAATTCTTCAACGAATTTTTATCTTTTTGGCAGTTTCACATTGCAGTGTTTTTCATCTTAATGCTGGTATATTTTGTTCATTGAAAGACGAATTATTGACGAATTAAGTTACTATTGGAATGAAGTGCTACTCGATGAACTCAAAAGACGGTTCTGCGGTCAGGAATTTTTTATGATTAAAATTAGTTCAGTAAGGAGCTAAGCCGAAGAAGTCTCTCGTATGTCTGCATACTGACTTTTTATGTTCTTGACGATGTCCACTCTACAAGCCAATCTCTGAAGGCACATTTAAACTTGCAATTATATTTCAGTGGCGAGGATTGGGGAAAATTCCGGCATGCAGTCAATCCCGTATTAATGCAGCCGAGAAACGCAAAACTCTACATGGATCCCATGCAGAAAGTCAACAAAGACTTCATACAAAGGTTACATTGAAATATACAAATTCTCACAACAACAAATTCACTGTTATGCTTCCGAACTCGATCAACTTAGAATACGTGAAATTCGCGATCCGCATACACTGGAGGTGCCCGACAATTTCATCGATACTATAAACCGTCTCACATTCGAATCGGTGGCCACTGTGGCATTGGACAAGCCGCTGGGCCTGCTGAACAACACCGACAACCATGAGGAAACCGAGCTGCTGTTCAAGAGCATACAGGCATTCATCAGATCCATGATGGAAGTGGGCATGGGACCGCCACTCTACAAGTACATACCCACGCCCGCGTACCGGCGTTTCAAGGACGCCATGGACACAGTCTTCGACATCACCTACAAATACACGAACGAGGCGCTGTCGCGCATCGAGCAGGAGAAACAGCAGCTGGGCGTTGAGCGCGAGGAGCGCAGTGTTCTGGAGAAGCTGCTGAAGGTGGACAAGAAAGTCGCCATAATTATGGCCATGGACATGATGACGAGCGGCGTCGATACGGTGAGTACATAGTGAGCAGAGCCCGCTCGACACGCTGCACTACACGGCTTTGCTTGCTCCGCAGGCTGCATCGGTGCTGAGCGGCATCATTCTGAGCATAGCTCTGAATCCGGCAAAGCAGCAGAAGCTGCGCGAGGAGCTGCTGAGCGCGATGCCGCGCAAGGACGAACCATTCACCGTCGAGAACATGCACAACCTGCCGTATCTGCGCGCCTGCATCAAGGAGTCGATGCGCGTCTATCCGCTCACCTTCGGCAACACGCGCGATACGGGCGCAGATTTGGCGCTCAGCGGCTACCGCGTCCCGAAGGGCACCATGGTGCTGATCAGCTCGAACCTGCTGCTGTGCGAGGAGAAGTACTACCCGCGTGCCAAGGAGTTTCTGCCGGAGCGTTGGCTGCGCGACGGCGACCGCAGTGCCGACGGCGAGAAACTGGTGGCCGCTGACTTGAGCCCGTTCATCTATCTGCCGTTCGGCTTCGGGCCGCGGAGTTGCGTGGGCAAGCGCATTGTCGACATGGAGCTGGAGATGGCGCTAGCCAACCTGGTGCGGAACTTCAAGATTGAGTTCAACTACCCGGCAGACCGGCCATTCAAGTGTCACGTCATCAGCACGCCCAGAATTCCACTCAAATTTAAATTTACCGATTTGAATTACTAACTTGAACTGTCACATAAACTGCAGTGAAATCCTGAACTATCCGTCATTTAAGGCTGTTGAAATCAAAGAAATAATAATAACTAATTGTGATTTATTTTGTCTTTAATATTTCACTCATTTTAAATTTTGGAGTATTCATATGTTTCAGAATACGTTTTTGATCGCGCAGCATCCACTTTGGCAAACTCAGAGCACTCGAATTTGCGATCGATAACTTATTAATCAACTTTTTATTTACACCAAAATGATACAAACAGCTCGAAAACACTCAAACTGGCCGCATAACTAACCATGCCATCTCTTTTTGGCTGAAAAGAAGGATAGACCCACTAGGTTTGACGATTTCGCGGGATATCGTATTGGAAAAAAAGCATAAAAAAGGGAAATACAAAATTTAAAAATTTTCGGAAAAACAATACATATTTTATTTATCGATATCAACTAGCATTGCTACAACTTCATCGTTGTCGTCGTCGTCATCATCGTCTTCAAACTCAATCGCAGACGCATTGGCATCACATATGGTGAAATATTTCCCCTTTTCAGCAATTTGGCGGAGTAAATTAGATTTCGTTTTCAAAAAGTGGTAGAACTCTCTTAACGTCAAAATTAATTGTCGCAAATAATAATTATAATCAACAAATAAAATTGATGTTGCTTTGTAACAGTTACATTGCAATTAATTTCTTAAAAAAATTATAATAGTTAAGTTCCTGGATAAAATAGTTCTTTTGACCTCAGTTCTTGTGATCTGGACGATTTGATCTTGTTTCAAAAGGACGGCGACACCTGTCACACTGTACACTAAAAAACGATTTATTGGAACAACGATTTTCGGACTGAATCAGTTTCAGGTATTCGAATGTCAAATGGTTACCATGATCATGCAATTTAATTTCCTTTCTCCTCATATAATTTCCTATTTTTGAGAATTTTGTGAAATCTCTGGTCTACGCCAGAAAACCGCAAACAATTCTTAAGCTCAAAGTCGAGATCCAACACGTCATCGGTGAGATAGAGGCACATCTTTGTCAAAATGTCATTGAAAATTTCATAAAAAGACCAAAAACCTGTTTCCGATTAATTTATTCTGTACTTACTTCTGTACTTCTGTACTTCTTTACAATGCAAGAAAAATATCACCACTTGCGTAATAAATATGCATTTTATTTTTAAATTAAATGATACACTTTTATTGGGACACAGTGGCGGATTCAGGGGGTGTTTTGGGGTTTGAAACCCCCCCGAAATATTAGGATCGACATTAAAACTACATACAAATGAAAAAACAATTTATGAATATCAAAGAATTACTTTTTGAAACCCCCCCGAAATATTTTTCTGAATCCGGCCCTGTTGGGACACCCAATAATTGTGGTTAATGGAAGAAATATTTGATTTGAATTCATACATTACAAATTTAATTATAAGTTTAAGTTAAATTTAACAAAACAATTGTGGAATAATGTTTGTATGGCTGCACCGACGATTATATTCAGTAAAGTAAATAGAAAAACTTGGAATTTTAACATTCCACAGTAAACGTAAGAGTAGCAAAAGAGATAATCAAGGCAAGAGGAACGATTCTGCAGTCAGTATTAAGAAACTTCTGGTCACATCAACCTCGGCTGCGCCACTTGAGCCAACATCAGCTTGTCAAGTAGACGTTAGCTCACCTGAGCCACCAAAAACTCTTCAACAGCATTAAGGAATTTGAACCAGGGCACAGTGATTCATTCCAAAAAATAAATTCAAAAAATTTATGGTCTCAGACCAACAACGATTTGTATGCCATTTGAAAGTTAAAACTCCAACTAAGAAAACCCCATAAAATCTGTGCAAACATTTATTTAGTGTGTGTGCAAAAGCTGAACTCAAAGCCGAACATTTTTTATAAGAAAATATAAACACATGTTTTCTGTTGAGTCTATTGAGTAAATAAAAATCGTAAATATACATGGGTAGCAAGAACACGCTAAAACTTTCAATATAGATTAAGAATTGATGTGGGAGTTTTTGCTTTAAATGGTTTTTACTGGGTTCTTACCTCACTTTTAATTTCAAATATTTTTAAAAATTAAAAACCTGAAAATTGGCAAAACTTAGAAGAAAATATGTAAAAAGTATGTGAAAGAATGTTCCTGTTTTTTTTTATTTAAAGAAGCATTCTTTTTTTGTCGGAAAATGTGATAACATCCTCCGATATCTTTCGATCTAGGGTGACTAGGGTGAGGTTTCTACTTAATTTTTAATTTAAAATATTTTTCAAAATCTAAAACATCTAAAAAGTATGTGAAAGAATGTTCCTGGATTTTTTTTTAATTTTAAGAAGCATTATTTCTTTGTCGGAAAACGCGATTACATCCTCCGATATATTTTGATCTCTTAAAGTATTTTTCAAAATTTAAAACGTGAAAATTGGCAAAACTTAGAAGAAAATATCTAAAAAATATGTGAAAGAATGTTCCTGGATTTTTTTGTTTTATTTTAAGAAGCATTCTTTCTTTGCCGGAAAATGTGGATCTCAGGACACAATGCAATTTCAAAAGTGGTCTGAACGCCTATTTTTCGACAAAATATGTAGTATATTTTATTCATTCCTGAAAGTATGCAATCAACATGAAAAATTTAAAAAAAAAACCTCAAAAATGCAAAGCTTACATCTATTATTATTATTTTTATTGCAAAATTAAAGGCTCCTCATACAATTTCCGTTACTCTTTGCAATTACACAGGGCAACAAATTTCGACTTTTTATGGGCTTTCCTGTTTTGACATCAGTTCTAGGGTAATTAGGGACCGCTGATTTTGAATCCGCAAGCCGTTTTTTATTTTTAATTTCCGTTTTCGCAAAAAATGGGCATGTCACTTTTTTGGATTTTCCTTGATTTTTTTCACGTTTTCGATTGTAATTTCTAAGCCAATAAATTGATTGACATGATTTTCTCTTTGTGGCATTAACAACACCTCACTGCTTCTTTTCCAATGTAATTTATTTTTATAAGTTTTAAAAATCCGCGTCAATTGGACCTCAAAGTCAGAAAATATGGAATTTCCAGACGTTTTCTTTGATGTTAAAAAACATGCACCTTTTTCTCCTAAAAACTAAACTAACCTAAAAACACTGTTTAAGAATTGCACAAATTCTCTTCAAGCACCTCGCTGACAATTTTCCACTGATTGGCAACACCATGACAACAAATTTTATGGCACCAACAGTTGCTCCAGCATACGAGTACAGATCAGTCAGCGGCAATGATGAGTTGATATTCCCCGAAATGGCTAATTTCATCATCATTAGCACTGGCAGCGGCAGCAGCTTAAGCACGATGGTCGTAATAATTACCGTTATGAAAGTTTAAGCAACAAAGCAATTTAGCCACACTCCAGCGAGTTGCTGCACCCTGAACCCAGTGGCGGCGTCAGTGCAGCGCGCATCGAGACAACAAATAGAGTGGACAGAGGTCGATAGTGTTGGCGGGGCTGGCATGGCGACAGCGTCGAGTGCGAATGCGTTGCAAAAGTTGCTCCTTGTTGCCGTTGGCGATTCCGCGCAGTGCAGCGCCACGCAAAAGTTGCAATTAATTGCGTTAACCTTTCGGTTGCGTTGCTTAACCCGTCGCACAGTGGGGTATTGACCATTGAAAACGGCGATCAATTCTCCTGAGCTATTAAAATGAATGTAAAGTATTTTTTTACATAGATGAAACATATATAAGACAAATTGAAAAAAAAAAATTGTTGTTGTTGTTGTTTTTTTTATTAAATTTTTTCAATTTAAGTAAATATTTCATGTTTTGGGCTTCTCACACTAGGATTATTAAATGTCATCGCTATTATTATCATCATTATCATCATCATCGTCATCATCATTATCATCATCATCATCATCATCATCATCATCAAACGCAATATCATTACCAGACTGGAAATTAGTATTATCTGTTGAAGTTTTTACAGATGGTGATTTTAAAAGTTTAATAGCTGATAGTAATAGGTGTTGAATCTTTTTTTTAGGAAGTTTCCTTAAACTTGATAAAATTGGATCGGAAGCAACAAGAAATCGATGCAAAATATCATGATTGGTTTTTTCTCTGCTAGTCTTGCGTGTAAAATTTTCTCTGTATTTTTTTAATTCTTTATTCAGTGCTTCTTGAGCTTCCTCAGTTAATTGGCCAATTGGTAACAGAGCGTGGTGTATTATTTCTGGCCCATGAATTAGAAATTTGTGCACCATAGGTGGCATATTGCACCATGGATACTTTGATACAAAATATTTCACAGTATCATGTGCGAAATTTCGAAACTTTGCAATATCTACCTCATGGCCACAAGAAACCACTATCAGTATAACGTGCAACCTTTTTATCAAGTTCAAGTCAACATTCGTGATTTCAGACGATAGCTATACGTTTCGAAAGAACCTTCTTGCCGTATTTCAATCATTTGAGTTGCCGAAGTTGAGTTGTTCGGTTGATCAACAATCAAACCTGCTTTCTCTCTGAATCCCTTTTGAATATTTTGTTTTGTTTCGTTAACAATTTTCTTCTCGTTTTCTGACCTTACTTGTCATTTTTTGTATTGGTAATTTGTACGATAAATGAAGAAGACATTAAAAAAATCGTATCCAACCATGAAGTACTGACAGTCCAAAACAAAGATTAGTAGCATAAAGCTACTTTTATCCTTCTACTTCTATCTAAATCTATCTATCTAAATATATCAATGGCAGGGTCACTTTAACTCGGAATGTCAAAATATTTGATTAAATCAGAATTTATACGAATTTCATTAAATTTTTTTTTACGAAGGTACAATAAAAGTATTAACAGAACAAATATGCCCAACCTTACAACCAAATATGCCCAACAAACAGAAACACATGATAACAACAACATTCATTACTCCATGAAGATCAATCGAAATCACACATTTTGGCACTGACTTTGAAGCACTAAAACTTAAATATTTCAGAAAATGCACAAAAGTGCACTTTAATTTTTTGCAATATAGTAGTAAAATATATGTTCTTTACATATCATATAAAATTATTACGGCCTTTCGCAGCCAAAGTAACTATATGTCTACCTATATCCTTTAAATATGTACAATTTTAAGACTATAACTAACAAATTTGTATAAATTATTAATACACATATTCTACAAACATAATTTTGTGTAAACATAAGTACAATACCTGAGGTTGAAGGTTCCATATTAAAAAAATTAAGTTTTGTAAGAATGATATTAAAAAAAGCACTTCAAATAACTGGCAAATGCGTAACGCGCTCTAAACACAACGGAGCAATGAACAAATATGCATTTTGCAAAGCGCACTGTGACAATACCGTTCAATGTAGATCATTTATTTTTTCACCCAGTGATGCACAATTTTATCTACTTTTCCCCCATACCAAATGTTATCAAGATATTTGAATTTCATTTTTTTAATTAATCGCCATTTTGGGCATCAAATACCCCACTGTGCGTCGTTGCACTGCCAATGCCGCTGTGCGGCAACCAAACTGCATTGTTGACACAACAATGTTCAGAAAAGTAGTAAAAACTAATTGTTTTACAAATGACACACGCGCAACAACAACCAAAATAACGGCAATTTCATAAAAAATTATGACAACAAGTAAAAATTTGGCCAAAAGTTTGACATTTGCGCTACACACCGCTCTCGTTGCGACTTCACCCACTCGTTCGGCTCGCCGCAAGACGCGTCCAGCCACGCACAGCTGCGTCAGATGCGTAGCGGCGGTGTGGCACTTTGCACTGGGCTTTTGGGTTTTTGGTGCTTGTGCTGGTGCTGGCACCGGAAATTTGCACATCAAAAAAGTTGTGACCTGCGTTGGCGTTGGCAGTGGCGATGACAGTAATGGCAAACGCTGCTGTGAAAGTTTTTGATGTCATTAATTTGTCACTTTTAATTTGGAGCGCAATTTGAATTCATGCACAAAAATATGCCAGCCAGCTAATTTGCATGCACAAAGTCTATAAAACCTTACATTATATGTGAAATAATTTTCGATTTAACATACATAGACTTTTAAACCTTTTTATTAAAATTTTATTAAATTATTATTATTATTATTAACTTACTAGTGTCCACTTGAAACCGATTTTTCAAATCCAAATCGAAAATAAGTTTCGTTAATTTTTTTTAAGCCTCAAATGCATATTGATGCCTTTAGCCAAACTAACATTTTGTGATATTTTGAAACAACAACCACATTCGAAATCTGTTTGCTAATATAGGGTTTTCCAACAAGAGGTGTTATTTTGGTATTCAAAGAAAAATTCCATTTTTTTCGGATGTTTATTTCATAATAAAGAGGAATGTATGCCGTTTATAATGAAAAACAACATCAGCCAAATGGCCACGACGACAACGCTTACAGGACCATATCCTTTTCATGAAATTTTCCATAACCAAATCGCAAAGTGGCTGCCCTATGTCCTCGATAGCCTCACGAATTCTATCTTTGAGGTCTTGAATCGACGCTGGGCTGTTGGCGTACACCTTATCTTTCACGTGGCTCCAAAGGAAGAAGTCGCAAGGTGTTAAATCACAAGATCTCGGTGGCCAATTGTGATCACCTCTTCGTAAAAGAGCAATGATTTCGTTGCTTGTGTGGCACGTAGCGCCGTCTTGTTGAAAGTAAACGTTGTCCAGATCAATACCATCCAACTCCGACCATAAAAAATCATTAATCATATCTCGATAGCGCAATCCATTCACCGTCCAATGACCCCGCCGGACCATAAACCGCACCAAACAGTCCCACGTTGAAGATGGAGAGGCTTCTCAACAATAACTCTTGGGATTTCCGAGCCCCAGATGCGACAATTTTGCTTGTTGACGTAGCCACCGAGGTGGAAATGGGCCTCATTAGTCAAGATGATTTTTCGATGGAATTCCGGATCATTTTCATGCATTTCAAGAACCCAATCAGCAAAGACACGACGTTGTTGATGATCGGTCGGCTTGAGTTCTTTTGTTAACTGAACTTTATAAGCCTTAAGACCCAAGTCTTTATGCAAAATACGGTGTAATGACGTGTTTGGAATGCCCAATTCCAAAGAACGACGAGGAATCGACAAACCTGGGTTTTCTTCAACACTTTGGGCTACAGCAGCAATATTCTCAGTTGTTCTTGAGCGACGTGCATGGGTTTTATTCTTCACATCACCAACTTGTTCCAACAGCTCGAATTTTTCCACAAATTTCTTTATTGCGGTGCGACAAGGTGCTTCACGACGACCCAAAAATGTTTTAGTTTTGCGAACTATGACTGCAAGATTTTCACCATTTTTGTAGTGAATTTTAATAATTTCAATGCGTTGTTGAGGCGTGTATCGTTCCATTTTTAGTAATGGCGTAGTTTCTACTTGTCAAATGTCAAAGAATAAAAGCTTCAAAAGTGACAGCTACCGAAATACTGGGTGATTCAAAATAACGCCTCTTGTTGGAAAACCCTATATTTAGTAGTTTATTAATATTTAATTAACTTTTCAGTGGTTTTGTCTCTGGATAGTGAGGGACACTGACACAACAGCTGAAGAACGGTCTTCTCCTCTTCCTCGGGGCCGCAACCTCGACAGTAGTCGTTGGATTGCAGTCTCAGTCTTTCCGCATGCTTACCCATAAGACAGTGTGACCCGTGAGCACGGAGACCGTTGTGCTTATTGAGTGACGGCTGAGATTAAGCAGCAGGTAAGTCCGTGTTATAGGAAAACCAAGTTAATCAGGAGATATTGCAGCCCTGTTCCTTAGACCACAATTCGTTTACTTCTTTTCGATAGAGTTCAATCAATTTAACTGATCAATTTAACGGAGCTCCCACTCGGAGCAAGGACGAGGCCTTGGTGAGCAAAGTGCCCGCTCTGGGTCGTTCGTCTGCCTTGCAGTTGCCTACAATACCCCTGTGCTCTGGCACCCAGAGACGTAATGAGAAGTTAGAGCATCTAGCTAAGGTTTTAAAGGAATTTCAGCAGTCCAAGACCAGCCTGAATGAAGTAGTCGCCCCGGCTGGACTCAACTACCGCCGAATGAAGCCAGGACATGATTCGGAGTTGAAGTCCCCATCCAGGGCCTAGGGCCCGTTTGCAGCAGTAGAAAGCACATGAGGCTTTCCGTGCTCTTTCAAATACAACAAATATGCAAACGAATTTTTTTTAATTAATTCAAACTCAACATCAATATTCAATATAATTATAAAGTCGCCTTAAAATTCTGTTTTCGCAACACCAAAATTGAATTTGTTTTTTTTTAAAGGACTTTTAAATTCCAAGGACATGTTTTTTCCAAAAACTGAGCGCATTGTAGAATAACAATATGGGTATCAAATGAAAGAGAAAAATCCTTAGAATCTTAGAAAATTTAATGGTTTTGGTGCAAAAGGACGAAGAGGTATTGAAAATATCCTTTAAAATTTTATCCCTGAATATGCTTGGAAATTTTCAATGGTTTTTTTTTTAAGGACTAATATTTACTGTTCTAACTTGATTAGTTTAAGATATAAAAAATTTAATGCTTTTCTATATAGGATATTAATAATTTCAATATCATTAAGAATGCTGAAATCGTATTTATAATTTTGAAATTTTTTGATTTTTGTCGCACAGTGGAATAGGTACTATTACTACCTTTCAAAACAAAGAGTATTTTTCCTGTACAGTTTAAAAAGTTTCGGTTTTAACAACAAACTATTCAACCATATTTGTGGGCAAAACCAAATTTTAATCGAAAACCATATTTTGCGTTCGAACCAAAAGCAAAATTTCGATCGGACACTAGTTTTTACCAAATGACAGCTTACTTACTTAACTGGCCATAACAACTCGTTACCGGATTGCAGTCTGCGGCGAAAACTCTCTCCAGTTATCTCTGCTTTGTGCGTCACCAAAAGACAGTAGGACTCTCTTGGCTTGATCCTTGCACCCAAAACTGTTTCAACTTCAACGACTACAAAATTATCGCATCTTCAAATACTTCTACGTCAACTTGGCAGATTTCGATATGGGTTTCAAGCAGATATACACACAATCCCTCTATTCTCATTATCCTTTCTTTCTTTGCAATTTTTCAAGAACCAACGATATTGCTTTACATTTTTATTTAACGTTTTTAATGGATTTACTGTCCGTAATTCATAATCCTTCTGAGTAAAAATCTATGTAAGTGATCTTTGCAACATTCTCCTAAGATCCCGTAAGGTGCTTTGCCTGGTTGAATAAGCCAAACATATACAGTTGGACTTATTACACATTGGAAAACCTACCTCAACTTGATCCTTAACACAAAGACGTGGGCTTTCTAATTGTTGAAGCGCTTCAACTCCTAAACTATTTTCGCTCAATTTTCGTCTTTCGTCCAATTAGTAAAGAGATATATTGAAGTGTTACTCGTGGGCAGACGTGCCGTTTTGTGCTCCGCGGTTTATATTGTTTTTTATTGTTTCTGTCCGTCCCTCGCGTGTTTAAATGTTCGTCCGACTGACATGTCCAGTTTGTGCTGCGCCGCGTGTGCCAAATAATTAATACAACAATAATATTAATATATAATAACAAATAATAAAAGTTAAAAAAATGCAAACGCAATATAATACTGCCGTTAACTTTTTCTCGCTGTCCGCTGCATCGACCTCTGCGTTGTGTTTGTAATGGTTCTTTTTCCGTGTCTCCCTCCTCCGTCCGTATTCAGTGGCGCTACATGCGGTCTTGTTCGACACTGAGAAATTGACTGTTCTGTGGTAAAGGCATAACACTTACCACAGAGCATAATCAATTTCTTAGTGCGGCAGATCTCATTCCCGGCTACTTTCCTTGTCCTTTAACCCACCCAGGCCATGGTGCTGGACAAATTTCGTATAGCCTTCTGCAACGTGCGCGGGCTTAGGGCGAACTTTTTCGCAGTTTACGCATTTGTTAGACTTCATAAACCCCATGTAATGGCACTAAGTGAAACCCAGGTGTGTGGGGATGCAGATCCACTGGATTTCCACATCCCTGGTTACCACTTACTGCCATTATTCTCTCCTCACAGGGGTCTTGCCATTTATGTGTGCAGTAATGTTGCGTACCAGTGCCAGCAACAATTATACACGACGGATGCCGAATTTAGCTCCATGTGGGTTAAATTCAATATCCAGTCGCACATTCTGCACTTTTGCTTTCTGTACAGAAGCCCGAATTCAGGGAGAGATTTTACTTATAACAAGTTTGATCTTCTCTCTGATTCTATTTCCCATATTCTGGAATCGTATCCGAATAGTGAAATTGTAGTTGCTGGTGATTTCAATATTCATAATTCCAATTGGCTACGCCATTCCAGCCACACAACTCCTGAAGGCTTGTATGTCGAGCTCTTTGCCGAGTCTAATAACTTGACTCAAATAGTGCATGAACCAACGCATATCCCCTGCGTTGAGGGGCAAGCTCTCAATACTCTAGACCTTTTTCTCACTTCACATCATGAAAAATATGATGTTGAAATGCACGCACCTCTTGGAAACTCGGACCATTGCACCATTTTGGCGTCTTTCTCATACTCTTCTATCCGCAATGCTTCGCCCTTAGCCCCGAAGCGCTTAATGTGGAAGTATGATAAAGCTAACTGGAGTGGACTTAACGATTTTTTCGCCCACTTCAATTGGAAATTGTGTTTTCTTGATAGAAACATAAATGCCGCAGCCAAAATGGTTGAAGAAATAATATTATTGGGAATGCGGTCCTTCATCCCTAATAAGAAAATTTGCATTAAACCCAAGGACAATATCTGGTTTAATGAGACATGCAGAATTGCTGTCAGGTCCAAAGAGGAAGCTTTCAGAACATGGCAGGCAAATAAAAATGCCACCACTGAACAGCTGCGTAAACAGGCTAGAAATCGATGCAATGCCATCCTGAAGCGCCAAAAGTTTCTGCACGAACAGCGCCAAAGGAAAAAAGTTCTTCAATGCCAGCGTGGTAGTAAGAACTTTTGGTCATTCGTTAAGAAGGTGAAGAATCAAACATCGTCTTCAATTCCAACTCTCCTTAAGGGAAGGCTCCCCTGGATTTGGACCGAAAAATGGTTTTTTTTTTTTTGCATAAAACGAAGGCTACATATATGTAGAATATGTGTGTAAAAGGATTTTTTGATACGACGCGTATTTTCATGGGAGAACACACCTGTCTCACGCGCGCTACGGGACGCTCCACTGCTCTAATTTGCTTCAAACGCGTTTATCTCGAAACCATTTTTTCCAATCTAACTGAAATCACCGGACTTGATCTAATGATCCGATTTTCTTCATCTAAAAACTGCTCGAATGTATTTGATTTTCTGTATGCCTTGAACCTACAATTTGCATAAATAGTTATTTATTTTTAATTTTTAAATGTGGTTGAAATTAAAAAAAGGTGCAAAAAATTTAACTTTTTTCTTCAAATATTCATTGTGCAAGAATTTTTCGTTTCAATTTTTTGAGTCTGGTTCAATGCACAGACAATTTTGTTATCTTTAAGTAATGACAATGCTTTTTGATTTCAGTCCACTACAAGAGGCTGCAGGATTACAGTTCTCGAGCGATGTTTGGCGCGCAGAGGCCTACGGAAATCGCCATTTTGTAGCCGCCATTTTGAATTTCATCAAGTTTTTTAACTTTTTAAACTCCTAAATAATAGACGAATTTAATAGTCAAAACCGGAAGTTTGTACGCCTTTTCATTATCCCACAAAAAAATTACAAACTTTGCCTTATTTTTGCCCAAATCCAGGGGAGCCTTCCCTTAACAATGATCAAATCATCACTCACTCGGTTGATAAAGCTAATTTGTTGGCTAAAATTTTCGCAGAGAATTCCTCTCTGCCCCCCAGCGATCAACCACTACCCGTAGTCGAGAACGTATCTTGCTTCATGCCAGAAATTCATTTTCGAACGCGGGTAGTTAAAAGAGTGCTTGCAAATCTCGATGTAAATAAGGCTTCAGGGCCGGACGGCATTCCAGCCCTTGTTTTGCAAAAGTGCGCTACCTCACTGGCTTGTCCATTACGCAAACTTTTCAACATGTCATACACCACAGGTGTATTTCCGACATGTTGGAAGGTAGCAAATGTTCAACCAGTTCCTAAAAAAGGCAAGACTACTGACCCTGCGAACTATCGACCTATAGCAATCTGTTCAGTGCTTTCCAAAGTAATGGAAAGCATTGTAAACTTCAACCTTGTGAAATATCTGGAGCACAATAGACTGCTAAGTGACCGCCAATACGGCTTCCGAAGACAACGATCGACGGGAGACCTTATGGCGGTACTCACCGAGAAATGGAACCATAGCATTCTAAACCTCGGTGAAAGCAAGGTTGTTGCATTAGATATTTCCAAGGCCTTTGACCGGGTGTGGCATAAAGCACTCGTGTCAAAATTGATTGCCTATGGTGTCGGTAGTATCTTCTCTCGTTGGATAACGAGCTTCCTCTATGATCGCTCTATTCGTGTTGTAATAGACGGCATAGCCTCGGAAAAGCATTCCCTTAGCGCGGGAGTGCCGCAGGGTTCGGTCCTTTCTCCAACCCTTTTCCTGATCTTCATCAACGACCTGTTGTCGGCGACGAAGAATCCCATCTACTCGTTTGCGGATGACAGCACCATTTGTCATTCATACTCTTTCACAAAGCGTCCCAGCTCTGTGGAGATTGAGAGAGAACGGCGCCGTATGAATGACACACTTAATAGCGACCTACAAACAATCTCCAAGTGGGGTCAAGCGAACAGGGTCGATTTTAATCCCCGCAAGACCCAATGTTGCCTGTTATCCCACAAACGAGTCTCTCCACATCCCAACACATCCCTGGTTATGGGTGGTGTGGATATTGCGGAATCGGCAGCTCTAGATGTTCTAGGCATGTCCATTAAGAACGATCTTCGTTGGAACGATCATATTTTTGGCGTGTCGAAAGAAGCAGCCAAGTGCCTCGGCTTCCTAAAGCGGTGCAAAAAATATTTCACTCCGTCTGATCTCCGCATTATTTACACTACCTATATCCGACCTAAAATGGAGTTTAACTCGCACCTCTGGGCGGGGGCTTCAAAAACCCATTTGGAGTTCCTCGATCGGGTGCAAAACCGTGCGATTAAACTTATAGGGGACAGTAGGGCATCCAGCTCTATTGACTCCCTGGAGCATCGTCGAAACGTGGCATGTGTGGTGTTATTTTACCGATACTTTTTCGGCAACTGCTCAGTGGAGATGGGCAGCTTGATGCCATCACTCCGGGTATTCCCCCGGGCAACCCGTTTTAACACTGGCGCTCATGCATTCCACGTCGAAACGATGTTCCAGCGCACTACGCACTACAGGGAAAGTTCGTTTCTGGCCCGCACAGCGCGGCTGTGGAATGGTCTCCCTGCGGATATTTTCCCCAGCACTTATGATCTCGATGGGTTCAAGGCAAGAGCCCATAAACACTTTACTCATAACCCTATCTCCTAACCTTTATATCCTTCCTGAACCAACGCAATGCTTCGCATTAATAGGGGTCATCCCCTGCGCGTTTGTTCCTGTTTAAAAAAAAAAGCAAAGATGGATTTAAATGTTGCAATACTTGAAGTTAAACTAACTTTTAAAAATCGCCCGATCTACTGCTGAAATTATTGTACATAAATCTAAAGATGAATTCAGTTCATGTATACAGGATTCCTGGATATTATTTACTAATTCCCTTTGAGATTGCAATATAAATTGATTCTTAATCGCAGCACATTGCAGACGAATTATGTTCAACCAACTTCACTATTCGCTATTCTGAGGCTGACGGTAGAGAAATCACAATATACATGGAATTTCTACACTATTTTACTGTTAGTCTGTACGAATTTTTACCTAATTCTAGGCTATTTTTTTTTAATAAATAAAATTTCGTACGATAACGAATAAGGAATTGTGAGAAAAGTACACCGACGTTAAAAACCTATTAAAGTCTTAAAACGAAGAGGCGAAAAGTAGTTTCTAAGAAAATTAGGTCTGAATTCGATTCGCAAAATTTAACTTACGAATCGAGTTACATAGTAACCTCCAGTATTGTATTCTCTAAAAGTGTAGACGTTCAGATTGGAAAACATGACTAAAGCCCTTTGTCCAATAAGCCTTACAACTCAGCGCAACCACTATTTCTCTTATAGAAATCCAAACCGACCTTGACCTGTCTTCAATTTATGAAGCTAAACATTTTATGAAAAGTTAAGAACAAGTGCTGAACAATTTTTATATAAATTTTCTGCCCTCCTCGCATTTTTGTAACTTCACCTAAGATCGTTTGAATAATGCAATTCTACAAATCACAGTTGTGGAATTACACCCATGAAAAATTCCTGTAACTAAATGAAATGTGTCCAGTTCAGTTTTTGCTTGCTTTTAATTCTTAATCGGCTTTGATTTGCTTTTTAATCGTTTTTTTTAATGTATTTTTTTTGTTTTGCAGAAACATCCGCTAATATACAACCCCGGAAGAATAGATTACAACAACTGTATCTATTCATTCCATGCAATTTAGCACAAATGCTCGTAGAGACCACACCATAATACATCCGACATTCAGTTGGTATTCGTTTTTCAAATTAATTTTAATCGGTTTATCGTTCAAATTCAAAACACAATAGAAGAAAATATTGCGCAATATTCGGATCTATTCATAGTAAATTGTAACGGTTTTGGCTTTCGCTCGTGTAGTGATTCAGCGTGTGGAATTCGCTTCCGCCGCTTTTGTATCATATTGAATTGTTGCTATGTGGAAAGAAAATACAACTAAGACTACCCACTGGTGTAGAATGGACGTGTGGCATGAGAGGAGGTGTTTATGTTTGTCGGTGTGTCGGTGTTTGGTGCGTAAATGCATTCGAGTTCGCACAACTGAATGCGACGATTTCTAGCTCGCAATGTACAACTGCACGTAAATAACTTAATAACTACGAGAGAGAAAAAGTCGGCTGCTGTCGCTGTCGATCGCCGATTGACCCTCGACCTGCTGCACACAATCGTAGCTCCTTCCGTTCGTCGAAGAAATGCTGTACTGCTCGTGCAACAGTCGATGTACGATTTTGGCAAACTGGGCCGGTATTGACGTTCTGCCGCCCGACTCCCCCTGTTTACAAATAGCGCGCCACTACGCTGCCGCATTTCTACCTCTGCAGATTAGTGAGCGCCGCGGCCACCACCAGTATCTCGTTGAGATACTGGAAGAGCAAAGGCTCCTGTATGGCGTACGGTTGCAGCATCTTGTACTCGCGCAGGCAATAGATCATGTGACGTATCTGCAGCCGGCAGACGGGCTCGCGCACGCGCATAGTGGGAATGCTGAAGTCCTTCACCTTGCGCGACGTCAGCTCGCTGTTAACGACACTCAGTGTCTGGTGGGAGGCCAGCTCGGCGGCGACGCGCGAAGCCGCATAGCGACTCAGCGAATGGCCGTCCTCGCTGTCGTCCGTTTCGGCATCGTCCGCAGATTCCTCGGCAGAGTCGGTGGTAGAATCCGTCTCGACATTGGCCGACGCATCGCTTCGCGGCTGCTCGGACGTCTTGGGTTTTCGCTTGCGCCGTATGGCTTTACCGGGATCGGCCACCAGCGACAGGTATTTCGGTATGACGCTCTTGAAGTTGGAGGCGGTGAATATCGTCAGGTCGTCGTGATGGCCCACATACGCCTCCGACACGTACGAGATAATGCCTACAAGTGAATAATTGCATTAAATTTGTTGTTGACAATTGAGCGACTGCGCCACGCACCGTTTGGTGTAATGCTGAGAATGAATTTGTAGTTGCTGCAGTCAATTTGCATGGGGCGCTGCATATCCGTTTCGACGCACTCGATCAGCGACTGCACGTGCGACAGGTTAGAGCGAAAGGCGAACGGCAGGTTTTTGTGGCGGTCGTAGTACTTTTTACTGTCCGGCCAACGCACCAGAAAGCGCAGGTAGCGCGCCAGTTTCACTACGCTGCGCGCAAACACCGTCTGCACCTCGGCCTCCGACATCTCAAAGTACTCGGCGAGCAGCGCAAACTCCTCGTTTTGGCGCAGCTTCTTCAGCGTTACATAACAGTCGACCAGTGACACGTTCGCCATGCTGCAGACAATGTTCTTCAGCAGTGGCAGCCGGTTGGCGAGCACGCCCAGGTGCACGTAGGGATTCTTCTCGATCAGCTCCAGCGTCACACTGCGTATGGTGCGTTTCGGCGCCTCGCGTTTGATGAAAATCGTAGGCCGTCGCACCTGCACAGTGGCGCCGCGCGTGGTCAGCGCATTGAATGTGGTGCTGGTGGTGCCGGCGGGCGCCACTGCACTGCCACCGTTCGTCTGTATGAAGGAAGCGGCATTGCCGCCACTGGCGCCAGTATTATTCAGCTGCGCAACACCGCCGCCGCCACTAGTGGCCTGTATGATTGTGTTGGGCGGTAACGAGCTGATGGCGGCACCGATTTGTTGCTGCTTCTTGGTAGGCGTGGTGGTGGTGATAGTTGTGCCGCCAGGCCCACCTATAGTTTGCTGCCACTGAAAACTAGTGAGCGGGGTGCCGGCGCTGGCGATCGTTTGCAGCGAATACTTGGTGGACTTGAAAGCGGGCTCTGAAAGGACACAAAATCAGATTTGTATGTAACAACAAACAATAACCGAAATTATTCCATTAAATCACCAACTCACCTACGGTTGTAGCACTGCGCTTCATTGCGGGTTTTATGGAAGCGGGAATTTTGTTGATAATCAATTTGGTGCCGCCTTCTAGTTTGATAATGGGTTTCTGCAAAAAAAAAGAGAAACAAATGAATGAGACTCCAACCCCCGAATCGGCACAAAGAACAGAAACATAAATTTAATGCTGAAATCTCTTGCTACCTTTTGAAAAAGGCAAAACCTGAAAAAGCACTTGTTCGACTCGAAATTTTCAAAGGCCTCCCCATTCAAAAACTTTCATTCAATTCAATTCTCTTGCAAAGGCAATAAAACAAAATCGTGCACCTTTCAAGGAACTAACTGAAACAATGGGCGCACTCACATAACCACGTTAGATAAAACTAGTCGAGAACCACTGCGTCGGGGTTCTTATAGCCCAGCACAAACCCTCTGTGCGCGCGCCCCGTTCATCTACGCGCCACAAGCAACAATTCACAACCTTGATTTCCTGCTGCTCGCTGGCCTTCGGAGCAACCCACACAAACCTTTATTTTCCGATTGCTTTCGTTCAGCTTCTCACATTCAACTAAATTTTAATTATACTTTAAATAATCAAAAAAACTGTCTCGTTCTTTTTTATCACGAAATCCACAAGCCACAACCTACAACACGGTACGAAGCAACAAAAAAAAGTGCGAAAATGCAACGCGTTGTTGCTTTCTGAATGAAATCATACGAATATCGAGTCATCGCAGTTGCACTTTTGCTACGACATGCTCAACATATCAATGCGAGAGCGAAACAAGTAGAGTTTATCTAAACACACCACACGTGCTGTGGTGAACACGAGGAAGTAAGGCATCTGGCGAGTGTGTTCAGTGCGAGACAACTAGGGTCTTGATTCCATGGCTAACAAAAAATTACTTTGGAATTTAACCAAAAACGAAGCATTATATTTATGAAATTTAAAGAAAAATTCCAACCCAAGCTTGGTGCTAAAAATGTGTAGAAGTAAAGTCCGACCGATACCAAATTTTTGGGCCGAAGCCGATCAATCGGCCGGAAGGGGATTTTGCTGTTGCCGATCAATCGGCCGAAAGGACAAGAAACGGCCGATGCCGATTACATAGAAAAAAATAGCACAAATTAATTCAATAAAAACACCGTCTATTTTATAAAACAACAAAAGGAACTATTACATATTGTTTGTAATATTCATCACAAAAGAACACGAAAAAACGAGAAAAAAAATACAGTGCTTTTCGCTTATAACGAACCCGTTTAAAACGATTTTCCGCCTAAAATGAATCAATTTCAAAGTACGCGCATTATGTTTTCGCTTATTACGGACCCCTTTTAAAGCGAACTTTCGGTTAAAACGAACCATTTTGCCCATTTCGAAATTCGCTTTAAGTGAAAATTACTGTAATTAAAAACTAAATAAAATTGCAAAAGAATTCAGATTTCTAAAAAAAAATAATATATGACATACATATATTTCACTGAGAGAAACAAAAATACTGACGCAAATATTGCATACAAATTCAGTTTCTTCTAGAACCCTAAATTACGATTTTTATATTAAAATTTGTACTCTCAAAAATAAATTTGGAAAAAATAAAAGGAATGTTTAAAAAAAATTCTTCCAATTAAACAAGGATAGAAAAATGAAAGCAACAAAATAGGCTAATATGCCATCGACCAAAAAAGGCCGATACCGATACCTATTTTTTTTTTGGCCGATACCAATTTTATTGGCCGATACTAGCCGATGCCTATGAATCGGTCGGACTCTAGAAGTGACATTAAGGGGTTAGCCATTAATATTTTTATGTACAGAAAATAGAATGATTACTTAGACTGTTTATTCAATTCTTTTAATATGTATCTACTGAGTTTACTTCTATAACTTCTAAAAATAGTTATTCATTTGTTTCAAAAATGCAGCCCTACATATGGGAATTTTGTGCGCCCACCGCAAATAGAAATGGATACAAGAATCAGCGAAGACACACACCAAATCGAACAGCCCAAAATGTAAAAAAAAAAACACAAAAGGGCATTTTCCTATTTATATATTCGCTTATGCAAATATTTAGCTCCTGCCTAGCATAAAGCCCCAATTCGTTCTAAGGAGGCTCCTTAGATAAAAAGAGATATCTACAACAGCAGGGGACATGGTTTCTGTTCTTCGTTTGCCAACACTCCACCTCCTACTGAGGCATTACCCGTACAATTTGTTGCTGCTGTTGGGGCTGGGTCTGCAGCCTACTTTTTATTAATATCGCTGGCGTAACGGCCGTTGCCTCGCCCGTAGCCGTTTTTCGATACTTTAACACAGTCAGTGACATTTTTGTGCTAATTGGATCACACGTTACACGATTTTCACTATTTTTCAAAGGACAGGCGAGAATTGCGCCAAAACTGCACTAAATCACTTTACGCTCAAACTTCACTCTTTACTCGTTTATTAGCGTAAATCTTGCATATTTTACTGCACTTTGCCTCAGCGTACACATAGTAACAATCATGAAGAATTCTAACAAACAAATTTGCGAAAAAAAAATCGAATTGGAGTTCTTTGCAGCTGCTTCCGCGTCGTCTCGAGCCGATTTTCTTGCTTTTCGACGCAGAAACTGTTGTTGTAATGGCGGATACTAAGAAAAAATGTACCATTGCGCTTACAAAGTAGGTCGCAATTGCTGGGAGGGAAATTTTCGCTACATTCACGCCAAGCTGGCAATGTCATGTGGTGTGTTCAGTGACAGTTGAATTGAACGACATTTCGTTGTCTAAGAAAACGATTGTCCTATGTGCTATTAAATTCAATGGAACATACGACATTCGTTTTCTATGGCGACGATTTGCTATTTCAAAGGTGTATCGGGCTTTGGATCAATTAATTTAAAACAATTTAAATTAGTAAGCGACCTCTAACCTTGCAATTTGCGGATTCATGCACGACCATTTAAATTATAGCCCAAAATAATTATATATTATATTTATTATTAAAAGCAGCTTTTGTTTGGTTTTGATACTCATCATTGCAGTAATAGCGTAACTTTTTCAATTTATGTCAAATATTTTTTGTCAGTTACCACCGAAAAGACCATTTTGATAGTTTTACTAAATAATTTTATTATAAAAACGCTCTTTATGGTATCAAAAACTTAAAAAATATTTATTAGCAATATTAACACGTTCGCGGACAGTCAATTTTTGTGGAAACTAGAAGAACTATCTTAAACTTGATTACACATATATTGTTGCAGTTGTCAGATTTTCGTATTTTAGCCCTTATACACATTGAATGATATAGCATATTATTTACAAAAATTTCAGTTTATTTAAAATGTAATTAATAAAAATTGGTTTACAATTTGAATGCTATAGCATTCACGTCCGCGAACGTGTTAAATACTGAACAAGCCATTTGTATGTGTATTTACATTTGTATGTATATTGTACTTTGTTGTGCTTTACTTAAAGTTTCTATTCCTCGCTATCATTCTTGTTCAGGTAGAATAAATTGCGCAAGCTTTCCACTGACATATTCTTAAAGTTCCAGTGGTCTTGCGACTGCACACCCGCCGTTACCACATTGAAAATGTTCTCCTCGATGGTGTTGCTGACAATAAAGCGGTGCACAGTGGTCAGCCTAGAACGAAAAGCATATATTTACATTAAGATCTGACCCAGAAAATGCACATCGTTTACTTTTTCTGTCCAAAGCGATGCACTCGCCCTATGGCCTGCGCCTCTTCGCCCGGATTGAGTATGGGCTCCACCAGAAAGACGTGTGTTGCCTCGATTAAATTTAAACCATTGCTGCCCCTAGACAGAGGCATTAGCAGACACGTCACGCCCAGTTCGGGATTCTGAAAATCAATAAAAATTATGCAATTACCGTTACAAGTCGCCGAGAGTAGCGCACCTTAAAATCGTCAATTATACTGGTCGACCACTTGAATCGGTGCTGTATGCCGTTCTCACACAACGCCGCCGCTAAGGGTTTCAAGATCTCTGCCCACTGCGAAAAGATGAGAATTTTCAACGGTTCCTTGTCGTTGCTGTGCTCCCGCTTTAACTTCAGTACAAGGCGCACGATGTGCGTTATCTTGGACGAGTAGTCGCCGACAACTTCAATCAATTCTTCGGACGGTGGGGCCACAGTGCGTGTGACGTAGTAAATTCTGAAAAGACGGAAAATTCATATTTACTAAAACAAAGGAGAAACATTTTGCGCACAAACTTTTCGGAACTCTGCTGATTACGGCAAATGGGGCAGCATAGCTTCTGTTGTGTGTAGTGTTGGCGTATATTGCGAAGACATGGCAAGCAAATATTGTGGCCACACTCTAGTACAGCGTACTGCAAATTACAATATTTTATTGTTATAAAAATTGTGAAATTGTAGTTGCACGGCACATACGCGCGTTGTGTCTTCTGTCTGACAAATGGGACAAGGGCCGCTGTCCGCGTTGGCTTCCAGGTGCCTTATGTACTTGAGTCGAGCCAATTTCTTGGCGAATTGGTGCTGTGCCGTTTGCAGATTTAACTTCTGGTCCTGCAGTGCTGCATCCACCTGCACAACAAAGCAATTATTTAGTTAACGAATGTACTCAGATTAAATGCAATTACTGTCGCACCTCACACTCCAAAAGCTTGTAGTGTGACTTCTCATCCTTGTCGGCGACCATTGAGATGCGCATCTTGCACATGTCCAGCTCATCATACGCCTTTACAGTGTATTCAATTTCAATCCAATATTTAATCAGTTTTTTGCAGAGCGTCTGAATGCCTTCAACCATTTCCCAACATTTGCTCATGTCGTCTATGAAACGAACAAAATTTGGTTTGGTGCGCAGGAAGCTGAAGATTACTGAAAGTATGGAATGAAAAATCCATTTAAGCCTTAGAGATCCTCAAAACAAGTTCTTACTCTTCATCAGCGCCACCTCCATCGATGGGAATTCCTGGCCCTCTGTGGCTTCGGACTCTTCGCCAACAGTCTTATTGAACATCAGGCATTCGAAATTGTTGAGCGCTTTGCGTATCTCACACAGCTTGCACACACTGTCCTTCTTTTGCTTCTTCTTGGGCTTTTCTTTGTTTGCTTTCGCCTTCCGCGTACTGTCTTCCTGCCAGTTGTACATACATTTAAATTTGTTTACTTTTATTTGCCCTTACACTCACCATTATCTCGCTGAGGTGACAGTCATACACGCTGGTTTTGAACTGTGTCATCTCGCGCCAAACAGCCGGCGGCACTTGATTACGCGCACGCACATTGTCTGTGTAGAAGCTCAACGCTTCGAACTCGACATCCAAATGGCGCAGTGCTTTCTGCACCTTCTGATACCACGTCTCCAACACATACAGGACGCCACGAACGGAATAGAGATTTTGTAGCTTGTCGTTGCCAGGAAACAGCGCAATGGATTCGTCAAGAATTTTATTCATCAACGCCGCATTCCGCTGCTCATCTTCATTGAGTATTTGATCAATCAAGGCGGACAGCAACGTTCGCAGCGCATCATCAGACGACTCCAAGTTCTCCACGACTCGCTTGGTGCTCAAGTAAGCGGATCGAGCAGTGTCCAACTGTTTGGTGTATGGCTCTAAATATTTCCACTCCAATGCATCACTATCCTTTTCGTATATAACAACCTTGTCCGGTGACAGGCTCGTGGAATTCTGTGGTGCGGTGTAGTACGCCTGCAGTATGTTGTGCAACGCATGAATCTGTAAAAGGGTGTCCACACTGTGCGCGCGGGGACAAATTGCATTAGACAACAAATACTCGATGGACAATCAATTGTGCTTACGTTATCTTCAAGTCCTTGTAGTCGCACGCCAGACGCAGCACCATTACATAGCAACGTATGGCTTCGTTGTAGTTTTTGCGCATAAAGTAAATGGCCGCCATACCTGGTGATGTGTAGAGAAACATTTGAATTGACTGTCTTTCGTAAGGAACAGCTTACACTTACCATTGTAACATGAAACGAATGACCGCAACTCAGACTTACACTCAAGCTCATTTGTATACTTTAAGTGCGCGTGCAACTCCTTTGGCTGCAGAAACTGCTTCTGAGGCACTGCGGCGGCGGAAGATTTATTCTGATAGCCACCACTGACCACAGGAATGCTGCAACACTGCCGAATCTCGAGCAAAGGTTGCAAAATCTGCAATCATAAAACTTTGTCTTGATTTTGTTTTGGGAGTGATTATTTTTAATTAATGGGTATCGGCCTCATCAAAGCACTTCACTGACCTTTTTCAAAATATGTGGCGAGATTTTCACAATACCATTGACTCCTTCCAAATACTTGTTGGCTACGCAATTGAAGCTATCGGCGCAGAGCGCGTGCCGTTCCATATAAAAAAGTTGTTCCAGATTGCCAAGGTGCAGGCGATGCACCTGCTGCATTTGTGGTGGTAACTGCAGCTCGTCTACAATCTGCGACTTGCCCGTGCGCCACATGCACTTCTGCAGCATCTCAATCAGCCCTGTCTGCTCGGCGGACTGCTCGTATTGGGCCACAAACTCGCGCACCACACTCCGCCACACATGTAGTGGCTCGTAAATGTGTGTGAAGCCGAGGAATTGCAGCAGCCAACGCAAGTCGTCTATGGTACGTTGTATAGGCGTTCCAGTTACCGCCCAACGATTGACAGCTGCGTACGCCGAGAACAAATAAACATTATTGCACAAGCATGAGTAAAAGAAAGCGAGCATATTTACCTGGCAGCTTTCGCACTAAATCGGCCACTTTCGAGAAGCCTGACTCTGTCATTTGTGCCTCATCCACGCAAACACGCCACCACTCCACCATCAGCAACGGCGAAAGCCGCCGCATCGAGCGGTGTGGGTTGCGCGTTTTTCGATCTGAGAGGTATTCATCGGTGTAATAGACCTCACTGCGTAACAGGCGGTAATCGGTAACTACAAGATCGTAGCTGGCCAACTGCAACGGACTTATCCAGCAAGACAACATCGTATCTTTGTAGTCGAACACGCGCAGCGTGGGCTTTATGTGACGTTCTATTTCTGCCAGCCACTGCGTTTTGATGGTACTAGGCATCACAATTAAGGTGGTAGGTGCCTTGACCAGCGCAGTTTGAGCCTGCAGATGCCAGCAGCTTGGACACATATAGGCAAAACTTTGATCATCGTACTTGCTTACACATTTGGAGTGTTGCCACAGCAAGCACTGTGTGCACTGCACCAACATCGTCTTGGAGGAGCGTTCACCACAAATGCAAAGCAATATCTTTTCCATACGCGCACGCTTTGTCGTATGCGTTGCGTGTGGAGCCGGAGGTGGCAACGACAGTGAGCTTTGCGGCCGAGGATTCAAAACCATCAATGCCAACATCTCGACGGTTTTACCCAGTCCCATTTCATCTGCCAGTATGCCGCCGGGTCCCAACTCAATTGGTGGTGGCGCATCCAGCCGCAAATCAGCGCTAAACCTATGTTTGTACAACACAGTGCAGTTGTCTTTGGCTTCTAATCGCGTATAGTAAGCGGGAAATCGTTCAACGTGCCGCTCCCGCTGCAAAAGCCACTGCACGGCACGCTCCTGATAACGACATAATGTTGGCAGAAATCTCGAAGGCAGAGACAGTGACTCCGCTTTCCCAGCACTCGCGGCAGTGCTGTTATGCTTCTGGTATAGCGCATCGTACAACGCTGTAGTCATATAATCCAGCTCCAAATGTTGCTCTTTTGCTCTGTCAACCGACTCGTCTGCTGTCTCTATCGAATCCAACGATTTGACGACGGTAGGGTCGTACGCCCACTGCTGCTGCTTCTCAAAGTTTTTGAATACGATGGAAAAGAGTTGTTCTATCGTTGGTGTCATAATTTGGAGGAAATCGTCAAATCTTGTATAGACAACGGCCAGCAATGTTCCTCCATTGCTGTCATCAATTTCATCCAGCGAAACCTTCGCCACTTTCATATCTACGTTAAACCAAAAGTTAATAAAGATATTGACTAAAGCAAAGAAAATTGTTTAACACTTACAACTGTGTACCGCTTTCTTCAAAGATTCCAATTCGTGTTCATCGTGAGGAAAATCGAGCGCCCGCCAGTACTTCCCTTTATATTCGAAAATGGGAAAACATGGTTTACCATGGATCGGAGTGTCGACTTTGGCGCCAATTTTGCACAATACTAACTTTTTCATAATTGCATAAAATTATGAATTCTTCAAATTAATTTATGTTCTTGTATTGGAATTTGAAGTCGGGCTTCAATTCCGATTTATGTAGTGTCCAAACAAAAACCTAGTTTTGCAAACATGTAGCAAGCACTCGACATTGAACACAGTTTCTAGATATTCACTTTTTTATAATTCGATGCTGTTGTTTTAAAAGTTACTGATTAATTATAAAGAACAAACCCAGCTGGTGTGAAACTATGCTTTTGTTTGCCTTTACCAGTTGTTGGAAAGCGAAGCTACCGTGAGAGCGTTGCCAGATGCTTTTAAGAATTTGGTTTTTCGAAATTAATAGCAAAATAAAATTATTTCGGTACTCGAGAGTTTTTCATATACAGTGCTTTTCGCTTATAACGAACCCGTTTAAAACGATTTTCTGCCTAAAACGAACCAATTTGAAAAGTACGCGCCCTATGTTTTCCCTTATTACGGACCCCTTTTATTTTGCCCGGTCCCTCGAAGTTCGCTTTAAGCGAAAATTACTGTATTGTTTTTGTCCAATAGCAATAAAAAAAGCAGCTAAAACACAAAAGCAGGTAACACGCTCTAAGAATGTTGGCAGGTTTTGCATGGAATTGGAATTTGTGGCAACTTTTACAAATTGTTATAGATTAGGTAATTGTTATAGATATTATAATCAAAAGCGTTTGAAAAAACGGCACGTCTACGGTTTCCGTGGCGCCGCGATTTGATGATGATTTTAGATAAATTGGCCGAAAATAAATCGAAAATGTAAAATAAATTTTTTTGATATCTCGCTTCGTTTTCGAGATATCGAAGTTCAAAGTGAAATTCACAACGAATGTGAGCTCAATGTATATAACTGTAAATTTACTGTTATATGCAATCTTAGCAGATCAGCGCTTTTTTCGCAATCCCAGAGATGCATACAGTTTTCCCGAGTGGCCGGCCTTCGGCCGGGCGCTAAAAAACAACCCTCCACATAAGCCACCACATCAGGCAACAGTCAGGTGTGAATAGTATTTTTTGTTCAAATCCATAGTTCCAAGCCATAGTTTTTTTAGCAATAAGTTTTTCCAGGTGGCCGGCCTTCGGCCGGGCGCTAAAAAAATAACCCTCATGGGAGTCACCACCACATCAGGCAGCAATCAGGTGTGCACAGTATTTTTTGTTCAAATCCTTTCATAGCAAAGGATCGTTCTTAAGCAAAACCTTCATAATTCTGTGATTTCGTCGCATAACATTGCATATAACGGTAAATCTACAGTTATTTACATTGAATTCATATTCGTTGTGAATTTCACTTTGAACCTCGATATCTCGAAAACGAAGCGAGATATCCAAAAATTTTATTTTACATTTTCGATTTATTTTCGGCCAATTTATCTAAAACCATCATCAAATCGCGGCGCCACGGAAACCGTAGAATCCCCGAAAAAACGACAAAATTTATTCAAAGCAACTGTTGTTTTTTTGTAATGCATAGTTGATGTATATCGCTTTCAATCATTCGTTGACCACGGTAAAATATTTATCTATTGATATCCCAAAAGAAATCCGTGTGCGATTCTTTGACTTTGGCTCATTGAAAAGGAGCTTTCTTCGTCAGATGCAGATAAATATTTTGCATTACCGATCTTATGGCATTACGGAGTTGCCTAATTTTGGAATCATATTCATTTTCTAGACTGTAATTACTTAAATCGCTAATTCAAAACGAGCGATTTTTGTGCCTAACGGGAAAGTCTGGATGCTACATACATTGCGCAAAAAAGTAAGAATTCAGCATAGCTTCGACAAAATATTACATATTGCACACGCACTACAAAAGTGACACAACTCAAAATTTTTCGTTTTCGGGTTTATGTGTTAATACTGTGCACAATGCATAAATCTACCAATCAGCAAAAGCTCAGTGTATTTTGTTGTTGTTAACTGTTGTAAAAATACAGTTAGGTCTCTCTTCATGTCAGAAGTTTGATGCTATTTGAGCGCTGCAGCTCAATGCAAAAGAGTCCTAACTCAAATTGTGTCACTTTTGACGAAATAAATTTTTGTTAAAGTAAAATTCTGACAATTTTTGTATATATTTTTTAATTATTAAAATTAATTATGAATTTTCAAAATTTTTCTTTCAACTTTTTGACTGTCATTTATAATTATTAAATTCAGAAAAAGTGGCATCACTTGAAATAGTTCCGTAATTATTGAATTAAAATATCATCAAAACAGTCACAACTCAAAATTTTGGATAAATAACAAAATGAAAAAAATTCTTGCAACTTATCAAAAAGCATAATCTGTAAGGATTTTCTACTGAACGGTCTATTCGTTATTTTAAAAAATGTTTATTCAGCTCAAAAACAGTTTTTTGCGTTTCCTGAAAAATCAAAAATTTAGAGTTGTGTCACTTTTGTTGTGCGTGTGCGATGTGTACGCCAAAAGAACTTGCTGCGAGAAAGAAAATGTTAATGTCAAGCTGGATGTCATAATAATTGGGGTTTTCTTTACAAATGGAAATAACAGTGGAATAGGTAAAAAATATTATTCCATATTAGTTTCTAAAAATAATTTCTACTATAGATGCAAATAATACCAGTGTAAACAAAAACAGTAAGTACTGGCCCACAATCGTCAGCTTGAAATTTAAATCGGTTATATTAGGAAACTTAAAACTTTTTTATTCATGTTTTTTTTTACTTTTTACGATAGCGTTTTTTGTTTCGGGAACATAATTTTTATTTTTCTTGTTTCTATATTACAATTTATTATATTTTTAATTCATTATTTTCCATTAGCTAAGATTTTATGTTTAATTTAAACTTGATTTATTGCATAATTTCTTTACATATTATTTTTAGTTTATTGTATTTTTATATACTTATATTACCTTTTTCTAGTTGATTCACATTCATTTATACTTCTTTTTATTTCTATAATTTTAATTATATTTTTAATATGTTATTTTAATTGATTTTTTATATTTTTTACAACGTCACGCTATTCGAAAATTGGTTTTGTATCAAAGTGAGTTAACTCACTCACAATCTAATTTAACTCAATTTTGGCGTTAACGCAACAGAAAATGTTAAGTTAACAGAGGCTGTTATTGACATTTCATTTCTAGATGAATACTTTTGGCTACTTCATATTCATTAATAAATCATTCCAGCCCTTTCGAACAATATTGCAAATTAGCGTTAAAACTCCAATGCGCAAAGCATACACTGGGCACTGAGTCTCACTTGATCGTGTTTGCCAACATGCTAACTTGTAATGATTTGTTGTCATTGTTATTGTTGTTGCATTTTGTGCACATGTTTTGCTTGCAAACATTATAAACAAACTAATTTTTTAAGTTGAGTTTTCATGCTTTTGCCAAACGCGGCACACCGGAGTTTGCATCGGGCACGACTCGCGAGCGGACGTGTTTTGCTGGTGTCACACCTCGGCGTTTTCTTTGGTGGCGATGTGGTTGGCGTTCGATGTGTTTCGCGATCGCGTAATTGCTGCAGACCGACGGCGAGCGTTGAAGCTAAATACGATAATTGCTTGAAAGTGTTAACGGACAGCATGCAAGTGTTAAGTGTTTGAGAAATGCCCACACAATTGCTCGATAAATTTTTGAAAGAAAACAGTGAAGCTGAATTGTGAACAAACGGCGAAGTTCATGAAACCATGAAATATAATACATAGACATAACCTAATAATGCGAAAATAAGAACGGATATTGAAGAGAATGTAACCAAAAACTTTACCTAATTAGTTTGAAAGATTATAATTTATTAGATAATAATAATAAAATATACATATAGATTTAAATATGCTTTCAAAAAATATGTTGTTTGTTGCTCAGAAAAAAATATTCGCCAATGATTTGGAATGTAAAATATATAAATCAGATGTATTTCTTGTACTTATCGGCTTTTTGAATTGATGAAATTTTTCAATGCGCTCAAAATTCGAGTTGCACTTAAAAGTTTTTATTTATTTAAGAAAATCGAATGTTTATACGGCAAATAATCAATATTTTCATAAGATAAAAATAGATGCAAATTGTACGTGTATTAAAAATTGTTTTAGACACAAACTCTGGAACCCTTTCATTGTCTATTAGGAGCCAAATTGTATAAAAAAATTTTACATTTTATAAAAAACAAAATCACAACATTGCAAAATACGTCAGTAGATTCCATCTTGACATTAGAATATTAAAAAAAGGACCAAAAATATTTCTAATAAAAAACTGACAAAAACGTGTAGAAGAAAATGCAATAAATAACATTAAAATACAAAATAATTAGTAAGAAAAATTAAATAATTAAAAAAATTAAATACAAAGCAACGCATGAAATTATATTAATTTTGTATTTATTTTTTTTTAATGTAAAATAATTCTTTTATAAAAAAAACAACTAAAAAGTGACTAGCACCAAAAGCAACTGGCCTTAAAAATAAAAAAATAATTAAAATAACATAATAAAAATGTAATTAAAATTATAGAAATAAAAAGAAGTATGAATAAATGTGAATCAAACAGAAAAAGTAATAAAAGTATATGAAAATACAAGAAATTTTAAAAATATAATAATTTTTAAAAATATATATAGAAAATATGCAATAAATCAAGTTTAAATGAAATAAAAAAATCAATTGGAAAATAATGAATTGAAAATATAGGGTGGCCCATATAGCGTTTGAAATTTGAACTACGCTTTATTTCGCGAATGTAGTCCAAATGTCATTCAAGTTGTGTTCGTAATTTAGTTAAAAGTTTGACATTTACGAAATGGGACGCTATACGCTTCAACAAAAATTGAGAAATATTGAAAACTTACTTCCAAAGTAAAGAGTCTTCAACTCAAACTTAAGAAATTAGAAAAAAAATTCAAAAAAAAAAGATTGGTCTTCAACTCAGTTTATGGATCAATTTTTGAAGCGAGCTAGTGAAACTGAATCGTTAATGGACCAACCAACCCGTTCCCGTTCTCATGCAGTGCGCACAGCCGAAAGCATTGCTTTTGTAGCCGAAAATGTGTGTGAACATCCATCAACGTCAACTCGCCATCGCTCTCAGGAATTGAACATTTCTCGCACTTCTTTGATAAGAATTTTACATAAAGATCTCAGTATGAAGGCTTACAAAATTCAATTGGTCCAAGAACTGTAGGCTCATGACCATCTGGCATGTAAATATCGAACTTTTGGGCACCGTTTTCGAAAATCGAATAATCAGCCGAAATTCTAAAGTCAATTGGCCGCCTCGGAACTGCGATTTAAGTCCGTTGGATATTTTTTTGTGGGGAGCAGTAAAGGACAAGTGTTACGCTAACCCTCCAGAGACGATTGAAGCTTTGAAACATGAAATCAAAGTTGCCATTCAGGAAATTCTACCCGGAATAATCGAAAAAGTACTTGAAAATTGGTTTGACCGAATGGCGTACTGTAAGGCCAGTCGTGGCAGTCATATGAACGATATCGATTTTCATTCTTAAATAACAAAGTCCAAGCTTTGTAATAATATCGGAATTTTCAAAAAATATACATTAGTTTTTTTTAATTACCCATTCAAATTGCAAATCTTAAATGGTCCACCCTGTATAACAAAATATATTATAGAAACGAGAAGCCTAAATAATAAAAAATTAAAAGTTAAAAAATTAATAAAACTATTAAAAATAGCAAATACATATGAACTGAAATAAAAATAAACTAAAATTAAGTAATTACAAGAAACGGGTAGAATGAAAAAGTAAATAAATATATAAAGATAAAGACTGAATTAAATAAAAGACATTAAAGTAAAAATCGAATATTTAAATATGTTCAGCATCGAATCGGAACTTCTTGACGTGGCACTAATTGTGGCCTACACAAAAAAAAAAAAATAATTGCACAACCAAGAAGCATTCAAAAGTTGTCATCACTTGAATTTTTAATTGAAACAAACAAATCTTTAGAGCACTGAATTTCTAAAAGACAAAAACAATTTATAAATATTTATTTATTTATTTACACACATGTGTACTTATGCTTAAAATGTATGAATAAAACAAAAATAAAAAGAAATGCAAAGCAAAATAAAACGCGCTTAGCATAACTAATTACAATTTCATTGTAAATTGTATTTATATTCCACAAAAAGGTGACTAAACGCATTGAAGCAACAACAAAAGTAACAACAACAAGGAAATGGTAGATAAAAAAACAATATTCGTATAACAAAAACTTTTCGTGGGCAAAGCAAAAAAAGCACTCGATTCATTTATGGCAAAGTTGCAGCGGTTTTGTGCAGTGAATAACATTAACTGATAAATAAAACGTAACGCAGTTATCAGTGTATATAAATAAATAAAATAGCGCGAAAAAAGCTTGGGTTGGGTAATTGAGTTTTTACCTTATCAGTTGGATTAATTTAAGGTGAGTTCAATTTACTTCGGTATGCGGACAATAGATAGAAATGGCACAAAAAGCGGCAACTAAATACCATTCACATTCAATATAATCGATTGGAGATTCAAACCCTTTATTGAAAAAGGATCCAATATTTACATTGACTATTGAGTTAAGGGGGCCGATACATGTAAATAGTGTATTTTTTGAGAATTTTTTTGGGGGATAAGGAATTTGGCAATTGATTTTTTTTTGTTTTTAATCTTTTATTAACTAATTAAAGGTTCTTTTTCCATTTTTTTTTTGACCCGAGAATCCAAGATGGCGGCGGCGCGTGGGATCAAAAAACCCCCTCCAATCTGATGCGCTGCGCGATTGCGCTGCTCGTATGGGGCTGAAATGAAAAATGAAAGGAAATCAATTAAAAAACAGTTGTGGCTTCGATGTGAACCTGGTTTAGTAAAGAAATTGTGATTTTTTTGGAAACGGCAGAAAATTGAATTTTTGGGGCAGCTGTTTTGATGAATTTGCAAGCACCAACATGAGATTTTTGCAGATTTGTAAAAACAAGTAGGTTCACATCGAAGGGATGAGTCTTCCGAAGGTGTGGTTAAAATTTCATCGCGATCGGTTGAGCGGTTCTCATGCAATCGCGCAGCCCATACCGAAAAACATGGTTCCGAGATAAACGGGCTCAAAGATTGAGTAAGCGACAGGCTTATACCTGACGCCGCCGCTTCTACCTGTGTTTTGTCTGGGAAGGGATTAGAATTTTGGAAAACGCTCTTAGCCATACATTGAAAAGGCTTTGTAGAACATATTCCCGAGAAAAACAAAATTTCCAAAAATACTTCATTTTACATGTATCGGCCCCCTTAATTTACTATCGATTAATGTGTATATTTTGTAGTTAAAAGTATTTTGTTATTCTTAAAAAAGTCGATACATACAAATTTTCATAAAATTTGGCCTGAATGGCTTTGAGTTTCTCTCATGGATCCATTTGCCTTTATTCGGTTCATGGTCATGAAATGTCACCTCTTATTCAGCGATCTCTGCAATAGGTACCGAAATTGGAAACAATTAAGATAAAAAGATCTATGCCTTTAATGATCAAAACTCCCCTAATTTCACCAAGAAGTTGATTTCATCAAAGGTTAAATTAGTTTGTTTCGGATATAAAATGATGGGGGCTTCCTCTTAGTAAAAATACATCCGAGTACGTCTTTTTCTCACGCTCCTCTTAACACTTCGTTCAATAATTTGTGTGACTGACACATAGATGGCGGCACTAATTATATGTCAATCCGACCATTAGTTTACAAGTTACAGTGCTTTAAGTGACACTACTTTTGAGTTTTCAAAAAAAATTAATTCAAAGCAATTCCGTGTGCTAATTTATCATTGTTTTTTAATGAAAAAAAATACTGTTCAATGCCAGGAATGGCTTGAAAAACATTATTCGGACTCTGCTCCATCAAAAAGAACCATTTGTTATTGGTATGCCGAATTCAAACGTGGTCGTACGATGACATTCCATCTACTGGACGGCCAAATGACGCTGTTATTCCGGAAAACGTTGAAAAAACACTAAAAATCATTATGTCCGACCGTAAAGTGAAAGTGGGGGAGATTGCTGACATTCTAAAGATATCAGCAGGCAGTGTACACACCATAATACACGAACATTTGGTTATGAAAAAGGTGTTTTCGAAATGGATGCCGCGTTTGCTCACACCGGAGCAAAAACAACAACGAATCGATGATTCAAAGAGCTGTTTGAACATGTTTACGCGCAACAAGTCGGAGTCAAATCGGCAGTCTGCTGAGTGGCATGCAACCGGTGAAAGCCGCCCAAAGCGTCCAAAGGCACAAACATCGGCTGGCAAGGTTATGGCGTCAGTATTTTGGGATGTGCACGGAATAATATTCATCGACTATCTTGAGAAAGGGAAAACAATCAATAGCGACTATTATATAGCGTTGTTGGAACGTTTGAAAGAAGAAATCGCGATTAAGCGGCCCCATATGAAGAAGAAAAAAGTGTTGTTTCACCAAGACAATGCACCGTGTCACAAGTCGATGAAAACGATGGCAAAAATGCATGAATTGGGCTTCGAATTGCTTCCTCATCACCCGTATTCTCCAGATCTGGCCGCCAGCGACTACTGGCTCTTCGCAGACCTCAAAAAGATGCTCCGTGGTAAGAGATTTGGCTCAAATGATGAAGTAATCGCCGAAACTAACGCCTATTTTGAAGGCAAAGAAAAATCGTTCTACAAAGGCGGTATCGAAAGATTGGAAAAGCGTTGGAATGATTGTATCTCCCTAAAAGGGGACTATGTTGATGAATAAAAATATGGCAAAAATATGTGTTTTAATTAGTTAGTCACACACATTATTGAACGAAGTGTTAGCTTAGCCTAAAAAAATTATATTTTATATACTTCTCAGTGTGAGCAATTACAAAATACGATCACTGAGGAATGACTTTACTCTTCTCAGAAATGCAAAGATTCACAATGGACCGTTTGGGCTTTTGAATGGAAGTGCGGTCCTTTGTATACGTCCGCCTTAAATAGATTAAATTTTTTTAGCTAATAAGTATCATTCTGAAATTATTCAAGTGAACCAGGTAGAATTAAGCCCTTTTTTTTGTACGACAAAAAACCCTGAATAACACTACTCGATAAAAAATGGGTCAATCGCGTGCACCTAAAAACAAAAGTATTTACTAGACCAACTTTGGACCGCGAAATATGAAACTTGAAATCCAAATAATTTTTTAAGAAACGTTTCCAAAGAATCTTCGAAAAACTAGTTTTTTCCTGTTGTTTCAGTTATGATCGCATATCTCGTAAACGAACCTTAGCCTTTCCAGCGATATACAGATTGTCCAAATAAGATGAGATTTGGGGAAGTTACTGACGGTGAAAGTTGTAAGTTGAAAGTAAAAAATCATACATTTTCGAATGATTGTTTTATAGATAAAATAAATTATCTTTTCTGGTTTTAAAATCTAAGATGAAATATATGTATATTATCTGTGCAAATATTAAGCCTAACATCAATAGAATCGAAAGAAAAATTACAAAGTTATGGTGCACTGAGTGAAAAACACCAAACTTAAATTTATTACAAGGTGCGAAAAAAAATTTGTTTGTTGCCGAGATCCATCAAAATGTTGATATAGACGTGAAATTAGAGGTTATTTATAGTATCCTGGCAAAGTCAGTTTTTTCCTTTTCTGACCCAAAAACCTTCTTAAAGGACTTTACAATTTTAAGGACATAGACATTTCAACAATTTTTTTTAAATATTTGCGATTGTGCAATGATGAAGATATGGATATCAAATTAAAGAGGAAAATTGTCTCCTTTTGACTAAATTTTCTATTTTGAACTTTCAGAACCAAAATATGTCAGATATGGAAAACATACATGTTTTGGATCTCAGCCTGTAGATTCATACATCTAAATTTTATTCTATTTGCTGTACAGCAACGATTTCATTAAATTTTCTTAGTATCTCTAATTTGTTAGAAACCCACCAAGTTTCAGCACTTTGAAATATAATAAAATTAGCAGCAACACATCTAACATGACATTTTGTTTAGTGTCCAACGTAGTAATTAATCCCAAAAAAGTGATCGATAGTGTAGGCTGCACTTCTATGAATCAGAGAACGATTTGAGGGGTGTTGGGTTAAGCCAATAAATAAACTCTTTGACAAAACATTTCTCATGTTTTTTTGTGTAAAAATCTGGTCTACTATATACTGTGCTGTACTAATTTATAAATATTGTGTTGGGGAAAAAGTATTGAGCGTTTTTCCGTTCACTTGACTTTAAAGTGTAATAACTTTGCAACTGTTAGCTACATCTAGTAAATTTTTTGTCTGCTTGACAAGAAACAAATCAGCCGAATAATTGCAAAATTTTATTACGATTTGTGCGTCGAGTTAAAAGTTATTGTTAAGCAACGATTTTGTGCTATTTATTTATTTATTTATTTATTAAGAAATTTATATACTAATACAACAAGATTCTTTCGAGTCTTATAATTAAAGTATTGGCAACTAGGATTTCAAAAAAGCTTACAATGGTGATCTTATACAGATTAGTGTAATTTCGAAAAAAAGTTACATTTTACAAATTTACAACGAAAAAGGGAAGAACACGGAACAGGCGCGTGGAAAGATTTGTGCTGTGTATGGAGAAGATACTCTATCTGAATCAACTGCCAGGAAATGGTTTGCTCGCTTTCGATCTGGAAATTTGCAAGTGAAAGATGCTCCTCGCTGTGGTCGACACATCACCGAAAAAGTCTATGAAATTTTGGCTAAGGTTCAAGAAGACCGTCATGTAAGCAGTCATGTCATTGCTAAGGAACTGAAGATCGACCACAAAACCGTTTTAAACCACTTGCATCAAGTTGATTTCAAAAGGAAACTCGATGTTTGGGTACCTCATGAATTAAGTGAAAAAAAGTGTAATGGACCGAGTTTCCATTTGCGATTCACTCTTGAAACAGAACGAAATCGAGCCAGTTTTGAAACGTGTGGTAACAGGTGATGAAAAGTGGATAGCATACGATAATGTTGTTCAAAAACGGTCTTGTTGCAAAAAGACTGAAGCTCCAAAAACAGTGTCAAAACCAGGATTGACGACAAGAAAGGTGATACTGTGAGTTTGGTGGGACTACAAGGGTATAATGCATCGAGCTGGAAAAATTTGTCTTAAAAGAGGACTGCGGAAGGCACTTGGACCAGTTTTTCAAAGATAAACCCCCGTAATTTTACAACAAGGGAATAATGGAATGGTTGCAGGCTAAAAAATGGCAGAAGGTTGTCGAAAAGAATGGACAATATTTGCAATAATAAACTGTTTTTTTAATAAAAATGATGGGAATTTCCTCTTTTTCTATAAATCAATTCACAATAACATACACAGTTTTTATGTTAATTACGCTGCTTTTGTAGGCATAACAGTTTTATACTCTCTTGAAAATTTTACATTTTGTGTGATATATGCTACTTTCTAGTTTGTGCAATCATATCTAAGTATAATATATATCTGACTCAAGAAAATGTTTATAGTGCAGTGTCTAATTTTTTTCAAAACCTGATCGTCTACAGAGTCTAAGAGTATCCATCTAATAAAGTTCACCAAAACTTAAAGTTTGTATTATACATACGGCACAACCAGTTTAAACCAAACTCGGACAAATTAAAAAATGTTTTGCTTTAAAATCAACCCAAACAATTTTCGCAGCTATACACAACTTATTCGTCAGATTTACAACATATACTTACATATATATGTTTGAAAAATCTCTGCATATATATTGATGCAATTCGCACTTGAAACTCTGCTATCTATTAAAATTGAAATCATTCAATTCATTCAGTAATTATAGATAATTGAAATGTCAGTTGAACACGGCTTACGACACGGACATGTCAGCAAATTCCAATCAGCTGTTACGAGTATTAAGAAATTGTATATATTTATGTAAATCAGATGACTGCCAGCTTTAACCACTGACAAACCAATGTTGCTATCAATAAAAGTGACAGTAGGTGAGCAACACGCAATAAATAGCTACGCGATAGCATTTAACCGAAACGAATGCGCCAAATACAGGCGGCAATCATGCGCACGCAAACGCCTCGGCACGGACAGACAGACGGACAGGTGAGCTCCAAATTTGGCAGCGTGGGAAGTTCTTGGCGATTGCAATGCGCTTTGGTCTACTTTTGGCACGCGCAGTAGAAGTCACCAAATTTTTTAGCTGAGCAGGCGTCTGAATGCAGAACGGGTGAGGGGACAAAGCCCCCCAAAATAATACTGCAGTCATTACATTGAAGTAATAGCGCAGCCATAAAGCAAACACGCATTAATCAAACGAATCATTTGGGGGTGCGGCGCTGTTGTACTCTTTTCCCATTTTAACGCTCATTATCTATCAATTTTGTGCGCCTGTGGCAGCTGCTCCACCCACATTTTATGCGAATACCGAAAAGCGCAAAATAACCCACACACATACTTCTTTATCTACATATGTAAATATGTGTGTTTATGGGCGCATTTATTGTAGAATTTAATTAAAGTTTGTGCTTCGAGCCGCATACAATTAGATAGTCACTTCGTGCTGCGTCGCGATCGTGTCGCTGTGGCTGACGTTTGCAACTTTTACTGCATATGACAAATGTCATGACTCGTGCAACGACAACACTTAAAAACTTGACTTGCTATAAACGTTTCGCTGGTCAATGTTCGCTTTATGAAAATTCAGAAATTCATTGAATGATTTTCTGCTGCCGGTGATTACTTTCATTGTTGCTCTGTGACTATTAAATTTTTAAAATAAATTGTAGTCATTGTCATCTAATGGATTTTTTGTGGCTGTATTTATCTGTAATCACTAATTTGTTTTATTACCATAAAAATTTTACTAAAGAAAAATGTTAGTGTGTTGGGGTCAATAATTTAATGTCATTGGGAGAAATAGTTCATCAAAGTTTTCTGAAATTAAAACTAAAAAATTCGCTTATGAATTCGCTTAAAATGAGATTGTTTGAAGTTAAAAGTATAAAAAGTTCATATTTTAAGAAGAAAATTTTGTGAAAATAAAAAAATCAATAATTAACATTAACCGTAACCCTACGTTAAAAAAACGGCTCGAAACGACCCAGATTAAAATCACACACACAATTTATAAAAAAAATTCACTTAAAAATAAAACTGTTTTCCAGCGTTACTTTTAGCCGCTGAACATGAAACTGAAAATCAAAAAATGTTTGCAAGAAACGTTTTCGAAAAATGTTCGATTACTTCAACGAATATTTAAAATGCTCAGGTTAGGTTAGGTTAAAGTGGCTGCCCAGGCACGGGACTTGCCGAAAGACACACTTAGGCCTCGAAAAGGGCCCATTGTGATACCACAAGGAGGAAGTGAACTGACTTACTGCGAGTAAAGTGCCTATAAAAGCCATTTTATTTTGTGGATAAAACCTAGCAAGTCCCTAATGTTGACTGATATAGGGTCATCCAAGTTGTCGAAGAAAGTAGAGCCCAAGGCTTTCCACCTTCGCATAGACTGTCGACTGTCAAGACCTAGTCTGTAGGCATGACGACCAAATATACTATGTCCCGTAAGAATCGAGAGAATCGTACTGATGTCTTGTCTGCTAAGCGCGACAAGAGTTCTAGTGCGCCCGGGGTTTAAAAAGGGCCATAGTTGTTTTGTGATTGAGCAAGTGCTCTCCTCCTGCCATCGCTTGTTGGCTATATCGAGGAAAGAAGAGCGTATTTTAAGTTTACATGTAGCGAGAGAGATGCCTACTGTAATATAATATTAATATTGTCATCTGCAAGGGTGATGCCACGTCTGGCGAGCTCATCGGCTATGCAGTTTTCCCTAATATCTCTGTGGCCCGGTACCCAAGTCAGAGTGATGTTGTACTCACACCCTTGCTCATTGAGCAGGGTTCGGCAAAAAGACCACTTTTGATGTGGTGAAGGCCTTCTTGAGGGCTTTGATTGCTGCCTGACTGTCCGTGAAGATCCTAAGAGTATCACCAGGTAGGTTGTGCTGTTTTAGCAAAGACAGGACTTTAAAACTTGCTAAAACTTCCGCTTGGAAGACACTGCAGATGTTTGAAAGGCAAAAACAGTCTTCCATGGGAGGGTCAACACACAAAACACCACCCCCGCCCTGCCATCCAACTTGGAGACGTCTGTGTAGAAACATACTCCAGTTCTAGAAACCGTATCTTGTACCCACTCCAATCTTTGGGGTATGTAGGTTGAGAATTTGGAGTCAAAGAGGTATGACGGTAGGGAGTGATCAATGTTGTTGGGAATGTCGGTTACTTTACCTGGGATACGGCAATGACCGAAATCAGTGCGCGCCCATCCCCAGATAGTGTTCAATCTTACTGCGGAGAGGGTTGCAGCTTGTTTCCCATAAAGATCAACGGGGAGAAGGTGGAGCAGGGTATAGAGCCCCTTGGATGGTGTTGATCGCACGGCGCCGGTTAAAATGAGCGCCGCCGACCTTTGAACCGAGTCCAATGGCTTTTGATAGACCCTCTTGTCTAGGGCCATCCACCAGACTACTGCTCCATAGAAGAGAATAGGCCTGATCACTGATCAGGCGCCTCTGGTGTGCGAGCGCCTTCTTAAGTTGGTCACAAGGGTGACCAACGGATCGGGTCTCCCCTCCGGAGACCCGATCTTCCTCTTCGCAATTGACCTCCAATCACCGAGTCGAGTACTTTTCTTGCCGGAACTTCAACGTTCATACGGAAGACATGGCCAAGCCAGCATAGCCGCTAGATATTGATTCCCTGTGCTACGATCATGTTTTTTAAGCTATAGAGTATGAATTTAGTTAAATTTCAATTTTAAAATTCAGTTAAAACCCACTGAAATAACACTGATCAACAGCAAAAAAATCAAAATCACTGATCAACAGCAAAAAAAAAACTTTGCATATTTTGAAGCCCTTCATTTTTTAAGGAAAAAGTATGAAAAGTGATGAAAATGAGTATGGTATTTTTTTGCTATTACTTCGATTAGAATGGGAACCACGCCAAATAATTTGGCTGTGTTGTATTATTTCATGTTTCCGCTTTCATTTAACACCTAACTCGATAGTTGATTTACGAAAAATGTGCATGTTTTTCAACATCAAAGAAAACGCCTTGAAACTCCATATTTTTCGACTTTGAGTAGACCTCGGAATTGTATAACTTATAAAAATAAATTACATTGTAAATGAAGCCTTGAGTTATTGTAAATTACACAAAGTGAAAATCATGTCAACCGGTTTATTGGTTTAGAAGTTACAATCCCAAACGTGAAAAAGTCAGGCAAAATCCGAAAAAGTGACACGCCCATTTTTTGCGAAAACGGAAACTAAGTTTTAAAAACGGTTTGCGGATTCGAAATCAGTGCGCCCTAATTACCCTAGAACTGATGTCAAACCCAGAAAAGCCGACCAAAAGTCGAAATTTGTTGCCCTGTGTTACCAAACTCATACTTCGTGGGCCTTGAACCCCTGCTGGAATTTCCCATATCGTAACTAATTAATAGTGTGTGAATTGTTACCTTCCTAGCAAGAACAACAAAATACACCTCACACAAAATGCGTGACTTATCTGCAATAAAAATAATTTAAAATGGTGGCACATGAAAAATGCAAATAATGCGCATGCGCGCACTTCAATCCTTCTTGCTACGGCGGCACATAAACTCAAATCTTGATGCACGTATTTTATTGTTGAAAATACTTTTCGCATATTTTATGCAGAAAACGGAGCCTACGTGCGTGTGTACTCGTTTGTGTATGTGTGTATGTTTTCTTAAGTCCATTATTCAATTTTAATTTGCAACGAAAAAAAACAAAAGCCAAGTATAAAACAGTAGCGTTGGTAAGTATTACGCAAGCGAATCATCGACTCAATGGTATTTTATTGCACCAGCCAGTGACCGCAACAGTAATTACAATAACAACATCATTAACAACTGCTGGTAGGGGATATTAAGGTTTACACGTGCTTGTATGTAACGTATGTATGTACATATGTGCAATGCAGTGCATATTTGCGCTTTAAAACCAGATAATACATACAAAATGTACGTTAATTGATGAGCGCAAATATTTACAGGGAAAATACGCGACTATTTACACAGCAGCTTGAGCCGATTTTTAATATGCGGCAGCTTGTGGCAAATGAAGTTTACAAAGTTCCCGCCATAATTACAAATATCGAATTAATTATATTCAGTGCGCCAAGAGCAGACGATGAGGTGATCCACGGGTAAATAATGATAAAGTGATGCGAGTAGAACGATTAAGGTCTAAGTGGCTCTGGTACTATTTGTTATTAATTCTCAATTGAAAAATTCATATATGGAACTTCAACAACTAATCAAAAGAATAGTTAATATTTAATAAGAAAAAGATTTATGAAAGTTAAATGAAAAATATGAAGAAAGTATTGAGTTTAGCATCTAGTGTGGCTTAACACTTTTTATTATGAAGCAATTAGTTGCGCATGTTTTTTATTTTTGTATGAATTGTCTCATTTCAATAAAATACTTCTTTCTTTAAAATAAAATACTTTTCAACCTGAGTCAACACAATTTGGCACAGAGATTTCGCGGTTTATTGATCCAATGAATCGTTGCCTTCTCTCTAAATCCAACAGAACGTTAATTGATGAGGAAGAAGACGTTCTGCACATCATATATCGCTCTATTTTCTAAGCTTTCTAGATCCTTGGGTACCCATTTCCAGTCATTGCCATAACTGACTTCATTGGGGTCACTCTCAACGTAGTAGAGGGGCCACTCGGAAGTAACAGGAAACGAAGGAGCGCACTGGATGGCAAGAAAAGAGGTGGCTTTGCGGATTACTCTGAGCTTCCTTTAATATTTAATCTGTATATGAATATTGACAAATTTACGTACTTATGACGTAGCAGCAGTGGCGGACAAAGCTTATATGCTGCAAATCGCCAGAGTGCCGCCCCCTAAACAAATCGATCGATATTTGAATCGATAACTATAATGAGAATATTTATGAGAGAGACTATTTATTTGAAACACAAAAGATCTACACTGGTCGCAGTGCCTAATAGCTTCAATATTATTATTTATTTGAATGCAACTTAAAGAAAATATTGTTCTGAAATTTGGCGCCCATTTCAAAAATATTTAAATAAATAAATAATAAATAAATTAAATTATTTCCAGCTTCGGTCGCATATTCGCCGACCCTCTCAATATGCCGCCCTAGACATTTGCCTCATAAGCCTCATGGTTTGATCGACTGACTGATTACGGCACCTGAAACTTCCATTGCTTGAGGAAAATGCAATTTAAGCTCTTTCTAGGTCGAACCTCCATTCGGCAGCTTGTGGGAGTTATCACCGGACACTGCGCTATTGGGTCCATACTTATCGAATGACGTCTCTCGTCCAGTCATGCTTGCAGAAGCTGTGAAGATGAAGAATAGATAAAAACGATAAATCATTTCCTGTGCCAGTCCTTGGCTCTGCGGGAACGATGGGTACAAACCCTGGGGTCAAGATTCTTTATGAACCTGACCAAAATAAATTTCTCGGATTTGTTCTTTTTCATTTAGAACGAACTGGTTCGCCCCTAATTGAGACTGTTTGTCCAGAGAAAAATAAAAAGTAATGCACCATGAGCCATTGCAATCTCCGAGTAAAAGTGCGATCTGTTCCGCACACAACCTTCCCTACTTATCCAAATGTACTCACCTATCAACAATCGACGCTAACTTAAACTGCTTTTTTACCCTTTCGGGACGGAGCTTAATTTAATAAAAACCAAAATACTCTTGGTGGAAATGTTCCCATGCTATCAAAATTCCGACTGCAAAATTTTGTTGCATACACACAAATTCTAAAATTATCCTTTTATCCGAGGACATATACAAAAATTAGAATTTTGCGTGGGTCATAAGATCTGAATAATTATTTTAAGAGGTCTTAAAAATTGCTGGGACGTATTATCTTAATAATCCCGAAAAGTGTTAAGCCATCCAACTGTTCTTTCTAAAATTTCTAATGTTAGTTAGTTAGAGATCAATTTTGTTTGTGGTACATCAAAATGTCAGAGCCAAGTGAGCTCTCTCGATCTATTCCCCTTACCAAAACAACTTACGTGGGCAGTCCGATAAGTACTTAGCCCCACCGCCCGATGGTGCCACTATCGTAAGAGAAATTTACTATCGTGTAGTACATCCTAGTAGACGGCTACTGTCAAAATTTCAGCCATATTGGATTTGTAGTTTTGTTTTGACCGCGTGTGAAAACGAACGTGTCCGCGGATTTTAGAAAAATGGAAAAAGAGCAATATCGGTCGGTGATTCAAATTGGTCGCATTAGGCTACGAACAGCTGCCCCATCCACCGTATTCTCCAGATTTGACCCCGTGTGACTTCTTTTTGTTTTCAAACTTGAAAAAATCACTCGCCGGGCAGAAATTTGAGTCGAATGAGGAGGTTATCGCCGCCACGGAGGCCTCCAGAAAACGTATTTTTCAGACGGGTTAAAGAAGTTGGAGCACCGCTGGGTCAAGTGTATCGAGTTGAAAGGAGACTACGTTGAGAAATAAATCGCCACTTTTCCAAAATTTTCGTTTTTCTTTTGGAGGCTAAGTACTTATCGGAGCACTCACGTATATAATAAGTGTTTTATAAGCGGAATTTTTTTTAAAGCTATCTGATCTGAAAAATATCAAAATTTTCTATAATATCAACATATATATAATTACTTAACGTAACAAAATATCCTAAGGGTTATTTGGAATTGATTTGTATTCAAATTTATCTCAAATACTTATAATAGTTTATTCGCACTAATACACAAATTGGCACTTAGTCCAACTTTATTTCCATGTAATTTGACAATCTCATTGTCAGTTTTATTACAAATGGACATGTACAACAAAACCAATAACTGAACATGAAGAAAATAGATGAACAAAAAACACACTGCAACTACATGACCACAAGCCGCAAAAATGCCACAATTTGCAAATGACAGCGCCAAGTCCAACGTGCTATGCCAGTCGGCCAGCTGGCAGCGGGGTTATTTTGCAAAATTGGTGACGTTTCGGGTGCCAATGTGCACAATCGTGCCCGATCTGTTTTGCGTATAACATACATACTCACACGTACGGGTATATGTTAAGTGCAGCAATAGCAACAACAACAACAACAAATTGTAACAAAGTGTTAAATGGTATTTTCTCGTTAAACCAACAATCGTGGCGCAACGAAATATGGTTGTGGCTAATTTTAATTGCATTCAAACTTGACAAACCGTAAAGACGCTGTCAATCACATTTTATCACGTTTTTTCATGCTAAAACTAATGATGCACTTTTTTAAGTTTATTGCCATTTTTTATGCGAAACGTAGCGATTACAAAACAAAGGTGTTGAAATTTCAAAAGGTTGTTTTCAGGCGTTGAGTAAATATTTGTCAACAGAAGTGCAAATTTTAAAGCCGCTGTTGTAATCTGTAAATAGTTTATGGTGATTTAAGAAGAAGGCATAATCATAGAGTTAATGAAAACTTTTTTGGGTCCTATTTTAAATAGAAAGGCGTGAGGGAAGTGACTGAGATAAAAACTAGTTAGGTTAGTTAAAATATTTTAGGTAAATATTGGTTGAAAGTAATTAACTGATTACATACACATACGTGTTAAAAATAAAAAATACATATGTATTTGCAATAAAATGTAATTTCAATAACTACAAAAGAAATTACAAAAGACTGTTGCGACGTATTATAAAAAAGTCAACCCTTAATTAGGAACATTCTTCAAAACCGCGGGCCGTTACTGTTTTTAAGTTAATGTTAATTAGTTGTTAGTTAATTACAGGGGTTTCCAACAAGAGGTGTTATTTTGGTATTCAAAGAAAAATGCCATTTTTTGCGATAAATGATCGGATGTTTGTTTCATAATAAAGAGGAAGGTATACCGTTAATAATGAAAAACAACATCAGCCAAATGGCCACCACGACCACGCTTACAGGACCATATCCTTTTCATGAAATTTTCCATAACCAAATCGCAAAGTGGCTGCCCTATGTCCTCGATAGCCTCACGAATTCTATCTTTGAGATCTTGAATCGACGCTGGGCTGTTGGCGTACACCTCGTCTTTCACGTGGCCCCAAAGGAAGAAGTCGCAAGGTGTTAAATCACAAGATCTCGGTGGCCAATTGTCATCACCTCTTCCAGAGATAACACGGTCCGGAAACTTTTCCCGTAAAAGAGCAATGGTTTTGTTGCTTGTGTGACACGTAGCGCCGTCTTGTTGAAAGTAAACGTTGTCCAGATCAATGCGATCCAACTCCGACCATAAAAAATCATTAATCATCTCTCGATAGCGCAATCCATCCACCACAACTGTTGCTCCAATCTCATTTTCGAAAAAGTAAGGTCCAATGACCCCGCCGGACCATAAACCGCACCAAACAGTAACACGTTGAGGATGGAGAGGCTTCTCAACAATAACTCTTGGGTTTTCCGAGCCCCAGATGCGACGTAGCCACCGAGCAATATTCTCAGTTGTTCTTGAGCGACGTGCACGGGTTTTATTCTTCACATCACTAACTTGTCCCAACAGCTCGAATTTTTCCACAAATTTCTGTATTGCGGTCCGACAAGGTGCTTCACGACGACTCAAAAACCCTATATATTTAATTCCATTTCCATGTATCGTAATGACGATTTCTGCTAATTTTTGATGAATTCATGTAATTTCTTTATATTACTTTGAGTAGTCACGGTATTGGAAAGACCTGGATGTTCTTTGTCCTTTATGTCTTCACGATCGTCGTGGAACCGCTTAAACCACTCATGTACTCTGGCACAAGATAAACAATCATCACCATACCCTTTTTTATCAAATTGAATGTTTCGGTAAACGTTTTACCAAGTTTAAAACAAAACTTAATATTGGTTTTTTGTTCTAAGCTCATTTTCCGACCGATGCTATAAACAGATTGCCACTTTTTGCTTGTACTGAATCAAATGTCATAAAACTTTGGCGCATGTCAGTGAAGAATGGGTCTTTAAAATGTATGTACCAAGCAATAGATTGCGCAAGCAGAATATTTTACGAAAAGGTTATGAAAATGTTATCATAGGATTGTTTAAAAAATACTATCGACTATTTTGTAGCTTAACCCACTAGAGCATAACGTTCGATAAATCGGACGCCAAAAAAAATGTTATTTAGGAGTTATATATGTTTTACTTAAGGTTTATCCTTTCAAAACAGTAGTTTATATATTTTAACTTTATGCTCTAATGGATTTAAAGTTAGACCGTATGTATCATCCAGTCTAATGAACTCAAGACTCAATCTCTATATAGCACAAATATGTATGCATTTAGTTTTTTTAGAAAACTCTCATGCAACACCATGAAACCAAATTTGCTTTAGCCAACTAATTTGTTGTCAATCGTCTCGCTAATGATCACAAACGGTAATAGAATTGATTTTTGAATTAATTTCATGCCACTACTGACGCCACCCTCAAAAAAGGCCACACTTACGGGCAAATATGTGCAAAATGAAGTGTAAATTGATGTGATTTTTTCTCTTTTCTAGTCGGAGGTTTTTTGTGTTTTCATTCATTCGCACTGACGTGCACACATTTGGTCCAATAAATAGTCGTACACATGCTCGCACATACTAACAACAATGCGCATGTGCAGAGGGACACATATGGACAACAACTAATACAAATACCGGACAGTATTTATTGAGGCCTTGTTGGCGTCTACCCGAGGCGGTTCCATGCTCACTAGTAATTTATGTGCAGCCACGAACGAGTGCCGGTTGTTATTTTAGTAACTGAGGACAAACGTGTTGCGCTTATTAATCAGTTACGCTGGCGGCAAAAATAAATTGTGAATGGTTATATTCCTTGGCTCGACTGGAGCGCTGCACATGTCCCTCACGCAGGCAAAGCCAAAGAGCAGTTGGAATTGAAATTGTTCCTTAATCGATTTTAAATGAATTGTTTCCATGAATTGACTACCTGTGATAACTGTATCTAGTTCGAATAAAAGGTTGATAGATGCATCAATTGGTTCATAGATGAGTTGATAGTAGATCCTTTCCTACAGAAATGTATTCATTTGTTCGTGTAGTGTGTCACACAAAAAGGTTTTTTCCATAAATATACCATGAGCGAGTTAGGCGCTTTTTTGTGAGCTCAAAGCATGGACAACATTCGGCATACTTCACACGAATCGTGACCAATGGCCACTGAACACGTCTGTTTAAATTATAAAAATAAACAGAATTGAAATATATACACTGTTAATTGTAAAAAATAGACCACAAAAACAAATTACTCAAACAAACAAATTAGTTTTTCCAAAAACAAACACAAAAGAGCAGAAACGTGAGCGAAACTTTCAGCATGACAGAACAATAAGAGCACAAATTAATTCACTCAAAATGATTTAATAAAGCACTGAAAATACAATTTTTCGGCTTTCACTAAAAGCAAATTAAGACGTAGACTAATTGTTTGTGTACTTTATTTGTTTTTTTTAAATACACATACTTGACGCGGCATATTAATTGGATACCAAATGTTGATCTTTAGCATTTGTTTGTTGTGCTTTAAGGTGAGGGGAGAACAGGGGTCTATTGGATATTTTTTCTTCAGTATCCCACACGCAATCTTGTTGCTATTTGTTCAGTCATGTTCTGGCCAAACTGAAAGCTATTTGAAAATGTTTTCAACCCCTTTCTAATTATCCGCATAGTCTGCTGCAGTAATCGAGCCACAACTGCTTCCCGAGTTGTCTTAATCACGGCTCTATGGTCATGACGTACAATGAATGGTGTTCCTCTTTGTCCACTACCTGAATTGTTTATTTTATTAAGAGGGGACTTCTTGTTTGGAGACCACCTGAACTATTTTTCAATGGAAATTATTTTTTTTTAATATTCAACGTTTTTCTCAACATACTCTCATACAACAACAACTTTTCATACTCTGTATTGAGTAAAATATTGCAAAAAATACAAAACTGCCTTCTTGGAAAATATTCCTCATTAAAAATTAGGGGTGTTTTTAAACAACAAAACTTTATCAAATTTACCCCAAAAAATAAAATGCCTTAAACACGAAACCTTCATCTAATACTTATTTCATTAATTGCTTGCTTTTTATGAAAACATTTCCGAAAAACATAAAAAATGGGTTGTAAGGAAAGGGGAAAGAAGAAGAAAGGGTTCATGTTTGCACAAAAAAATACACACTTTTAATGTAAACAACTTTGTCTTAGACATCAAAGCTCTAGCTCTTCAAGTTTTCATACTTTCCGTGTAAAAGTTTGTAGGGACCCTTTAACCTTTATGTGCAACTGTTATATATTTTTAGTTGTGAATGGAGAAAGAAATTTTGCATCGAATGATATAGGAAACATAGGATTTGAAGAAATAGATTCGTTCCTTTTCGAAATACATTTTAAATAATACCTGATACCCCAGTAAAAACCGTACTTTATTATACAGGGTGGCGCAAAAGTTGTCACTCAGTGTTCTTTGGCTCTAATTTGTTTATGACTGAATGAATGAATATTTAGGATTTATTTTAAAAAAGTTAAAAAATATACAGGGTGGCGGAAAAGTTGTCACCCAGTGTTCTTTGGCTCTTATTTGTTTATGAATAAATGACTGAATAAACAAATATTTAGGATTTATTAATTAATTCATTCATTCAAATAAGAGCCATAGAACACTGGGTGACAACTGTTGTGCCACCCTGTATGTTTTTAACTAAGAATCAATAAAAATTTTTGGTGTTGCGTTTTTTAATTAGTTGCAAGAAGCTTTACTCGTCTATTTAAAGAATAAAATATTGTATTAAGCTGACAAGTTTACTGGCAGATATAAATGAATGGAGATCTATAAAATATATTTGCTTTAAAAAGAAAATTAACCTGTGAAAGAAAAATTTTACGGTACTATTTCTGATCTGTATCCAGGAGAATAATGGCTAAAATTTTTGCTCCAGCTTCATCAGTTTTATTGTCTTAATTGCAGTGTTGCCAGATCAGGAAATTTCCTCCCAAATTTAGGAGTTTCTTGATCTTCTAGAAGAATTTTTAGGAGGACGAATAGTTTAGGAGATTCATATTTTATGTAAGTTGATTTTTCGGATCCTTAGTGGAGTTTTGGGAGGTTTTGGGATAACGAATGATGTTGTACTGGGAACACTGGCAACAAAGCATATTTTAACCCTTTGCACTCGAGCGGCGCCCGTACGGCGCCCGGTCAACTTGAAGTGTCGACTCGAGCGGCGCTGCTTCGGCGCCCGGCCGAAACAAATTTTGTGAAAAATTGGTGAAATTTTATTATTTGTATACGTTTGTTTGTTTATAAATGTTTTTAAAGTACTTGTAATGTGTTTACCGAATTTGGCCGAAATCGTTTCGAGTTGCTGGTTCGCGCAAGCGAAAAAGGCCTCGATTGCAAAGGGTTAATAGTCAAAGCACCCCATTGTGTTTTTTTTAAGTGTTTTTACAAAATGTTAGCTCGTTCTATCTCGTTCTCACTTATTGTGGTCGCAATGAAATCCCATCAAAAATTACACTTTTTTTAATTCATTTGTTTTATGTTCTATTTATGTTAAGTTTTTGTTGTTAAGCTGAAGATAAGAAAAAAAGCCTGCATTAAAAAATATTAGATCTATGTATATATTTTTATTTTTTATAAGAAGTTTGATTCCTTTAAAAAATATGAAAAATTGTTAAAAAAAAAACTTTCTCAGTTTTTTTTTAAGATTTAGGAGAAAGTCATTTCGGGCATCTGGCAACACTGCTTACTTCAGCAAATAGCTTTGCTCCTCATATGTAAAATATTTCATACGTGGGCTGCTATTGGAATTTAAAATCATATTTTAAGGACCAAGATTGATCAGTTATGAGTCCCACAGTTGCGACAAAACAAATCTTACCTCTATTTGACACAACACAAAAAATTTTTTAAATCTATTTATACTGAATCGTAGGCATAAAAAGGCACATGTTTAAAAATGCTTAAAATATTCAGGTACTAATGGGTTAATGAAGTTGACGTAAAACGAAAAATGACCAGTCTGGAATCTTTAAAGATCATCGAAAATTAAATACTTTTAATGTATATAAGGATTGAGTTGAATATGTAATATATGGTTGCAAAAATTTCTAAAATTTATTCGAGTTGCACCGAATAAGGTTCACTATCAATGCACTAGACAAACACCTCAATTCTAAGAAACACACATGCACACATATCATACATACAAATGCACGTATTTGCAGCTAATTAAACGTTTGCCAGCGCAATCGATACCATAACATTATTATTAATGAGTACAAAAGTGTTAACAGCAGCAGCAACTACAATAACAATAACAACAATAACAAACAAAAGCGGCAATAAAAACCTGCAACAACATGTGACGCATTTCAATACATATCGAAATATGGAAAATGCGCCACGTACTCCATTACACATAAATTGTCTAACTGTGGACCAATTAAACATTTCGGAATTTTAATAAACTCCGCTCGAGTGAAACGCACATTTGCAATTAGCCAAATATAAAAACACAAGACAACAACTACAACGAATAACTGGAATTCTTTCTCCTTCAATGCAGCAGGCAACAGACAGCGAACGGCCAGCGGCCAACAGCCGTCCGCCGACAGTCGACAGCAACGCCTTGGCAACTGATTGGCAATGCGCGCTGAAAAACCACTAAAAGGAGCGCAGAAAAAAGTCGTCAAACTCTAACATTTTATAATTTATTTATAAGAATAAAATGAAATACTCGACGCGTACACGACTGATTGAAGTGGACGGCATCGTGCGCGGGTTAGACAGCGAAATAATTCACGCAGCGCGAAACGTTGCCGCGGCTGCTAATGCCACTGTTACATAGTCATCCCAAACAGGGGCCAACATTAACATTAAACACGAAACAGCATTAGCAACAACGGAATTCCTTAGGCGATTCTATGAAGCATCCAGCACCAACTGTTGCTGTCGTTGATGCAATGAGCGCAAAAAATGCCCCAACAACTACACAGCTGCATTAGTAGTTATGTTTGTGTGTGTGTAGTTGCTAACATGTTGTTGACAATATGTTTATGTTGTTTGATTGTTCGGTTGCGCTGCTGCCAATTGCAGTAGCAACTAATGATAGTGTTGCCGGCGGCGCTGGTGATGGCGACGTGATGATAATGCTGGTCGCGGTGTTGGTGTTGACGCTGCAGCAGGAGGAGATTGAGCTTGTTTACTCGACCAATAAGAAACGAAATTGATTTCAAAAGTTTCCGATTAGTTAGCAGTCGACGCTGCACGAGACGGTGTTAATTTTACGCCACAACAGTAGCGAGCAATAAACTGGCAATCGGTTAGCAATGATAGTAGCTCAAATATAAATATTATGGTTGAATGTTTTTGATATTTTATTGAAGTGAAAATTACTTTCAATAGTCTGTACATGTGAATGTGTAGCACAACCAGTAGTTGATTTAAGGGCATTCAACTCATAACAAAGGGCATTGTATTTATATTACTTAGCAATAGGCTGATAACAAAAAGAGTTATATGAAAAAGTAAAACTAGTTTTTATTATCTACTGTTTTTCGGATTCACTATATATGCCACCCAAGTTTAATTTAAATTCAGAGACTTTAAGGTTTCAATAGTAAATAGTAAACAGATGGAAAGCGAGATGGTGAAGTAACAAGTACAGGTTGCGACCTTTTGGTCTATTATTTTTCTTCTAGAAAGTTGCGACCTCCTTTCTTCTTCAGAAACCTCAGAAGAGAATTGGGTTCTTCTGTGGGACTCCGCTTATTAGTCAATAGACAACCAATGCATTGATGCTTTGCACTTTAGAAGGACATGATCGGAAATTTCGTGTACCCAAGAGAATAAGAAAGAGAAGGCTAAAATTTTAGATAAAAAAGGAAGATAAGAGATAAATTACATTGCAAGCGGGGTGTAGGTATGTAGTTGCAACTGCATGCTCACTGAGTGGGTGTGGAGTAGCACTTTGTGCCGTTTTCTTGCCGCCTCCTCGACTGGGTTTTCCCTGCGTGGGAAAAGATACTGGGCCTTAAATCCAACCCGCATCGTCCAAATAGGACTTGATGCATTTCAGTCTTGTCTCAGACAGATCGCTAGGGAGCTAATCAGACTGTTTCCCAATGAATTTAGGAAGTGTTCGAGTGTCTCCCTCTCGTTGGTTTCCCTGCAGTTTCTGCAAAAAGGGTTGTGGGGGATCCCCAAATTTCGCCGCGTGTAGACCAACTCGCCAGTGACCCGTGATCACAGCTGTTAGCCTAGAAACATTCCTACGAGAATTTAACAGCACGTCGCTGGTTCTGTGGGAGTTGTAGCGTGGCCAGATCTACCGAGCCACCTACTATCCGCTATGGTCAGGAAATAATCCTTTAACTGTTTGAGTCTTGCGGGCTATGAGTCCATCATACCATCTCGTCAGCTGACTCGTTTCCGCTGTTACCCGCGTGACCGGGTATCGAACAGATGATAAGATCCACCCGGCCGCTTACCAACCTTAGCAAGTCCTTACAGTCTATGACTAGTTTGGATTTGGCTGTGGGCTTGGTGAGTGTCTCAATGGCTGCTTGGCTATCTGAAAAGATGTAAACATCCCTACCTCGGACTTCTTGCTGTAGGAGAATCTTGCAGGCTTCTCTTATTGCAATATTGCAAAGACATCCGCTAGAAAGACACTGCACATATCTGCTAGGTGAAAGGCTTTTCCACTACCAAATCAATGGAGTAAATACCTGCCCCAACTCCACAGTCCATCTTTGAACCGTCTGTGTATAGGGAAGTTCCTACGTTTGTAGAAGAAGATGCGTAACGCTCCGATTCCCTTCTGCAGGGGAAGAGCGTGGAAAACCTAACATCAAAGTCGGCACCTTTTTTGGTGTAGTCGTTATCCCCCCTCAGGTTAATTGGATCCTTCGTGATGATGTTACTGTGTCCGTAAGGTCTTTCCGCCCATTGGGATGATTCTCTCAGTGTCAATGCGCTCGAAGCGGTCGTCCATCTCATAAAAGATTCAATAGATGAAGAAGCATGTTTAAAATGTCAGAAGGGCAGGACCTCAAGGCCCCCGTAATTCCGACACATGCCGCCCTCTGCACTGCACTGAGTCTATTGATGTTGTGGTTCTTGTCTAGCGCTGGCCACCACACCAGTGCTCCGTACGTGAGAATTCGTCGAACGATTGCTATGTAGATCCTACGAACAATCTTCGGTTGTAGGTCGGGTGTAGGTTAGGTTAGGTTAGGCTGGCTGACCCACGGGGGGTCTCACATAGACCATGTTGGTCCATAGTGATGCCAGAAAGGTTCTGGAGCTTCAGACCTGTATGTAGTTTTTCAAAAACGTTTTGGCAAATCTAAGTAAGTCGCTGCTTTTTTGTTCCGCGACTCTTTCCAAGGAAGGGAACGACGCGGATCCGAGGCAGCTGACCCGTGATCTGTAGAGAGCAGGGCAGTGGCACAGCAAATGCTCCAGGGTACCCTTGGCACTGTCTTCACCACATCTTGTGCATGCATCACTTGGTACCAAGCCAAGTTTGGCAGCGTGGGACGGTGTGAGACAGTGTCCCGTGAGTATCCCGGTCAATAGTTTGCAATCATCTCTTCGGAGTGATAGTACAAACTCTGTGTTGTTGATATTATGTTCGCGAAGCATGATTTTTGCTGTCCTGTGAGATGTAGATCTCTCCCACATGGACGCCGCCTCACGAATCATTTTCTCTTCTATTTCCGTCTTGATCGTGGAGAGGGGTGGATGGATGTCTGGCTCGCTAACCGTAGGCAGTCGTGCCCCGGCTTTGGCGAGCGCATCAGCCTTCTCGTTTCCCTCAACTCCTTTGTGACCCGGTACCCAATAGATAGTGACCACTCTGTTGCGACAGAGTTCGTCCAATTTGGTTTTGCAGTTCCGTACGCATATCGAGTTTGACAATACCCCAGCTGCTGCTTTTATGGTCGGGTGTAGTGTACTGCGGACCTGTTGTACTCGTTTTAGAAGGCGTCCCCGAGGCCCATAACTCTAAAAAAAAACTTAAAGGCACTTGTGGATTTAGGTGTTTGCCATCCCTATTTGCCAACTGGTACTCAACCAGGTGTCGTCTCCTGCTGCGTTATACAATAATTTCTAAAGATCTCATGCTAACTAATCCATTGTGCTTAGGGCTCTGGAATAGGAAACAGGACAAGAGGACTCCTGTACTCAGTTGAGTCTAAAGATTACAGGGTTAGTACAATCCCTAAAGATGCCCGAGGTACTGACACAAAAGTAGATTACGACCTATGAAAGCCCAGCCATAAGACGTCTTAGAAGACTCTCTATTTTTCTCTCCATTTTTACATATAACAGTTTTTTAATTCAAACTTGAAAGATTTTCCAGATAAGACTAACACTTTATATGTTATTGAAACGATAAAGCACTCTGTGCTGAATGCTTTTCTATGCACGAATGCTTTTCCAAGCATACTTTTAGGCATGCACTTTGAAGTATGGCAAATTTGGTATAACTCGCTTGGATAGTCCGATATGGTAAGGATGGTTCGCGAAAGGTAATGAACTTTGCTAGAACAATCGAGATAGAAAGTACAACTGGAATGTGCAAGAAACTTCGACGCGATAAGAAAACTAGTATAAGTGGTAACAAGTGTAGATACAAGCGAAGTATAAATCTGTAAATAAAGTGATTGTTAGTTTCTGACTGCGTTTTGCGCTGAATAATTGAAGTTGTTTTATTTTCAAACACAATCCAAGACAAGATTTGGCGCACAAGATTTGATTCTATTTGTGGTACCTGTCAAACTTGTCTCGATTATTGGTTCTGATTCCAGAGTTCGATCCGATCGTTATCTGTGAGTATTCTTTGGTTTTTCTGGCAACTAACTTGCTGGAGATTTAAGTGTCCCAGCATTAACTTTGCCAGTCTCAAACCAGACCGCATATATTGTACCAATTTGTCAAATTTTCGACTTTTTTTTATCATAACTTAACTCTTTACTGTTGGAGTAAGTTCTGAAACTCATAGACGGTTTTGTATTGATTCTTCTTCTTACAATAACATTGTTTAAGTACATTTGTGAGCAATAAAATGGTGCTTGCTTAGTGCTAAAACTTTTGAAAATTGCATAACATCATTTACAATACATGTTTCATTTATCATTTCATACATTTTTTTATTCTATTATTTTTTATTTTTTTATTCTATTTGAAGCATAACTATTAACTTTATTAATAATAAGAAGTACCTCCACATATACATACATTACCTGGTTTCATTTCTTCAATTTCAACGTGGCGAAAATTCCCAAACAAGTCAGCAACACCACAAAGCTCACTGCGCTGGCCACTTTCAAAAAGTGCGGTTGCAGCACTATTTCCGAGTTATTTGTTTCGACTTCCTCCATGTCCTTTGCGCCTTCGTCTTCGGCACGCTCGTCAGGCGGCATTATAACGCGAAATGAGATGCGCGATATCTCCGACATCTCTGTGCCGTTTACGGGCGTCACCACGTTCGCTTCGGCATTTCTCACGCTAGTGTTTCGCTTGCGTCGCCCCAAACTTCCAAAGCTGCACTCCTGCGCGTCAACGTGGCAGTCGCGTGGCTCCAAGCAGCCAGTGATGCGCATCGAAATGACCAACTCCTCGCCGCTGCGCATACCCTGGAACATGACAGCCTTGAACGACAGTCGATGGCCCAGCGGTGGCTCAAAGCTGGGCGGCTGCGGGCAAACATTCTGCATGGAGGGGTTGATGCAACCACGTGGCGTAATCAGGGCAGCGTTGTTCAGCAGCTCGCCGGAGGGCGACACGCGTTGCACATTGACATCGGTCAGTTTGGTGTAGTTCCAACCTGACGAAGTTGGGAAGTTTTTAGATTGCGAAAACCAATGTCGAATGGGATCTTACCATCGCCCGGTACCACATGCGCACGCAGCAACAGTTCCTCGCCCAGTTGCACCGCTCCCTGCGTGTCCAGGTGCCTTGTGAAACCATTGCTCGAGCGACGCAATAGTTCCACATGCGTTCGCAGTGGTATTTGGGTGCCGCCATGCGCATAGGTGCCCACACTGCGCGCTTGTCTGTGCAATTAGAGACTTTGCAGTTGCAAAGTTGCAGTTCAGTTGTTTTAAATCTTGAACGTCTACTTACACATCATTGGCCACGCCCATCTTAAGGGCGTGCATCTTTGCCGCCACGCGTTCCTGCGACTTGCAGTGCAGCGTCAGAATGGCATCGGCGCTTGTGCGCATGCCACGTATTGCAGGAAATCGCAGTCGCAGACAAAGATCCTTGCCGCACGAGTGCACGCCGCACTTGTGAAAGTCCTCCTCGGCAATGTCGACCACCACATAACTGCGCGACAGCTTCAGCTCGCAGCGCTTGTCGTTCGAATCGTTATCCACAGTTGGTACGGCGCCAATAAAGCTGTCCACTTTCAGTACGGAGCGAAAATAGCCGCCACCATGTTGCATGCAACGCATTTCTTTAACGCGCAAACGCAGCGGCGCGCCCGATGATTCAGCTGATTCGGCAAGAAGCGCCTCGTCACCGAAACTAGCAGCGTGCGGTGGCAAGTAGCCGGGTGCAGGTGTGGACGGAAGCGGCGTTGGAAGTGCAAACAAGGGCGGCGAGGGCGCATTGTAATCGTAGCCTTGGTTGGGGCCCTGATTGGGCGGCTGCAAAACCACTGGGACCATGCTGACAGGTGATGGCGGTGTGAACTCGGGCGGATCAAGTACAACGATGGGCGGCAGGCGTTCAGTTGTTGTTGTTGTTGTAGTGCTTGGCGCTGTCGGTCGTGGATAGTAGTAGCCAGCGCTATAATCATTACAGAATTTAAACGTTTATTCAAAGGTAATCACTCAGATATACCAAACTAACCCCTGACTGGGTGGTTTGGGGCTCTCAAAGTTGGGCCGCTCTTCCGGTGGTAAATACTGATTTTGTAACGGTATGAAATTGTTGCGTCCCTTGGCATTGCGATTCTCCACCACTTCGGGTAGCACGAAATCGGTGCTCGTTGGCAAAGGCGCCACTGGTGCTGGCGTTGCTGCCGCAGGCGGAGGTGCAGTTGCTGCCGGAAAAGGATAACCACCCGGCAGCTGCTCCTGCGGTGGCACTGCGTACAGACTGGGCAGTGAGGGAGGCGGCGCTTGCGGTACTGGTTGCAATGCTATTTGAAAAGGATATTGCGGCTGTTGGTGCTGGTGAAAGAAACCGTACTCCGGCGCATAAAAATGCGACAAATCCGCGCGCGCAGTAAAGTGGCACAATGCCAAAATAGCAAATGAAATGCAACTTTTCATTGTGAAGAGTGAAGCCCAACTAACAGTTTGGTTGCACGCATTTCGGGTTTATAAACTTTTGTTGGCCCAAAATATACGCAACTGCGGCTTCCTGCAAAAGCGTGACCGTGTTGGCATGTCGACACTTTCTTGTACATTGTACAAAATTCAAATTCTGTACTAAAGTCATTTAAATTTACTTTCGTTGATGTTTACTTACGCATCAGCCACGTCTTTTAGCTGGGTCAATGGAGTAGCGCGCCCGATCGGCTGTGTTGTACACGCTTTTCGTGTCAGACTGGCGCTGCACGTTGAAAATCGAACTTTGACGCCAACTTTCTATGCGCACGAGTCGTTGTAGAATACTGTAGAATTATTTTATTGGGACAGGTTATGTCATACAGTAGCGGATTCTTCTGTTCGATGGACAGCTGCAGAAGTGGACTTCAATGAGACTTTGACAACCTCTGACAACCTCGGCAAATGCATTTTTAACACCTGCTTGTTAGGTGATCTATCTTGCTCTACTGAATATTTAAGGGATATCTTTCTAATACAAATATAGGGTTTTCCAACAAGAGGTGTTATTTTGGTATTCAAAGAAAAATGCCATTTTTTGATATAAATGATCGGATGTTTGTTTCATAATAAAGAGGAAGGTATACCGTTAATAATGAAAAACAACATCAGCCAAATGGCCACCACGACCACGCTTACAGGACCATATCCTTTTCATGAAATTTTCCATAACCAAATCGCAAAGTGGCTGCCCTATGTCCTCGATAGCCTCACGAATTCTATCTTTGAGGTCTTGAATCGACGCTGGGCTGTTGGCGTACACCTCGTCTTTCACGTGGCCCCAAAGGAAGAAGTCGCAAGGTGTTAAATCACAAGATCTCGGTGGCCAATTGTGATCACCTCTTCCAAAGATAACACGGTCCGGAAACTTTTCCCGTAAAAGAGCAATGGTTTCGTTGCTTGTGTGGCACGTAGCGCCGTCTTGTTGAAAGTAAACGTTGTCCAGATCAATACCATCCAACTCCGACCATAAAAAATCATTAATCATCTCTCGATAGCGCAATCCATTCACCGTAACTGTTGATCCAACCTCATTTTCGAAAAAGTAAGGTCCAATGACCCCGTCTGACCATAAACCGCACCTTCACATCTTCACACCTTCTTCACATCACTAACTTGTCCCAACAGCTCGAATTTTTCCACTAATTTCTGTATTGCGGTCCGACAAGTTGCTTCACGACGACCCAAAAATGCTTTAGTTTTGCGAACTGTGACTGCAAGATTTTCACCATTTTGTAATGTTTAGTAGTAGTTTAGTAATGGCGTAGTTTCTACTTGTCAAATGTCAAAGAATAAAAGCTTCAAAAGTGACAGCTACTGAAATACCGGGTGATTTAAAATAACACCTCTTGTTGGAAAAAACTATACTATGCCAGATTATGTGCGATCCAAATTAGGGACCATTTTCATTTCATAAGATTGCCGACACTGCATTCCATACGAAGCTAGAAGTCTTGTTACTTAATTTCAGTCTTCAGTCCTTTCTATTCAATTCTCTAGTGATTTTATCAATTTTTTAAACTAAAGAAATTTAAAGTTATTAAATCGCACAATCTCGGTGGCCAGTTTATGTCGCCGCCGCGCGAAATATTCATGTCCATTGTGGCAATAATATTTCAACAGACTTTTAAAGTGTCCAACATCCAACATTTAGGTTTGCAAGCCATTTTCCAGCAATGCAGCTTTCTTCAAATGAAAAACCCAACACGTCTTTAATCCATCAGTCATCTGGTTTTATCTTGGAGCGTATTAATTCTCGTGAGATTTATCGACTTTCCACCGCTGCCAACCAGACATACCAAACCAGCAGCAATTCATACATTCTGCCACTCTGCCACTAACAGTTTACATGCCACACAAATCATTGCGTAGTGACATGCCGCTTGCTGTGACAACTACAAACTAATGACAGCTCTTTTACAATACAATGACAACGACGACATCAACATCGACGGACGGCCGGCAACCGACATGGCATCGTCAAGGAATACAATGCACTTTTATGCACGTCTGCACCTTACGTGGTGGTGGCGTTGCTGCTGCGTCGGCCAGCAGTGGAACCGCAGACGCGTACCACCAACAGTTGCCGCAAACGCACATTATCCATTTTCGTCTGCGCCAATCAATTCACAATAAATCCTCCGTGCACCGTAAATGGCTGCCAGCCAGTAGAAAACGATGTGAAAAAAGCAAAATATGATTATTTCATAATTCTGTAATGCATCATTTTTAATGAAATGCCTTCGTGTCAGCAGGTTGTCGGCCAATCCATAATCACGCAACGTAATAATGTCATTAAATGTAAACGCACAGATTATTAAAAATTCTTTAACATGTTTGCGACGCGTCAGGCAATTATGACAAAACAATCGTTTGTACTATAAAAGCCAATTAAAAAGGTCTGTTTGTGCTGAAATACAAGCAGACAGCAGTCGTACATGGCCGATCTTTTTACACGCTGCAGTATGGCTGTGTCTCCGTTTCATAGTTCTTAATCATATTCATGGCAGTTCATAGATTTATGAGGCTGAAAATTTAGTAAGGAGAACGTGCCATATCCATTTATAGATGCAGATTTCCATTTAAGGTTAGATTTTCTGGGTCCATACGAGGATGGACCGAGAATAAATATCACCTAAATCTTCTTCTCTTCGATGGCCATCAGGGGCGGATTCAGAAAAATATTTGGGGGGGGTTTAAAAACGTAATTCTTTAATATTCGTAAATTCCTTTTAATTTGTATGTAGTTTTAGAGTCAACCCTAATATTTCACGGGGTTTCAATCCCCAAACCCCCTCCTGAATTTTCCACGGATGGCCATACGATCTAACAATGGATGGACTACGTTCATTTTTAATGGAATCCGCGCATCTTAAAAAGATCTGGGAACTCATAATTTGAAATTTAGTTTCAATATTTATGCTCTTCCGAAAGTTATAGTATTGTATGTAATGGCCATTCAAAGGAATCTAAAATCAGCTAAATCGATACTTCCGGTGGCATCAATCACTAATATTTGACCTTATATCGAAGTGATTATATCTTTACGATTTCATACAAGATCTTTTAATAATAATCTTATAATAATGTAATGATTATGGGTTGGGCAACGCCCTTGTGCACCGCAACCTGAGAGGTTTATTGTGCCCCTTAAATCATCTGGTGTTTTATATGCTCAGGTATTGAATCAGACCTTTCTGCGATATTTGCATCAGTCTCTTCACCGAGACTGTGTTTCCCTAGAAACTTTGCACGTCTGTGTGTCAGGGCAGGACAGTTGGTAATGATGTGTTCCATTGTTTCGTCAGCTTCCTGGCAGAATCTGCATGTTCTGCTGTCGGTAAGTCCAAGTTTGTAGAGGTGGTTGTTACAGAAAAAGTGGCCTGTTACAGCACCACATAGAGTCCTAAGTTGGCCTCTGTTGAGATCTAGAGCAGAGATAACTCTCTCTCTGTTGAAGTTTAGGAACTTTTTGGAGTGGTGTAGACCTTCCAAGTTGCTCCAGTATATCTGCTTGCGTTTTTGTGTCCAGTTTTTGATGTCCTGTTTCAGGTCTTTTTTGCTAAACCCGAACATCGGGGCTAATAATCTCATAATAAGAACCAGATCTAACATAATAATAATGATAACTCGTTCTAGGTAACTTAAATATTTTAAGTGGTTAACTCAGGAAGGAAGTTAAAATGAGTATTTGCATTGAAGACAGTAATGTCCCAAATGGCTCACATATTCATTAATTTTACATCTGTGTTTTATATTATTTAAAAGAAATTATAATTAAATGCCTGAAGTAAAAAACTAAAAATTATTATTATTATGTCTTTTGAGATCGCACTAAGGGGGCTGTCAAGCAAGTCTCTTGAGACCAGTGTAGGGCGTCAGCAACTATTTTCTGCAATCACTTAGTCGATTAACTTTTGTTTTAGTCATGATCAACTACTTCTGCCTAAATTGATTAAGTTATTAATTCATTCAATAGTCTGTAAATTTTTAGTCACCCCATAACTAGTCGTATAGTAATTAATTAATTGGTCAATTAGGTGGCTAGATAGTTAGAGATAGTAAATTATTTAGTTAGCTATTTTTTTTAGTAATTTGATTAGGTGGTTGGTTAATTAGTTATTTAGTTAGTTGGTCACATAGATGTTTAGATAGTTAGAGTTAGCAAATTAGTTTAGTACTTGGTTAATTAGTTAGTTGGTAATTTATTTAGTTATTTATTATGATAGTTATTTAGTTAGTTGGTTGGATAGTAAGAGTTAGTTAGTTATTTAGTAAGTTATTTTATTAGTTAGATAGTTAATTGGTTACTTAATTAGTTATTTAGTTATTTGGTCACTTAGTTGTTTAGATAGTAAGATTTAGGAAATTAGCTAGTTACTTACTTCGTTAGTTGGTAAGTTACTTAGTTATTTATTTTGCTAGCTATTTAGTTAGTTGGTTAGATAGTTAGAGTTGGTAAATTATTTAGTTAATTATTTAGCTAGCTATTTTATTACCTAAGCAACCGATTAGTTCAGATTTGGTCAGTTAATTGGTTAGATAGAGTAAGTTAGTTAGTTTAATTAGTTGGTCAGTTAGTTAATTAGATATTCAGCCAGTTAGAGTTAGTCAGTTATTTATACTTAGTTAGTTAATTAGTTATTAAGCTTGTTAATTCGAGTTATTTAGTCAATTAGTTGGTAAGTTACTTAGTTATTTATTATGTTAGTTATTTAGTAAGTTGGTTAGATAATAGGAGTTAGTAAATCATTTAGTTACTTAAATAGTTTAGTTACTTAAAATAACTTATCAGTTAGGTAGCCGATAAGTTGCTTAGTAAATTAGTTTTGTTGTTAGTTGGTCACTTAGTTCTTAAGATAATTTGAGTTAGAAAATTAGTTAGCTATTTACTTAGTTAATTAGTTAGTTGCAAAGTTACTTAGTTATTTATTAAGTTAGTTCGTTAGATATTAGGAGTTAGTAAATTGTTTAGTTAGTTATATTATTAGTTAGGTAGCCGATTAGTTGGTTAGTTAATTAGTTAGTTAGTTGGTTCGATAGTTAGAGTTAGTTAGTTTGGTTAGTTGGGCAATTAGTTAATTAGTTAGTTAGTCAGTTAGAACTAGTCAGTTATTTAGATTTAGTCAGTTAGTTGGTAAGTTAGTTAGTAAGTAAGTTTGTTAATTAGAGTTATTTAGTCAGTTATTTGATAAATTAATTAGTTTGTTAATAAGTTTTTTAGTTAGAGTTAGTTAGTCAGTTATTTAGTTAGTTACCTAGTCCATTAGTTACTTAGTTAGTTAACTAGAGTTAGTTATTTACTTATTAGTGTCAAATACAGTTGAAATCGCTTGGGTTGTGGAAACAGTCAACCAAATGGTGCAAATTATTTTTAAGTATATTCCCAACAAAGTCAATTCAAAGTCAATTCAATCAGGATTATGTTATTTGGTTGGTCTGCCTTGTGTCATTTTGTTTTCAGAACCAGAACCATAATAGTAAAAGTAACCATAGTAATTCTATATACTTCAATTAAATTTCAGAGGTCAAAACTCGCTGAAGTTTTCATTGAGCTCTCTTGAAGACAGTTTTACAATATTAAAAGTTCCAGATTGACCGTACGCAGTGGTAGTTGAACGATATAGGGCTAAAAATATATCAATTCAAAGTCAACCACTATGTGTGTGACCTTGAACTGACATCATTCCGATGGAAGACTGTTGATCAGATTGTTGATTAGCCCCAGTCGTTTTTCGTTAAGGGCTTAACTCAATCTTGATAACTTCTGGCTGTAGAACTTAAAATTGATCGTTTGATCAGGTGACCAATGTATATATCTCTAAATACATGAGGCAATTACTGATATCCTGGGGTTTTTTCTTGGTCCTTTGGGTTCTTCTGCTCAAAAATCTTAGTCAATATCGAAAACGTAGTTATACTTACATGGTCTAATAAGCCTTTTTATTAGGTTGTGGAAGGTGGTCCCTTCCTCAACCTCAGTCCCGATATATCACAATAGACTAAATTTGCCCATGGGTACCTACAAGTCTGGTCTGGCTGAAGACAGCCTCCTTCACTTAATCTTAACTTATTTAGCCATCGTTAGTCGATCATATGTTTTACTTAATTCTGAATGAAACTTACTAGTAATCAACTATGATTTTGATTAAAATATTTATTCATCAATATCGAATAGTAAGCAATTTGTGATTGTCAAATGATTACTTTGTCCTTATTTTTCAATAAAATCAGATTTTGTTTCACTGATTGTCGAAAAGCTCCATAAAGAGATGTTGATTAATTGGGCATTCTGTCGCCAACTGAAAGCAACTAAAAATGCCATATTTACCAAAAAACGTCATTATGTCAAACCATAAACGATTGCCCCATCCGACGACAATTAGTAACACACCACAAACATCTATTTGCCCATTCAATTGCAAACCGTTTTGCTCTTTTAGGGTTGGCCGTATGGTTGCTGCACAACCAACAACAACAACAACAACAACACTAATATCACAAAACATCAAACATGCCCGGCTCATTTCCGACGAACAACGACAACTTCAGCGGCGGCTTTCCAACGCCAAGCGAGCGACAGTCATTGCTTGCGGCGCAAAGTCGCCGCAAGTTCAGCTTCCCCGCCACCCTGCATTCCACCTCACTGCTCGAGGTCAATCAGAATTCGACGCGCCGCCGCCTGAGCAACGTGAGTGATGTGGTAACGCGCAAACTGTCCTACACGATTGGCTGGAAGGCAGCACAAATACCGGCACAGGACATCATAACACAGGTGACTAGGATTTTATTTTACTTTCTACATCGACATCTTAATTTTGGTAACTTTCGCTGTTTCAGGGTCGTTGCATTTGTGGTCAGTACATCCGACGACGACTGCGCCGTTCGGGTCTGTTCAACAAAAAGTTGGGTCTGCAGCGCATACGCAGCATTTTGGGCACCTCGTCCACGGGCATCGTGCGCGAGGTCTTTCCCGCTGTTATGGTGGTAATCGATGCTGCTTATATTGTTCACACTCATTGTTCATTCAGCGTGTTAATAGTCGCGTATTGCAGCTGGGCGACGAGCTGGAGCGCATGCATCCGCGCATCTACACGGGCGTGGCACGGCAGATTAGTCGCAGTCCGGGCGGTGAATTTCATTCTGCCGACACTGTAACGCTGCTGCTGGGTGCCGTTGGCCGAGATCTGTTTCGGACGGACATTACGTGGAGCAAGATCATATCGTTATTTGCCATTGCCGGCGGTCTGTCGGTGGACTGTGTGCGACAGGGACATCCCGAATATTTGCCGAAACTAATGCAAGGCGTGTCCGAAGTGATTGAGGACGAGCTGGTGCCGTGGATCAATGAGAACGGTGGCTGGGTGAGTGCAAAGAAATTTCAACAAAACGTGAAGTTTCAATAAAAATAAAAATTGTATGCACATATTTTTAATATTTTGTAGTGACTATTCTCCGAAGATAAGATAAGTCAGATATATATATATAATATAAAATCGTTCAAAAATGTAGAATGGGAGATTATTATAAAATTAGATAATGAAAAAAACTTCTTTAAGACACTTTCGAGAGGAAGGCAACTAGAAAAATCGACAGATATAAAGTCCAAGACGATTCATATTGTAAAATGATAAATAATGTAGGACATTTTAGTACCAATTTCGAATAAGTACGAAATAAACACTAAACATATTTTCAGTTTTTGCTTAATTCTGGCGTTCAAGTAAATTTCTGAGCTTTGTTGTATTCAGAGACCTATAGTAGAATTTAATGGCGAATATTTTCGTGGTACATTTTGTCCTTAAAAAGTCCTGTTTTACAAGACATTTTTGGCATTTAAGAAAAGAGGGTCAAATTGGCCCATACAAATAGGAGCTACAGGGTTAAAATGCTCCGCAAAAATGTACTTCGTAGTATTTTACATCAAATTGCTGAACACATCATATACCTAAAATGTGACGTTACATGGTTTACGTATGCCGATTCACCATAAGAATGTGCAAAAAGGGAAAAACTTTGACACCCCTAAAAAAAAATTCAGACGTAAACTTTCAGAACGCCTATACACGTATATTCTACCAGAATCCGTTGTCAGAACCTTGTTATTAAAAAAAAACAAATTTAATTTTGTTGTACAGTGTTATTATAAAATTGAATAATGAAAAACATTATTTTTAGACACTTTCGAGAAGAAGACAACTAGAGAAATCAACAGATATAAAGACCTGAATGATTCGTATTTTATCGATATACTTTCGAACCAGGTATTTTTTTGTATTTTTTTCGAAACTGAGTTGACTAAAGACGGATTAAAGTGTACTCTTTTCTTTCATTTTTTATTAATATTAGGTGGCAAAATTAATATCAGTTTTGCTTGCTTTTTATTTAAAAATTATTTTCAAAGAACTTTGAGTGACTTGAAAAATCTAAAGACATATACCTTCGAAATTTCTTAGTAAAAGAAAACAGTTCAATTATTCAATAATGTTCATTTTATTTTCTTCAAAATAATCTCCACTGCTTGCTCCAAACTTGAAAACATTTTTCAAGCTTTTAGCTCCTTCTATAATCTCATCTCTCCTTTTCTCCTAACTGTTTAAAATTGTGGGTCGTGGAAATAGGACAAAGTCACAGGGAGCCATCTGGGGTACATACAGAGCTTCCGAAACGGTATAAATGTTATTTTTGACCAAATAGTGGCGCACAAGATTAGATATTTGAGATGGTGCGTTGTCGTAGTGAATAAATGATGTCTCTCCACAATTCTGACCTCTTGCAACAGAAAATGATAAATTCCGAGTGGATCCCACCACAATAATCAATGGAAACGGTCAACAAACGATTTTGGATTTTTTTCTGTCGTGGTTTTTTGGGGTTTTAGCTCGTCTGAGAAGTGCCATTCTAATGATTGTGGGATAGTTTCGATGTCATATTCATAGATCCATGTCTCGCCATCGGTACTGATGCTTTCGATATCATTTTGGCCAAAAGAAAGCATTTCTTTAGAAACATAAATCCAATACTGTTTTTGCGACAAATTCAATACTCTGTCCCGTCTTAAGCCCAAAACATCCGCATTTATCCGATTGAGTCACCAAGATCGGCTGCTATTCCTCTGATGTTCACATGACGATCTGTGACGACATTTTTTTTTACTTTTTCGATGTTTTCGTCAGTCAACTGGTAGATGGAAGACCAGAACGAGGAAAATCATCCCCGTACATTAGCTAAACAAAATATCAGACAAACTCTTTGCTCAACTTAATTCGATATTGATAAATTTTTAGAACACAACAGTCCTTTGAGTATCAGAGAACAGATATAACCATCCAGGAAAAAAATATTTTGACATTATCTCAAGTGTCGTTTATTTAAATGAGAAATTCCTTTGATTTTTGATCAGAAGTATGTTCGTACTTATTTAATTTAGATTATAAAATTGTTCTTTATAGATGACCCACCTTCCTCCTCAAAATTTATCAAAGTTCAGCAAATAAAAAATTATTATTTTTTTAATTTTAGCTGTATTTAATTTTTTTATGCTATTCTTGATTTTTTATTAGTAATTAGAAATATCTCTTATACGAGTATTGTATGAATATCGAATCAATAATTTTCGTAATTTCAGATTGGCATCAATACACATGTACTTCCTGCCACAAACAGTCTCAATCCATTAGAGTGGACAACGATAATTATCGGCGGTGCATTCGGTTTATTTTTGTTAATTATATTTTTAAGATTTTTAATTACGTATTTAGTACCAAAACTTTATCAACGGATTACAACGTAGCAATTACTGAAGAGTGAATAGAAATTTGCCCAATTTGCTACTTTTAGATTGGTACAACGTATCTGCTGAAAACTTGTTAATGATGATGAATATTGGTTTAATAAAATTGTATTTGTACTCTTAAATTCTATAAAATGTTTATAATTAGAATGTTTAAAATAAAGAAGACAAGTTATTGAACTCAATGTTACTGAAAAACATGTTTTTTAATCAATCATAACATTTTGTAAAACAAAAAATCACATTTTCTGTCTGTATAATATTTTACAACTGAAAGTAATGATGAGTGAAATTTTTAGACAATGAAGAAGTCTGTTAAGAATACTTAAAAGTATTGAATTTACCAATTTAAACACATTACACGCTAAAAACGAACAACTAATAATAATACAAAAATACAAATTACATACAGTCGTATCTGGGTATAGTGAACACCCTATATAGTGAACACCTCAATATAAAATATTGACCAAAATTTTGAAAACAATTTCAAGCAAAAAACAAAAAGTGTATTTTGAGCCAATAAAACGAGTTTTCGAACAACAATGTTAACCTGGATATAGTAAACAACCTCAATACAATAATTAGTTCACTATATCCAGACACGACTGTATATGTGTTTGCCTTCTATTTTAATTTCGAATAAATATAATTTGAATTAGAATTGGAATAATAGTATTTGATTAGATATATTTAAATAATAACGGCAAAAAGCATTAAGCTTAAAAGCTCATCACCTTATTAACGGTAAGTGTATGAACTTGAATTGTCGAAAAGCTTTTGCGGTTCGTGTTTGTACTACAAATAAAAGTTCATTGGATCGAGCTCGTTCACACAGTAGTGCTGCAGACTGGCCGTCTCCCTCCCACACAGGTGTGCTCCAGCAGCAGAATCGTTTCATTTTACATCGTCGTGTGTAGTGATCGCCACCTCGTCGCTCACGCCCCACGGCTCCAGCGGATCGGTGTGCCTCCACTACTCGGCGCTCTCTGTTGCTGCTCTGTGCCGCTCCGAAGCGGCATCGCGCGAACCGCTTCAGCTTAGCTCCAAATCAGTCTTCATCAGTCTCCATACGTCTGCACTATGCACACACGAGCCGATTTCGGTTGAAAGATCAATCCAAGCGAACGTTCGTCTGTTGCTTTTCTTGTTTAATTTGTTTGTTTTTTTTTTTCGTTTCTTGTTGTATTGGATTTTTTCTTTGCGTTTTCGTTCTACACGTTCGGCTTTCAGTTTAATTCTACTTTACATTTGCTTACTTCGTTTATTGGCAGTTTTTTATTTTGTTTTCCTCATTCATTTTATCACAAAAGGCAGAGGCAGCAAAACGTACTCGGCTTCGGGCAGTACGCGTACACGGACAAAGCGCCGAGTAAAATCTCAATCGCAATCGAATCGAATCGAATACTGTACAATATATGAAATTTATAAGAAAGCGCCGAAAGAGGAATATCGAAACTAAGCCATAATTGAAGTCGTATTCCAAGAGTTCAGCTGCAGCTTACGCGATCGAGATCGAGATCATTGCCAGATCGCAGGTAAATCCGAGTCTGGATCGAAAGCGGAGCTGTGAAATGACATGATCGAAAGTGCGCTGCTGCCGCCGCTACTGCTGTTGCTGCTGTGTTGTTGGATTGTCAGTGCTTGTGCAATTGTTTTTGTCGCTGGCCGCGGCTGTGTCTCGCAGATACGAAATCTCGTCGTACGCTTTGTATATATTTTAGCTTGACAGAAAATTCAAGTTTGCACAGCACCGCGCCAGATCTCAAGCTACGGTTACGTGTTCAGCAGTGCCGACAACAACGCTACGGAGCAGAAAGCTAGAAAGCCAAAAGAAAGGGAAACAGAAACGGCGAGCATCGCTCTCGCGGCCAAAACGATAACATCTGTTGATCTGTTGAAGAGTCAGTGTCAAACGGTGTATCTCGAAAGCGCCCAACCAAAGCACCAACAAAAATAAACAAAACCCAAAGCATAAAGTGACACTACAAACACACACAAACACATTCACTCACACACACACACACAGCCATCCACATAAACCTTTCGTCGCTCATACCCCCACAACGCGTGTCCAACGAACCGCACCGTATGCCTTCGCCGTCGTCGTCGTCGTCAGTCACATCACAACCACCACCACCCCCACCGTCGCCGACATCGTCGCTACGACACAGAACACCGCCAGCGCCGCCATATCAGCACTCAACGAAACCAGCAAAACTATCAACAAAGGCGAAATCATCGTCGCTAGACCACGAAATCTTCCTACAAAACCGCCGGCCAGCGTCCACAGCAGAATGGAGGCTGCATCCGCAGGGCTCAATTCCGCGCGCCGCGTCCACAGCGTCGCTGGCCAGCACCGTCACGGCCAGCAACTATCAAGAGTATAAAATGGAAATCATCAATCAGGTGAGGTTAAACAGGCACTTGTCATTTGACACTTGGCAGTTGGGAGCGCGCTACAAAGCCAATTAGCAGCTGTCAGCCGCTGCCGTTTGGGGCGCAATACTCGAGCCATGGGCCGTGAGCCACTAGCACGTGTGCGTACCCGTTTTCGGTAGCTGTGTGCGGGGGTTATCACTAATGCCTCTACTATATTTTCTAATGAAACTAGTGCATTATGGCTGTTTAGCTTATCGGTGTAGGAAATCGTTCGAAAGTTTGTTGAAGTTTGCTGTGCGGATTAGAGGAGATGTTAGAGTGACTGGAGGAAACTCAATAAAAAAGTAGCTGTGTACTGACCACACACCTCGCTGTTGAGTAGTTGAAAAACTGAAATAGTTAGATGTCTTAGGTGAATATCAGGAAATCGCCTATTGGACGCTGAACTTTTTCTCCCATAATGGGTCATCCTAATACGTTTCATCTTGAAGTTTAAAAGACACCACTAACTTATTGAAGATTATTAAATTAGGATTAGAGAAAATGTAAGAGTGTCTAGAATGCCTGGAGGAAGCTGAATAATGACGTAGCTGTGCAATGACCACACACCTTGCTGTTGAGTAGTTAAAATACTCAAATAAATGTCCAAGCTTAATATCAGGAAATCGCCTTCCATAATGGGTCTTTCTAATAAAAATCATCTTGAACTTTAAAAGACACCACTAACTTATTAAGACCAGACTAACTTAGAGACCGTAAATATTGCGCCAATCGCGCTCAGAAATCTTTCACTCTGTTTTTTTTTTACTCGAACAAACGCGCAGGCGATGACCCCTATTAATGCGAGAAATTGCGTTGGTTCAGGAAGGATATAAAGGTTAGGAGATAGGGTTTTGAGAGAGTGGTTATGGACTCTTGACTTGAACCCATCGAGATCATAAGTGCTGGGAAAAATATCCGAAAAAATAACACCAGACATGCCACTTTTCGACGATGTTCCAAGGAGTCAATAGAGCTGGATGCCCTACTGTCCCCTATAAGCTTAATCGCTCGGTTTTGCACCCGATCGAGGAGCTCCAAATGAGTTTTTGAAGCACCCGCCCATAGGTGCGAGTTAGGTCGGATATAGGTGGTATAGATAATGTGGTCTTGCGAGGATTTAAATCGACCCTGTTCGCTTGACCCCACTTGAAGATTGTTTGTAGGTCGCTATTAAGTGCGTCATTCATACGGCGCCGTTCTCTCTCAATCTCCACAGAGATGGGGCGCTTTGTGAAGAAGTATGAATGACAAATGATGCTGTCATCCGCAATCGAGTAGATGGGATTCTTCGTCCATGACAATAGGTCGTTGATGAAGATAAGGAAAAGGGTTGTAGAAAGGACAGGAATAGAGCAATCATAGAGGAAGCTCGTAATCAAACGAGAGAAGATACTACCGAAGATACTACCGACGCCATAGACAATCAATTTTGACACGAGGGCTTTATGCCACACCCGGTCAAAGGCCTTGAAAATATCCAATGCAACAACCTTGCTTTCACCGAGGTTCAGAATGATGTGGTTCCAATTCTCGGTGAGGATCGCCATAAGGTCTCCCGTCGATCGCCATATTGGATATTGATCCGAAAGCCATATTGGCGGTCACTTAGCAGTATATTGTGCTCCAGATATTTCACTGAGTTTTTATATAACTCTCAGTTAGAAGTGTTTTAATAGCCCATAAGTTAACGATAAATACTCGCATAAATATCTTAGCAACTCACAGTGAAATATAAACTTAACACAAACAAAGTTATGGCTGTTCGTTGGGCTATCGTTGAGTGTCGATTGTGAAAAGCAGAAACGTCTGTTAGTTTCCGGAATTTTACCAAACATTACCGAGTTCCCTGCCTATTAAATTTGAGTAAAGTGGCTTTCAATGTCCCTACACGTAACCTACGGCACATAGGGACTTTCTACCTCAGTTTTTACAGGTCGAACTATGCGAGGAATGCGCCTCTGAGTAGAGCCCTTGCGGAACTAAATAGTGTAACCGACTTTGACATTTCGTTTCCCAAGGAAACATTGTTAAATTTAATATTGTTAAAATTAAGCTGAACATCTTTACTTGTGTTCCTTTATTGTTCCTATAGTCAGTAAGATCAAAATGTTCATTGGCTAAATAAATAAATAAATAAAAAAAAAAAAAATAAATAAATAATAAGTCACTCGCATAACTCAGAAACCATTCGCAAACAAGCCAAACCAGGCGCGGATTCAGAAAAATATTTCGGGGGGGTTTCAAAAAGTAATTCTTTAATATTTGTAAAATTTCTTTTAATTTGTATGTAGTTTTATAGGCGATCCGAATATTTCGGGGGGTTTCAACCCCCAAAACACCCTCCTGAATCCGCCACTGAGCCAAACTAATTTCTTACAAACTAATTTCTTACCTGTAATCTATCTCTCGGCAGATCTTTAACAATTACAAGTTTGCTATATAATTCAAAACAATCACTATTTTGTTGTTGTACTTTACACTTCAATTAACCACACCGCGTTTACTGTTGTTGATTTCAATTAAGTGCCCCTCAGACGCGTATCTCAAAACCTGACCTACCCAAAAAAAAAGCTCAAACCAAGTCTTGGTATCAATCAGCTACTGATTCTTCTTCTCTTCGTTTGTAAATCACATGCACCTACAACTTTTGCTACATATTATATTTCTATTATTATTAAGAAATATGAATTCTTCGATTTGACGTAACATAAACAGAATTAATCATTTCGTTTTTGGTTAAAATGAAGACTGCACAACAGGCGAGCTTATTCAAGATTGATGAGAAACTGTTGTCCGTTTCGATATTTATTAATGTATTACCAACAGAGTTGTGTACTTGAACTTTGATGGTTAATATATATGTACCCACCTCTTTATCAGAACTCAACATGTGACATGGATTTTAGTTGATTGGTCAATTTTCTTTCAAGTAATAAAACATTTTTACCACATGTTACGATTTACAGTCAATTAAGGTTAATTGCAAATTGTTATTAATTTATAATTTAAATTTGTTCCATTCGTTTTGCATTTGTGTGGATGCCAATTATTAATTGTATAAACAAAATAACAATTTTATTGCCAAGAGGTGTGAAGAATGTGCTTTGCTTCAATTCCAAAGAATAGAAGAGAATCTTTTTCTAAAAAAATTGCACGCTGTGTTTAGATAAATGTTTATTAGATATGGAAATTTTTTCTTGGAAAAATTTAAAATAGATAATTGAAGTGAAGCACGCATGGATAATCAAGTACTTATACACCTAAGTCTGTTTTTACACGGTAGATTGGTTCCAGAAGAAGCCGTGTAAAAAAAAACCGTGTAAAAAAAGACATTGATCGTATACAAAAATGGGTGATTTGTTCCTAATCTCTAAAACCTATTAAAACAGTTGACAGTTCACAAAATATTAACACGTTTCAATTGCTCTGACCAGTAAATTTTATTGTATGCACATAAAGGGAATTCCCCTAAATTAGTGCTATTCACATTTGGTTTGACCAGTAAAAATTGCTTGTACGCGCTAAAAGGGAATTCACTTAAATCTTTAAGCAAGTGTTCGCAAACTATCGATAGCACTATCGATACTATCGATGGTTTCAGACTTTTTTCTTTCATAAATACTTTTTTGTGATATGAACATACTTCGCAAAAATTAAATTTGACAAAAAAAATTTAAGTACATAAAATTTCAAATCGTGCTAAATGGAATAAAATCGTGTAAAAAAATTAAAAATATTCAATTTTCAAACCGTGTTATATCAAAACCGTGTAAAAAAAGACGGTGTAAAAACAGACTTAGGTGTATTTGATTGAATATAGTATCTCTCGTTTGAATTGAATGCATGCAGAACTTATCAGAAATCTAATTCAAGCGTTGTATTCGTATAGAAAATACTTCAGAACCTTAGCTGGTAAAGCAGTAGCTATTTTTTTAGCACAAAATGAAGATAGTTTTAAATAGTTTTTTTATGCTTTATAATTCAGATTTTGGGTAGCTTTGTCGCGTCTCTCATCCAATGCCTATGAAGTTGTACTGTAGTTCTATGTCGAATGTTGTGCGACTAAATAAATAATGTTAGTGCGCATCAATAAACATCTTCGGAAGCTACACTTTTGTATTCTGTGTTTCGAAATCGCACTATTGGTTTTTTAAAGAATCAGGGAAGTTACTGCTCTTTTATTTGCACTAAAAAGTGGTGTTGACTAAGACAAAAATCGTTCTCTTTTAGGAGTTAAAATCAGTATTTATGCTGGTATATTTAATTAAAAAAATATGGAAGCATTTCAAAGATTTCATTGTAGAGATTAAAGGACATAAAACTGAGCTTCTACCCAATCATACTAGAAAAACAGAAAATCTGCTAACTAACGATTTAAAAATGAATCATTGCTTCACTGCTAATATTCAACTTAATTTGAAACTTAAAGTGGTTAAATTTTAATTGTACCCAATCGAAAATTGTGAACTTCTTACCACCCAGTCATACTACAAAGCCATGACAACTAGCTGACAATTTGCTTTCAGTTTAGATTTGACTTTGATTTTATTTAGATTTGACTTATCCAATCGATCCAATAAAGTTTTAAGAAGGAGAGAATTATCTCATCGAGAACATCTGCCAGGCTAATGCCTGCTTAAATTTTATAAATATTATAAAAATATGCTCTCAGAGACATCCTTCAAGTTCAAATTATAATCAATCCAAGGCATATAGCCAGTGAACTGTCAGCCGATTTCGACTATAAACTGAATAATAAACAATAAGTTCGTACCAAGTGTCATTAAGGTTAAACGAAAATTATTCGAAAATATAGATCGCAAAGTATTGCCACACTCCTTGTTCAATTTCACCAGTGGAACGACCGATCCGAACACAACAAAAGATATCTTGAAATCTTTTCCTGGGCATAAACCCCATTATGTTGTAGTTTTAGATCAATTGGTCAAGTATTTTTCGAGTCTACGAACATTCATTTTGATAAATAGAGATTTTATAAGACACTACTTTTATTAAACATATAATAATTATATTAATTATTATATTAAAAATAGCTAAAAGTTTGACTTTAGTAAAAAGAAAATTAACCTATAGAAGAGTGAAACCCCCTAAAGGGGCTGTGTGCTGAGATAGACAAGGCATGGCACGACAATCAATCCGAGATTCGGTTCGCCAAGTTAAACACCTTATCTCACATCTTTTTGATACCTACCTATATATTTTTAAACCGATAAATGTCGAAATTGTAGTTAAATTGGTCTGTTGCTGTTGACCGTCTCTAAAGTAAATATTTTATATTATTTTTTAATATTGAAAATGTGAATATTTTTATATTATTATTTGTTTTATTTTATATCATCATATTATCATTTTATTTTGGATAAAGGCAATAATTCTTAACACTAAAGTGCCCAAAAGAGTCACAAGAACCCCACTGAGGTTATTATTTCATTGCAATGCCTTCTGAAGGAAAATCGTCTGTGACTTCATATATTTTTTAAAGTCAATTTATAGGGGAATAGGGTCGGTTTCGGTTGTGGGCACCCTTTAGTTTTTGGCTCATAACTTTTCACCAAGTTCATATTAATCGGTTATATGGATATCTTTGGAAAGCTAGAGACCTTAGCCAACAAGTAATGACGAAAACAAACCGATTCCGTCAAATAAAAAAGTTTTTTTTGGTTCGGTTGTGGAAACCGAACCTTGGAAAATCTGCTGGAAACGTGGAAATATGAAGAAAAACCAACACGAATATTATTTAAATATTGTTAACAAAAGAGATTACCCCTATTTTGTAACCTGCTTCCATGTGAGTATTGAAAAATGTTTGGATTGGTAGGGCATCCTGGGGTAACTCTTATGGAAAATTTACTTGACTTTGGATCAATTTTAAATGTTTTCGAATGAAATCGATACAGAAGAATGTGTGTTACGTGCTGTCTAACAAACAAATTTCCTAGTGCTGCTGATCAGCTCCTCGTCTACTTGGCATCACTGAGTCCGTAAATGGAATATTTGTTAAAATGTTTGCATTGCTGGTGTTTTGAAGGCAGTCCAAGCAGTGTCCAAGCTTCCTATGAAAAGTATTTTTTAGCTTGATTGATCTTGATGTAATCTGCTTTTTGTGGAGACATCTGAAGCTTCTGAATCGTATATAAAATCGTGCAATAAAACATAGTTCAATTATATTGATACCTTAGAACTGCTTAGAACATCAACGTCACAATACTAGCTGAACTTGAATCCCGTTGAATATTTACTCCTGCGAGTATAGCTTAATTCTACCACTTCGAACCTCTATAAAAACTTTACTTTTCCCCCTAAATTATGACCTTAGCATATTCAAAAAAAATTACAAGCCTAAAAGTTTTTGCTTGTTTCAAAAATATCCTCTCCTGCTCTTCTCCCTGCTTTCCATTCTTTAACCCATTCGAGATGACGATTTTTTTCGAACACGGTCCCAGGAGCGAAATTTTATTTTTCTTTGTATTGTACACAGTAAAACCAATGCCAAATTTTTTTTCCTGTACTTTACAGATTTCGTTAGTTTCAGAAAAATCTTATTTCGACGACTAGTTTACTCAGAATAACTGATAATTGCACATTACTTCTTATAGTCTCGGAAATCCATTGCACACACGGTGTGCAATCGGTCTCGAATGTGTTAAGCAGCCTATATTTTGTATTTGTATTTTCATAATTGATCATAAAATTGCCATCAATTATAGAAAAACGTTATTATAATCAAAGCATATTACATAAATAACAACACGTTACCGGGTTATGATGATTTCTGGCTGGGATTCAGTTTCTTAAAAAACTTCAACCAATAAAAAGTTTTACAGATTTTCATAAGATCCTGAAAATTCAACAATCTCTTATAATCTCATACAGATATAATAAATAATAAAAAATACATCAACTTTTGAGGCTATTTATTTCAATTTTTCATAATAAAAAATTAATCACTTAAAAATCAAAAATACAAAAAACAAACACCGACCAAAATGGTCTCACGTAGTTATAACATAAATTGCAATTTATTCACATACATGTATGTAATTTTAATGATTTGCACAGATCAGTGCAAGATTTCGCATACGGCAATGCGGCCATTTCTGGTACACTTCAACTATGTTTTCAAGGTCAAGTTTGTTTTTATGCGTGTTGGTTGTTAGTTGGCGACTTTATTATGCTCGATCAATTCAAGCGCACAAATTGTACGTTGGCGTGACAAAAAATTATTGTAGAAAACGTATAGAAAACACATTTTAATGATTTAAAGTGCGCTCATTCATTCGTTTCTTCAAGATCAAAATCGAGTCATGAACTCGAACTCTGTGTGCGAAGAGAGAAAGTCAAGCGTAGGGTGAGTGGTGGTAAAGAAATAGTTGCGCATTCATACTGAAAAAAGTGCAGAGTCTTTAAGCTCTTGAACCTTAGTTGGATTTACATGAGACCTTGAGACGGACAGCACAGGCGGGCCGAGCTCTTGCGCAAAAAAACTAGAGTATTCACGTAAGGTGCTTCGCCTCACTTCATTATAGCGCATATTGTTTACATTGGCCCCATCAATCAAATTTAATTAGGTACGCACCTACAGGTAGACATACAGACATATATACGGATGGTGTACATGTACAGTATGTGTCAGGTCTGGTCGGAATTCGGCTCGTGCGTATTATTTACAGCCGGGGCGAGGTGTACTCGTTGAGTGGTTCATATTTGTAAGTACAAATGTCCGTATGTTTGTATCGTTACACCTTTGCACACAAAAAATAAATGCAACCTAATAACCCATTGTTTGCTTTTCATGTAGACAATACGCCGGCAAGAAGAAGAAGACATATCAAAAGTACATAAAGCTTTATAAAACAGCTATGTAAATCTGTGTACACTGAAAAAAAAAAACGTAACTTAAATAAATTTAGATTCGTTTTAAATAATCTGTGCTATTGACTGTAATGAATAATGAATTGTTACTTTTATAAAAAAAAAACATTACTCTTGCATTTATCTAAACCAAAAATTTTTACAATTGAAATTAAAAAAAATAAAAAAAGTTCAAAACAATACAATGCAATTGCAATTAGTTGAAGTTATTTGATATTAAATTTTTAACTGGCTGTCTTAAACCTCAATTTAACATTCAACTCTGTAAGCCCTTGAAATTTCGATTTAAAAATTTTTTTTTGGAATTAGCAGAGTAAAAATAAATTAAAAAAATAAAAAAAAGTTCAAAACAATACAATGCAATTGCAATTAGTTGAAGTTATTTGATATTAAATTTTTAACTGGCTGTCTTAAACCTCAATTTAACATTCAACTCTGTAAGCCCTTGAAATTTCGATTTAGAAAATTTTTTTTTTTTGGAATTAGCAAAGTACTTTGTACTTTTTCAATATTTATAGCGACTATTTAAAAAAATAAACTTAAATTATCTTTGAGTAGGGAAAAAATAAACGACTTCCAAGAAAATATTTCTTTAGGTTAGACTAGGTTAGGTTAGAAAAAGTCAGATTAGAAAAGTTTATGTTGGTTAGAGTTGAATTAAAAAAGAATCCCCAAGGAGCTCACAAATATTGTGTCATTCGCAAACTAGTTTGTTCATTGAACTATTTCACTAGGACTAGGAAACCATTGGTGTAAGTTATATTAGGTTTGGTTAGGTTAGAAAGGCTTAGATTAGAAGAGTTTAGGTTGGTTAGAGTTGAATTAAAAAAGAACCCCGAAGAAGCAAACTAGTTTGTTCATTGAACTAGTCCATTCAATTGACTGAACCAAATAGTAAGTTAATAGTTAGTTAGAAGGTCAGTTTAGTTAGTTAATAGTAGATAATAGTAAGGTAGTACCTATTTTAAACAAGAAACTGCAGTTATGGTTACATTGGGAAAAAATATATATATATTACTTTCAGGAAATGATTGGTGCAGGTTGGATTAGGTTTTATTATATTAAAAAAGGTTAGGTTGGTTAAAGTTAAATTAGAATAGCAGTAGAATAGTTTAGTAGCTTACTGAACTTGTTGCGTTGAATTTTGAATTGAATTGAATTGAATTTAATTGAATTGAATTACTGAAATATTTGTTGTGTAATTTATAAGTTTAGTTTATTTATTGAACTAGTTCATTCAACTAGTTTATAATTTCGTAAAACAGTTCTTATTATTAATATTATTAGCGGGAAAGTTTTTTAAATTCACAAAGTTAATTTTTAGTGCGTAAAAAACTTAGTACCCCCAGCGATTCTATTTCATAATCACCATCTTTGAAAGCTATTTGATTATTATGAAAAGTTCATTTAATTAGAGTTTTCATTATTGCGTCAATTCACATAAAAAAATGTAATTTTGTAAATTTAAATTTATTTGATAGAAAGTTTAGAAAACATAAAACAATATTTGCAAAATTCAAAATTGAAATGGTATTTCAAACGAGTTCAAAGTGATCGTTTAAAAGTTTAATTTAACTTAACTTCAATTTATTAAACCTTCATTTATTAACTTTAATTTATTAAATTCATTTATTTTTTATTTATTATTCATTCATTTATTTTATTATTATTATTATTAACTATTATTCATTTATGTGTTTTGAACTGCATTAATCCACCAACCAAATAAACTAAATTTGGCAACTCTAAAGTTCACTCAGGCCAGAATAGTCTTGTTTTTACACAATTGGTTAAGATTCACTTCCCCGCTTCAGACTACACTCCGTCCCTAAAAAGGGAACTATCCCGATTCCCTACTGAAGAGAGCAATAATGCCGATGTTGAGTATCGTCAGGTCTGTTATGTTGCTTAGAACTCCATTCCCAGTAGAAGAAGTATTTTTCTAACCAGAGGCAGGCAATAATACATCAATATTCTACTTCTAACTTTGCTTCCCAACCATCGAAACACTGCTAGGGCAGTGATTGTTACTTCTGTTTTAGAAGAAATTATTTTCTAAAACAAAAAGCATGTAACTACATTTGTCGACTATCTTTTAGAATAAATTTTTTTCTAAAAAAAGGAATGTAACTACATTTGTCTACTATCTTTTATATCGTAAGCCATTAAGAAAAAAATAACTTGCAAAATTATCTATGAAGCATTGTCTTCTCATCAAATTTTTTCTGTGACCGTATAAATCGCTGTGCAATTTCAATTTAGCTCTTTATTTCGTTTTGTGCAATACTTAGTACAAATATATAGTACATGCACAGTTTTTCACACAACAACGTGCAAGCGATTTGTTTATAATGCGAGGCGAGAAAAAACGAATATGGCAAATAGCTTTCGGTAGCACAAGTTTTGCGGCTCATAATTTCTGAAATGGTTGCACGTGTTCGGTGAGTTGTTAGCTTTTCGCTGATGCCCCCACCTTTGTGACTGTTGCTCTGCTTGATTTTTATGAAGATCTTTCATTTTGTAAATGTGTGAATGAAATTTCACAGGTGTCCAATAGGTCAGTTGGAGGATAGGACAATCAGCTATGTGCTGTGTGTGTACAATTGAAACAATTTACTTAAAATATAAATAATAACCTAAAAACTTGATCGAAACTTAAATAATTACAACAGAGCATTTAGTTATACTAATTATGTTTTGAACAAGTATTATTTATTAATAAGATTATTTTATTATTCAAGATTTATTAATTTATTTATTAAAGTATAATTGAAATCAGGTTTGGTTCGAAAAGACCACAACATTCTACAATAAATAAGTAGTTGGACAGTGCTTTTGATTTGCTTTAGTAAGGTTCAGCTAATAGCTTTTATCTCTGCTTGGATATATCCCAATAACGGGGGCCATTAAGTAAGCTAACAGCATTTCTAAGACATGAGCTGAACAAGAATGAAAGGATGTTCAAAGGTTTTTCTTGTCTTTTTCAAGTTTTTCAAGGTAGGTTAGGTTATGGCGACAGCAAATATGCCTCACATAGATACAATCGTTTATAGTACCATACTATATAATACTCCTATTCCTAAAGAATTGAAGACTTCCAAATGGGTTTCTGCCAAACTGTGTAGAGAAAGGGATGGAAATCTACCCAAGACTTCCATCCTGCGTCTTGCTGAAGCTAAGCAATGACACAGGACATGTTTTATTGTTTCTTCCTCCTCGGGGTCCGAACAGTACTAATAAATGTTTGACTCAGTCAGCCCTACCTTATAGAGTTGTGTACCTATTAGACAGTGTCCTGTTGTCTTTCCTATCAGAACTCGTCTGAGAGAGGCTGAGAATATAGTTTGTTTTGTTTTAAGAGAATTTGGGCCAACGATTTTACTAATCCCACAAGTACTCAATTCCTCCCACTACTTTAACACTAGAAAGACCATTGCAGTCAATTTTGAGGTTTTTCATTATTAATCACATATCTGTATTTTCTTTAGTATTTCTATCAATTTTTGCTTTTATGACTTTTATTTATTAAATAAAGGAAATGGCCCTTGTGACATTAATATTTTATGATTTTTTTAGAACCTTGGTGGCTCTACATGTTTACAAATGGTGCAAACTGATGTTTCTCTTCGAAATTCTTTCTTTTATTGAAGAAGTTATGTGTTCATTAATAATTCACTCAAACTGCTGGCAAACTGCGTTATTTGTAAAGTGTACTTTTAATACTTTTTGCGCAGTAATTATCATTAGAAGCTGAGAAATTTTATTATGTTGAAAATGGAAAATAGTTGCAAGGCTATGAACTTAGAATATGATTTTTCCCTTTATCTAATATAATATAATCATTTATGATATTTATGATAAAAATATTATTTTCGTAATTTTGAATAGGAAACAATGAAGCTCTTCATATATTTACATAAATTATTTCTAGACAACATTTAGAACAGAAATTACAACATTCGTCAATCGCGCTCCCACTAGGAGACCATTTTGGCCCATAGTGAGTAAATTCATAAAGGAGGTTCTACCTTTGACCTCTTAAGGGAAGGCTCCCCTGGATTTGGACCGAAAAATGGTTTTTTTTTTTTTGCATAAAACGAAGGCTACATATATGTAGAATATGTGTGTAAAAGGATTTTTTGATACGACGCGTATTTTCATGGGAGAACACACCTGTCTCACGCGCGCTACGGGACGCTCCACTGCTCTAATTTGCTTCAAACGCGTTTATCTCGAAACCATTTTTTCCAATCTAACTGAAATCACCGGACTTGATCTAATGATCCGATTTTCTTCATCTAAAAACTGCTCGAATGTATTTGATTTTCTGTATGCCTTGAACCTACAATTTGCATAAATAGTTATTTATTTTTAATTTTTAAATGTGGTTGAAATTAAAAAAAGGTGCAAAAAATTTTACTTTTTTCTTCAAATATTCATTGTGCAAGAATTTTTCGTTTCAATTTTTTGAGTCTGGTTCAATGCACAGACAATTTTGTTATCTTTAAGTAATGACAATGCTTTTTGATTTCAGTCCACTACAAGAGGCTGCAGGATTACAGTTCTCGAGCGATGTTTGGCGCGCAGAGGCCTACGGAAATCGCCATTTTGTAGCCGCCATTTTGAATTTCATCAAGTTTTTTAACTTTTTAAACTCCTAAATAATAGACGAATTTAATAGTCAAAACCGGAAGTTTGTACGCCTTTTCATTATCCCACAAAAAAATTACAAACTTTGCCTTATTTTTGCCCAAATCCAGGGGAGCCTTCCCTTAATGAAATTAAGTAGATTCGATAACCGATTCTCATCACCTCATCACCTCGACCCTATAGCATGGAACCGTTGTTATTGGAGAGCAAAGCAGAAGCAAAGAAAACGCTGAATCGGCTCTGCCTCCTCTTCAGCTCCGATATATGTATATCTCGTTTAGAGTAATGCTTTTGACTAATTTATTCCTGAAATTGTATACTTGCAGGGTAAATGCCTATGTGGCCAATACATACGCGCCCGGCTGCGACGCGCTGGCGTTCTCAATCGCAAAGCCATACAACGACTGCGCTCCATGTTGGAGCCATCCTCCGATGTGGTGTACCAAGTGTTTCCCGCCCTGAATAGTGTGAGTTTATGCTCTGCTCGTCGACACTCAACTCAACTCCACTCATGCTTTCGTTCTTACGTAGATGGGCGAGGAGCTGGAACGCATGCATCCGCGCGTCTACACCAACGTGTCGCGTCAGTTGTCGCGTGCGCCGTACGGTGAGCTCGTCGACAGCGACACGGCGCCCATGCTGCTGAATCTGGTGGCCAAAGATCTGTTTCGGACGAATATTACGTGGGGCAAAATCATCTCAATCTTTGCGGTGTGCGGCGGCTTCGCCATCGACTGTGTGCGCCAGGGACACTATGAGTACTTGCAGTTTCTGGTGGACGGGCTGGCGGAGATCATCGAGGATGATCTGGTGCCGTGGCTGGTGGATCACGGCGGCTGGTTGGGCCTGCAGCAGCACATACGGCCGCAGGTGGGGCAGTTCTCGTTTCTGGGGCTGCTGACGCTGTTCGTGGCGGTGTCGTCGGGCGTCTATGTAATCTCAAATTTTGCAAAGCACCTCGGCTGCCATTTGTATTCGTTGCTGTTTTGACGAGCCGCTCAATGTTCTCGCTTTTAAATCTGTTCTATTCTGTTTTTTTAGTTCGCGAGCGACACGTACGTACGGCACCAAAATGCGCGCTCGGCACACGCGCATAGGTAGCCGCCCGCTGCCACTTCAATTGGAATTGTTCAGTTGCAAAAAAAACAAGAAGTGAAAATGAAAACGAAAATTCCTAACTGTAACGCATATCTAGTTATTGTTTCTTGCTTCATTCCCACATTCATATGTAATTGATTTATCACTAATTGTAGACAATAATTGATTAATTAATTAACATGACAATCAACACAGCTTATTGTAAAATTATTAATGTGTTTTAATTTTGTTATTTCATTGTAATTAGTTTGTTTTGAATGTAAACAAGAAAATAAATGTAGTCAAAAGATGCAAAATTGCTTATTCAGGAGAATGCTGATTGATTTATCCTTTCTTAACCCTTTCACCACCAATAGGACACACGTACATACATATGTATGCATGTGTTTGTCTGATGGCACCTTTTTTATAAACATTTGCATTGGCTTTAACCCTGGAATACTAACCTTTTTGGAATTGTTTCACAACGTGTTCGCAATGTCTGCGAAATTAATTAACATCAATATTCTACGATTAAGTACAAAATTAACATACAGATATGGAACTCAACCCAAAGACCCTAATGTAACGAAAAAAATGGCGACCGGAACTTGTCTGTGCCTATTCCGGTCATTCATGTGTTTCCGTCCTTGTCTAGGGGAGTGCTAACTGGCTCTCCTTTCAAACAACACAACTCAATGTTTCCCAACTTGTGGTTTTATATAAACTATTCTTGAAAAAGTATCCTAGAATTACAAATCGAATGAGAATTTGCTATTGAAATGTATTTACTGTCTACTACGTTGAATTCACATATTATGAAGTTCTAAAGGCAGCGTTGCATTTGTGTTTTCGTTTAGTACCAATGCTAACTAAAATGTTCACGCTGAAATTTTTCTTCGACGTCCTGTTAGGATTGAATCAGTTGAACGATATTGCTACAAGACATGTGAGATACTGAGAACAAGTAAACTGTGGCTAGTACCTGTATTATATTGTAATATTACAACAATAATAAAAATTAAATAATTAATAATTAATAATAATATAAATTATTTTATTTATTAATTATAAATTATTATAATTAAATGACTGAATTACATTCACGTTTGCTAAATAAACATAGGATTTTCTTTTTAACATAAAATTCAACTGAAAATAAATTAAATATTACTAAACTATCAAACAAAAGCAAACAGATTTCGAATGTGGTTGTCGTTTCAAAATATTATACCGGGGTTTAATTTCAACATATACTCAAATATGTTAGTGTGAATAAAGGCATCAATATGCATTTGAGTGTCAAATTGTTGCCAAAAAGAGAAGCAATGCAAAGCTAGTGATTAGACTTCAGTGTACAGTGAAATATGAGAAATGGTCTGACAGCCCAATTAAGATTTGTGTCATTTACAGAAAAGGTACGAAGGAAATGTGATGCCATCTGAAATAAATACTTTTATTAAGAATCCTGATAGGGTTTGATATTAACTGCTTCTATTGCATTCAATCACTTTGCAATAAATATAAACATTTTATGATTGCTACGATTCGCAAGAGATTTTGTGTCTTGACAGGCAACTTTACTCGAATGCAACCCTTCCAACAGTTAGCATCTGGCAATGCTGTTTTCCATCCAAGTATGCTTTTATGATTGTGTGTGTGTTTTTATTCCAATTTGAAATTTGCGCTGTTTCTAACGCTTTTAGTTTGATCACAATTTTGATGTGCTTCCCCCCAGTTGTAAACAAGAATTAAGTTCGTGAACCGCTTTCAGTGACAATAATGTTTCAGCCAGAAACCGAGGATTTGCTGCCACGTGCAGCGCCCAAGCCCACCACACCTATAGCGTCCAACGAGGCAATTGTGCGGCCCACCGTGCCAGAGGTTTCCATATTGTTAGGGCAGCCGGCCAAAACCACAAATGGGGCCACTACACAAAGCGCAACTACACAGCCGCCACAAACATACGCCGCCTGGAAGAAACAAGTGCTGCCCAAAGTGAGTTTTCCGCCGGCCGGTGAAGAGGTTTTTAGCATAAACGGACAAAATGTTGCCGCCAACCCCATTACGACCGCTGCACAGCTTTCGAATGTTTACCCATTGCGCACAATGACCGCCAGCATTCCGCCAATGGTGAGCGCCGCCACAGCAACAACTGCAAGCAGCAACAACACGAATAGTACGTTATATAGATGCAATCATGAAAATGCAGTGCTATATGCAGCGCCAACGACGTCAGGTCAGTGGCAAGCACGACAACGACGCTCCCTGGACATTGCTACGTTGGCCTCAACTGCCCAAAAGCAGCAGGAAGTGCTAACCATTTGTGCGGGCACACAAACAGACAGCTGTGCATCGGCATCGCAAGCGTCTGGTATTGATGAAGCGGTGCGTAATTTGGCCAGCAAACAGGATTTTGAGCAGCTGCTGGCGTTGGTACAGAGCATGCGCACCGAACAGATGCGTTGGATGCAACTTTGTGAAATGTTGCTAATACAACAGCGAGAGCAGCTGGATTGTCGTACTTACGTGCGCGATGTGGGCACACAATGCAGTGGGTCCTCGCCGGTGGCAAAGAATGGTAATGCGCTTTGAATTTTCAAACACTTTGCATACATAATATGATTTTTAGTCCCAGCAGCGTGTGCATTGCCGCAACGACGCGTAGTGAAAATGTTTGAAGAACACATTGAAGAGGACGAAAATCGCGATCCATTTCCACAACAACCGTTCGCCGCCAACAATCCTTTTCAGCCGTTGTTTCAGTACCAGTCGCCGCAGAGTGCCCCGACTGCACAGTCTACAGCCTATCACGCCCAGACGCCAACACGAACACGGCCACTGGTTGCATCACAAGTGCCCGCTGAGCTGTCCCGGCCAAACACTGAGAAGAGCATGGCAATGAACGAGTTGGCGTTGAAGTATTTACCAACCGAGAAACTGACTGAATTGCTGGATGAGTTAAATATTGCTGCCACGACGCCAACAACAGCGCAGTCAGAACCCGTCGCCATGCAGCCTTTACGTAACATTGAAAATGTGGAAAAAGGTCCCAGCGATATATCAAACGCATCGTACAAGTACCTAAAGAAGTACAGACTGCTGCCCGAGGAGCACGACGAGAGAGACTACGCTAAGCAGCCCCTACCAACAACTGATCGCCGTTCGCCACTGACCTCCCGGAAAACACAGTCGCCGTACCAAGGCGCGCCCTCGCCGCTGATGGCAGGCACGACAGCAGCACGTCCGCAGCAACAACTGCTGGACTTGGACCACATACGTCGACAACCAAAGTTCTTATAGCCCAAATACTATTGTCGTAACTTGCATCCAAGTGCTCGCTATTTTATTTAAATTTAAACTAGTTTTTTATTTTAAATTGCAACATTAATGTATACAAAGCGTTTGTTGCGTGTGACTTAGATGCGCATATCAACCCGAAGACGCTTAAACCATACTTAATATACAGTAAACATTTTTTAGTCATATATCTGAGTGCTATTTTGTTAGCCAATCGGCAACAATTTCCTCCGTCTGGTAACTGTCCACAATAATCTGTAAAAAATAACATTTAGCAGTCTAGAGCCATTTGCAAAATTCATAGTTACGCACTTCTTCATTCTGCAGAATCATCTGACCCATTACTTCTGCGTTGTCATTGATTGCATGTGTTGCCCGCTGGCTGGGCTCAGTCATCTCCGCTGAATTTGCCGCATCCATAAAAGCCGCACAATCAGCCTCTGCGGCGGCGGCTATCAGCACTGCCGCTTCGGCATCAGCCTCACTCTGCTCCTCATCAGCGCCATCTTCGTCCACGTCTAAAATGTTCGCTTCATTGGCTCTCATATCGGTTGCCTGTCCGGGCGCCAGCTCAATAGCGTGTTGCTCCTTCATGTGCAGACGCAGCGCAAAGATGCGCGCATACACTGCGCCGCAAATAACACAACTGTGTTTCAAGTTGTCATGCGATTTGTTGAACTTGCTGTGCGTCTTCATGTGTATTTTCACCGCGTACAGGCTGGTGAATGGTCGATTGCATTCCGGACAGTTGTAAGGCTTCAGATGGCTGTTTCTGTGGGCGCCCATTTGCACCGATGTACGGAATGACTTCATGCAAATGTCGCATTTGTATGGTCGATCAACGAGATGAGTGCGCAGGTGATTCGAGTAGGCAGGCTGCGACTTAAACCTACATTTGAAGTGAATCAAATCAATTTTGCGTACAGATTAAATGTGCAGTTAATAACTCTTTGCCGGGAACCAAGTACTAACCGCTTATTGCAAGTTGCGCACACATACGGTCGAATTTCTGTGTGCGTGCGCAGGTGAAGCGTCAGTGAGTACGAGACACGAAATGTCTTTCCGCAGACCTCGCACTCATGTGGCTTCTCGCCGGTGTGCACTCGTTCGTGCCGCACCTTCTCAAACGGGCGCGAGAATGCCCGTCCACAGTATTGGCACGGAAATTGGCGATCGCTGTTGGCCGGCGCAGGTGCACGCTCTTTTGTGGGCTTCCCGGCGTGCATTTGCATGTGCATGTCGTAGCTGGACTGATTCTCAAAGTGACGGTTGCAGATGCGACAGTTGTAATCCTCCGCGTTCTGGTGCATGTTTTTATGTATGGCCAGCAGATTTTGCTCGAAGCTGTAAAACGTTCGCAAACATTAGCTACAAACTCAAGAGCACCAGCTGTGCTGTGCTGCACTTACCTCTTATTACAAATTTCACAAAAGAATTTGTTCATTTCACTGTACTGCGTCTTCGCGCCAGCCGGCAACGCTTCTTCAATGGAACGCAGCTGCATTTTGTTGTGTATCTTCATGTGCAGCCTAATGAAAGAAATAAATATTTTACATCAGAACTAATAGTAATTGACTAAACATCTAATTACTTTAGGTTCTTTTGCGAGCGAAATGTTGTCTTGCATACTGAACACACAGCCGATTGCGCTTCTGTTTCAGACTCAGGCAGCCGCATGCTGTCTGGAAGCTTGGCTTTGTGCGCACGGTTATGACTATTCAGCCCTTTGATGGAGGAAAACACCTTGTCGCATTGCGGGCACTTAAATAACTCGACTTCTTTTTGTTTCTTGTATTCTTCAACATTTGCATCAGCCTGTAAGAAAACATAATTTAATAAATGCATAACTTTTTTCATCTACATGCCCGCACCTTCCTCATCTTACCTCTACTTCATCGGGTTCATATGTGCTACGCTGTGTGCTTACAAAGTTTCTAAATCCAGTCTCAAAACTTGCTAATTTTGCGTCATTTTTCAACTCGTCCTGCAGTTGCTCGTCAATGTCAGCCGTGCAGTTATGTTGTTCAGCAGTCTCCAAGTCGCCAAAAACGCTCTGACACTCACAGCAGTAGTATTTTTCTGTATCGTCTACATCGGCATCCGCACTCTGCTCCTGTAAATCAGTCAAACACTGTTATAGCTGCAACAGTTTGGAAATACTAAAAATGTGGTTCTACCTGCTTTATCGGCACACCAAAATCAGCCGCATTGACCTCCTGCTCGTACTGCTCCTCCAACAACTGCACATTATAAACATCCTCTGTCGCTGGTGCATACGCCAACTCACCAGGCACCACTGCTATTTGCTCTTCTTCCGCGTACTCGATAAAATCGTCTACATCGTCCGGCACCTCCTCGACAACCTCAACCATCTCCCACAGCTGTTCAGCTTCCAGCGCTTGCATCTCATCTTTAACATTCAATGTCTCTTCATCTGTTCCCTCAAATCCGGCAACTGCAACCAAATCGCCAGTAAGCGGCTGATACACTTCCGAGCTGCCATCCGATGACTCCAGCGAATACGTTTTTATGAACTCCATGCCTTCGGCCACACTGTCTTCCTGCTTCAACAGCACATAGCCCACATCCTGCTCATCGCACTCCACTGCGTTGTACTCGGCTGCATACAAACATACGAATAAATTTTGTCAAGCACACAATTTGATGAATTGCAAAAACACGCGAAACGACAGCGACAGCCACTGACATGCCACATGACGGCCAACACCAGCTCACACCATCATTACCTGACATTTTCCATGCAAACTTTTGTTGTTGCGCAGAATTGCATTAACGGTTGGCGCTTCAAATAATTCAATTTTTGCGTTATAATCAGTCGAATTTAAAAACTCAAATATTATTTTTGCCCAAAACGCCTCCAACTTCACGCGGAAATATCTCAAGAAACAGCTGTTCGTTACTGGATTTTTTTTGACACGTTCTGTTTTTTCACTTTCAGGTGATTGCGTCTACTAACAGGGTTGCATTTGTTTCTAGGGCTCATAGTACTGAATTTGATCAATTAATGACGATACTATAAGAAATTATGATTAAGTTCTAAATATACTGCAGATGAAAACCAAAAAATGTCATAAGATTTTAACAAAACATTTTGCGACTTTATTTTATTAGGTTTTAGTCAAAGTAAAACAATAATATTATTAGAAATAATAATATGCCACTATGGGATTTAGTATTTGAAGACAAATCAAGTATGTGACAGGTGGCAGATGTATTATCAAAGCGATTGACATTATTTAACACTTGTGTCATGATCAAAAAGATTATGCGGACGTGTTCAAAAACAATAAAATAATTATCAATTTGGTTAACCCTTTCGCTTGAAGAGGAGGAGGAATCTATCAGCCACCTTCTCTGCAATTGTCCGGCTCTATCTAGACGAATATGGAAAACCCTAGGCTCTCCTTTCTTCGACAACTTGAATGACCTCAGTTCAGCTAGCATCAAAGACTTGCTTGAGTTCATCCATTCTTCGAAATGGCTTGAATAGGCTTCTCGACTTGCAGTAAGGCAGATCTTTCAACTTGTGGTATCACAACGGGCTCACTCCGTAGCCTACGTGTGTCTCTCGGCAAGTCCCAGGCCAAGACGGCCACTTTAACCTAACCTAACTCTTTCGCTACAAATTTTTACTGGGAAGGTTAAATTTTAAGATTTTACGATTAAGGGTTCCATGTGGTTATATCAGCCACATTCCATAAGACATTTTTTAATTTTTATACTCAGACCCTGTATTTTAAAGTGTTTTTCTATGAGAGCAATCACATCGCATAAGGAAAATTTGAATATATCTTCATATACTTCAGCCAACAATTAAACAAAAAGTATTTAAATGCAAAGAACACGTCAAATTAAAAAGTTATCTAATTTGTCTGCTTCTTCTTTCTTTACTATATCAAAATATAGCATTAAAAAACGTGTGTACTTCTCTTCTTTAAACTTAAATATTCACTTTATGAATTTTGTAGTTTTCCTGAAACTTCAAACTATTCCAAGGACCAATACTTACTTACTTACTTAACTGGCCATAACAACCCGTTATCGGGTTACGGCCTGCCGCAAAACTTCTCTCCAGGCGCCTCTGCCTCGCGCGTGCCTTCTCCAGTTGGTCACACCAAGGGATACCAGGGCCTCTTCCACTTGGTCCTTCCACCGGAGACACGGCCTCCCTCTTCGCCGTCGACCGCCAACCATCGCATCGAATACCTTCCAAGGACCAATAAAAAAATGTATTCCTGGAACCATAGAGGGTTCAGACGTCCACAAAGTAGCATGTTGCCATATGGCAACAAAATAGCGAAAGGTTTAACATTTGTGTTATGATCGAAAATATTATGCAGAAGTGTTCAAAAACAATAAAATATTTATCAATCTGCTTAAGCAGCCAACATGCCCAACCAGTAATTAAACACCTGGTATTTTCTTACTTTTTATGTCAATGTGCATATGTTTTTATTCATAATCGATGTAATAATTGCATATAATTATTATAGTAATTGCATTTAACATGACAAAATGAAAATACATCCTTTCTTCTCGTTATATAAAAACATTAAAGTACACTTTGGACAACATAGAATGGGGAAAATATTAGCCAAATAATCGAAAAAAAAGTTATTAACGGTGGCAGAACGTAAAGCAAGTATTAGCACAAAAAAATGTAATTTCAACAGTTCGCTGCCATTACTAGCATGACACGCAAAAATCAATCATAAGTTATTCTTAATATTCCAAAAAGTGCTCGATCGATAATCCCACAAGCACAAAGTATTTTGTATGAAAATGGAATTAATCGTTTTTAAATGAATATTACAGAAAAACTAAATGGTCACTGATGGTTTATCGTAGATAAACCTGCAGATCAGAGGCCGATTGCACGAGCACCTTCAGTCCCGGCATGAAACCGGCGCACTGTGAAAAATCCGAACCGAAGGCGAGTTGTGTTTGCGTTTGCAGCGCATTTCCATAGTCGCCCACCTGGATGCACTGCACAATCTGATTGAGAGCAGTTATGGTGGCGGTATTGAGCTGCAAGCAACGCAAGAGTTAAAACAAAAATTTAAGCCAGTTAAACTCTATAAAAACTTACCCTATTATCGCGCAGACAATCGTATAGATTCTCCAATCGTTTGGCCACGTCGACAAATTTTCGCTTGGTGCGCTGCAAAAATCTTAGATAATTGACGGCACAACAGCTGCTATGGTAAAGGAACACATACCGGATCGGCCGCCGTTGCCAAGCATTGGTTTTTCAACTCCTCCAGCACAGTCTGCAAGTAGATGTATTCTTCCGGTAGTGGCGGCTTCTCTTTTGGTGGTTCCGGCTGGCGTTGTGGCTGCGCCGGCTGCTCAATGTAGCCTACATTTGGTGGCTGTGCATTCCACGCCTGCTGCTGTGCGCCCACCGCTGTCGTCTGGAAGTTCATTTGCTGCGAAGCCGCATTTGGGGGCAGATTGTTGTTTGGCGGCATGGCTGCCGGATTTAGATAACCACTATTGCCACCCATGTTGGGCATGGCACCAGCATTCTGCTGCATCGGATTCAATATGCCGCCGGCTGTGGGTGGTGGTGGCGGCCCAGGCTGAAAATTGACGACACAAGCAAAGTTATTTTATGCTGACGACATAGATAAACCAATTGGAAAAAAACTAAGTACTTGATATTGCGCATTCGGATCCATATAGCCGTTTTGGTTTTGATTCGGATCGGAACCGAAAATTGGATGTGTGATGGGCGCCGCAGATGCAGACTCGGACTTCTTATGCTGTGTAGGAAAAAACAATGAAAATAATTTATGAAATATAAATCTGTGATCCAAGAAATATGCAAACAGGCAACCCAAAAAAATGCTTCAACAGGTTAGTACAACTCACAACAAAGTGTTGAAGTTATGATTAGAAGACCTTGCAATGTCTGAAGCAATCCGAAAATTGTTGTTGCAGTCTTATAAAACATTTCATTCCAACAACAGTTCCATGAAAAACACAACCAATTCTAACAAACCAAACAAGATACCTGATGAACCAAAAGTTTTTGAGGAACTATGTTTTGATGAAAAACTGTTGTTGTATTGTGAGTAACCAACTGTGGCTGTGGTCTGACGTTGCGTTTTTCGTGGTTTATTATTTGTTGCCATCTGCGCGTACCGGCGTGTTTAGCCGACATTTCATTATTCCGATCGTACATGTTCTACATATATTTGAATATCAAAATATTATAATTAAACAGAACACATTTAAAAAGGTTTCTAGGTATAAATTTGTGCTCATATAGAGTTAACTATCTTTTGGGGTTTGAACCACCCAAAACCCACCCTGTGTGCGCCAATGTTAATTTCGAATCGGAATTTTTCAATTATATATTTTGTAATAACTGCTGTGTTCAAAATAACGTTCCCCATCTTAATAACATTGCCTCAAGTTAATTATTTCCATTTAAAAATTATTTGTTCATTGACTATTCACATTTATAATTGAAGCCTCAAATATTCTAGCAACTTACTGCCCGTGATGACTTCAATGCCGGTGGGTCATTCCAACCGGGTGGTGGCGTTGGATTCCGCTGCAAGTTTTGCATTGGCGGTGGCGGCATGGCTGCCTGCTGTGGCATTGTTTCACCCATATAGGAATTGCCACCACCGCCATATGGCGATGTGTTGAAAGAAGCCGGCTGCATGAGCGTTGGACCCTGTGTCTGCGTCAGCGGCACCGAATTGAAGGGACTCGGGTTGAAGGCATTTGGCGCTGCTGATATGGGAGCGGCCGGTGCTGGCATGGCAGCAGGATTATAGGGCGCACCATAGCCCATAGATGCAGCAGAAGCCACCGATGGATCCAGCACATATTTGGAGCGTGAATGTAAGCTACCGCCGCCACCCTGCGAACTGGCATTGCTTAGCGGTCGCGGTGGCTGTGCGAACGCTTCGCTGGCGATATGTGCCACGCCTGGTGGCTTAGCAGCAGCGGGCGTTGCAATTGGTTGCGCTGCCGGATTGAAGATGGAGGGCGTAGCGGCTGTTGGCGCCGTTGGTAGCGGAGCTGGAGCGGAATTCCAGCTATTAGCTGGGAATGAATTTTGCAGCGGTAACGAAGCGCCACTAGCCGCACCTGGATAGCCAAATGGCTGTGAGGCGGGCAGCGAAAATGAACCACGCTGCTGTTGTTGTTGTTGTCGAGCGTAAACACTTTGTGGTTGCTGTTGTTGCTGCTGCTGCTGATTGTAGGCGCCCTGCGAATGAGCGTTAGACGCAGCTGGCTTGTAGTTGACAGTATTGTAGATGCGCTCGCGCAATGCCACCAATTCGGTGTTCTGATCGACCGATCCCAATGCAAATATGTACGCGAGTGCAGCGGTAAGAGCGCCCTGCGCAGCCAACAAGCCGCCATATTCGGTTATAAAGTCTGCAAAGCGTTCGCCCAAGTCCAGCGCAAAGCCCTGTTGTTCCAGCGATTTGCTCATCAGCATCACAACCTCGGCCAGCTCTTGCAGCTCGGCGGTGTTCAGCTTGTAACTGGTATTCACATGCTCCAGCTGCTTTAGCTGATGCCAGGCAGCGACCAGCTTGTCAATGCTACCCGCGCATACATAGCACAGCATGGCATTGCGCGTGTACTCCAGGTTGGAGGGGAACTCCTCCAGCAGCCGATCGCCCAGGCGCTCGCATATGTCAACCACTTTGCGATCGCTATGCTTAAGTGCAGCCACCAAAGCTTCCTTCCAGGAATCCACAGTGCAACGATTTACAAAGTCCATCCAGTCGCGTGTCACAAGCGCCGAAATGAGACTCGATAATTCGCTCTGCTCCCGTTGCAGAATGCGATTTTGAATGCGTGACAGAAAATCAATGCCTGCCGTGGAGGCAATGATTAAAGCCTCTGCAGTGCGATTGGACTCCATGCACAATTCCACGGCAGCCTCCAAGTTGCCAGTGAGCACAGCCTCCGTAACGAGACTGTCCGGATCTGAGAATAAGAGAATTTGTTAAATGTACACAGACAACAATGAACTAAGACAATTGATTGTATTAATGATTTTGCATTAGCAAATACTCACGTTCGCCACATGGAATCTTGAATTGAGGCGCTGGTTTCGAGTCATAGTCGTTATCGAGTTGTTTCTGTGCAGCAGCGATGCCATCGAATAAGGCATTATTATCCACCGGTTGCTATAAAATAAATTCGGGCTCAGCATTAAAAGTTAGTCAAAATTATGTCTAACAAAAATATGTCCAACAAAAATAAGGTAAACAAAAATTGTCGATGTTAAAACAATGAAAAGACAGCGCAATCTTACCGAATTATCATTGCTACCGTCAGTGCTCGGATCGCATTCAACCTCCGAAGAGTCACTCTACGCAATTTCAAGTTAGTTAGAATGGCGCAATGTGAAATGAAGATGATGGAGGTATTAGTAAGATTAACACAACTGTTCGCTATTCCAAGCTACAAATTCATACAACTGTGTAAATGCCACTGCGGCAACTAAACTAAACAAATTAGGAGCGATAATTAAATTACGAGAAGAGTACAATGTGTGCATAGATGCTCGAAAGCGATAAGGCGAACAAAAAACCAAGATGACAACAGCGGCAGCGCAATGCTGTATGGAGAAGCAGCGACAACAGGAAGCGGTACAGATAAGACGAAATTGAATATTCAACTAAAATGTTTATGAGCATAACTGAAAATGTTTGAACTAGTAACTCAGAAAAGCAGAAGAAAATAAATAAATTCCATACAATTGTATACACATATGGCAAACAACAATGGCACAGAGAGGAACATTTCTTCTGTGTTTGTAGTGTAATTGTTATGAGACATCGTAGTTGAAGAAATGAACTTTCGACACATATGGCAAAAAAATTAGTTGAAGAAATGAACTTTCGACACATATGGCAAAAAAATTACTTGCAAGAATGAGTTCTAAGCCAATTTCATTTTGAAGAGCTTTTCGGGTATATTAGGTATACCCGGTATAATCTGGTCTTATTTTTAATTTAAAAATTAATTTGAAACCTATCTCAAAATCCCAATTCTGTGAATTCGAAACAGATATTCCAATAGGAAGGGTACACGTCATAATACAGAGATATATGTACTTAATTTATGTAACCCCACACATATTAAAACTTTTAAGCCATATTCGTAGTTCTCAGATACGATATGTTTCTATAGAAGTGTGAATTTTACTGTAAATTTAAGAAAATTATATGCGGCATGCACTCACATGTGTCAAGTTGGAAATGCGATTGGACAGCTCGTCCACGCCGTTTTTTTGCTGCTCATCCTCTTTCACGTATTTGGCAAATTTGTTGTCTACATCATCCTTGTTGTAGCCTGTGGTAAATGTGAATTGTTAGTTCAAAATCCACCCACTTTGCAATATATAACATGGAGCATTTCATGCGAAGCAGGCAGTCAAGAAAGTCTCAGATTCTGAAATTCGTCTATGTTCGGGTTAATTGTACTACAATTGGTTCTCAAAATGGTGGTTTAAGACTTAATGCTTGTTTATAAAATTATATAGTTACCTACGTCCTAAACGATAGCATCATTTCACTTCATGAAAGATTATGCATAAAAGTTGACATTAATGGTCCATAAATGGTAATATTTTAAATCTTCAATGTTGCTTTTCTACATGAAAAACAACTAAATTATGAATTTGGCCCTAATTTTCTATATAAAAACTATTATCTATATTTTATCATACATTCGAGCAACAAGTTTCGAAACATTCTTGCCTCATTATGCGTTAATTCTTATATTTTAATAATAAAAATTCGAATACTCTTCACTCTTCATAGCATTTTAGGTGTAAAGTTGCTATGGTAGCAATCTGTCGTTACAATTGCTTTCGAAAACATTGCGAAAATTCAAAAATTGCTACTATAGCAACTTAACACGTTGACTGCCACGGCAAATTTCAGAATTCCAGTCTAAGAAGCCAATGTCATTTAATGAACGAATATGACAAGTAAACACACTACGAGATAACTCCTAGTCGGCGTCCTAGCAAAGAATGCAATCTACGAGTTATCTCGTAGTTGGCAGTCAACGTGTTAACACCTAAAATGCTACAAAGAATGAGTGCCGCTAGTATTAAGATGCCTCAGACAAAAAATATGTGTTCCTATGAACATTCAGAACCAATTGAAGTGCATTTAATCAAAATATACACGAATTTTAGTCTCGGCCACTATTTTTCTGTGCCGTTTCACATTAAGTGCCCCATAAGTTACCGAGCAGATTCAGCATTTCCTCCTTGGGATTGACCTCAAAATTCGCTTTTATGAAATACCACAAGTAACGTCCGTTTTGATCGGGCATCTGATCCGCGCGCTGCCGACAATAATCAATATAGTTGGCCTCGCTTAAAGAACGCTCCAAAGCGTTGGCGCGTTCCACAAGCTCTGGTTCGGTGACTACTTGTGATACACTGACACTCTTCGATTTGCCATTGAAATGCACCAACTTGCCACCAAACTGCAATTAATGTAATATAAAAATTTGTTGTGCCAGTGAAGCAAAATCAATTCATTTTCAAAATTGCATACGAACCCCAAAGGATACACCGCACTGCCGTTTAATCCACTTAGGTGCGCGTTTCAAATCATTGTAGATAATCTGCGTTGCTTGCTGTGAAATGGGCGCCTGCGCAAACTGATCCATGCCAGGAAAAGAATCAGCAATCTTATTGGCCGTCTGCACCTGTTGTTGCGTGCCGCCGAATAGCGAATAAATTGAGACGTTGCCGTCTAAGCTGGCACTGGCTATGAGTGCCGGATTGCGTGGGCACCATTGCACGTCTGAGTACCAGGTAGCCGTAGTTGCCACCTCAGAGAGTATTTCGCCTTCAGGCAGTTCAGTGTTGGGATTCCAGCAGTAGATGCGATTGTCCTTGCCGCAAGAGACCATCAGGTCTGAGTCGCGTGGACACCACGACATACCAAGCACACCACGCTGATGGATCTGCATTGTTTTGGCCGGCGCTGTGGCATAGCGCAAATCCCACAGCTGCACAACTGGCGCCTGGTCGTCCTCAGAGGCCAGCCACACTTGAGTGGCGGCCTCCGGGTGCCACTGTATGGCATGCCAGCGTACACGCGACTGAGTGTCAGACAGCTTGATGATCTGCTCGCTCTTGCGCAGATCCCAAATTACACAGCGCGAGCTAAATACGGACGCAAGTATGTGTTGCACTTGGCGATTCCAAGCGACATTCTGCACGTCTTCCAGCGGCTGCGTTTTGGTGCCCGGGTTCATGTGTGTCGTTGTGTTGTTCAGATCCCAAATAAAGATTTCCGATTCCGAAGCACAAGAAGCGAGCAGATTCGTTTGAAACGGATTCACATCGAGGCCAGTTACAGGGCCAGTGTGTTTATCTTGGCGCGCAATCAGCCCTTCCTCCTTGGCGAGCAACTTGGCTGCAGAATAGATCATCACATGACCACCCTCGCAGCCACCCACAATCAAACCGTTACGGTGCGTGCCATCAAAGCCAGTGGGACTCCATATGATCTTTTGAAACCTGCCAGAAAGAAGGATTTCCAAGTCAGTTGCTGTACTGGCAAATGTTACACAAATGTTACGACCACGAACCTGTATTGACTAGGCAGACTAGCCTTCAACTCCAAATCATAGCTAGGGTCACTGAAGTTGGTCGAGTAGATTTCTAGCGTTGAACTGGCGCTAGAGTCAAACTGTTGCGCCGCTGTGCCGGCCGCCAAATAAATGGGGTACTGTGGTAGCGGCGACCAGGCGATGTTTACTGTTTTTTGCAATTCCTTGATTTTCATGTTGGCCAGCAACACTAATACCAACAATAATTACACAAAAATCTGCAAGAACAAAATTAAAAATGAATTTTCTCAGGAAGGACAGAAGCAACATTGACCGCATCAACGTTATTTAGGTCGCGCTCACAACAACAACTCCCGGCTCAGTTTATCACACAACTTCACATTCTTGAACCGCATTCAATCAACACTGACATAGAGCCAACGAAAAGTGTACCCGTCATCAATTTTCATCGCAGACTTCTAACATGAATTTTGTTTTGCACTCAGGCTGTTAGCAGCTTAAATTCCTACACAGTTGCTGTGCCACGTAAAAACTCACCAGTTGAAATTTAATTTGCAGCTGTTTTGGCACAATTTAATGGTACTAAATTGTTGCAAAAAAAAATTTCGAATACACCTCAACGAATTTAACTCACTGCTGACAAGAATACGGGAAATCTGAAATCTGCTGTCGGTGTTTTTGCCAAGTGATGCCAACTTCACTTGTCACCATTGACAATCTAATTGGAAAAGACAATTTAAAGAGCGGGGTGGGAATTGGTTTGGGCATAAACAAATTTTAAAAATATTCAAACCACACAGTAAATGGACTTGGTACGGATATAAAAACCAAGCTTATTATTATACAAAAAGAAATGTCATGTTTAAAACAATACCAAGAGAAACCAATATCAAAATAGAAACATGGAACATGATTTTATATATCGCGCTACTTAGCTGTTTGAAATCGATTGACATCACTAAAATATTTAAATTTTCTTTTGGGTAATTTCCTGATGTATTTATATAAAAATACTTCCATCTACAGCCTAAAAAAGTTAAGAATTTCAAGCGGTCATAGCTTGTTCAGTTTTATTCATTATTTCGCATATGGTCGGTTAAAATACATTTTTTCAATTTAGAAATATTGTATATTGACCAACAAATTATTCATAGTGCAGATAAGCACAGCAACTCTGTTCGAGTTAATATAATTTCAGTGCTGCCAACTCACACTGTTTTACTCCAGCTGTATTTCAGCCAACGATTTTTACTTTTCTGCATTTTAAAAACATTTCTATATTATTTAATCAAACAGGACACACTTAAGCATTCTGTTTTATTTCCTTATGCTTATTAATCGTATGACGTAAAGAAATCTTAACAGGAGTTACTAATTCACCAGTTTTTAGAATTCAGGGTACGAAATATTCCGTTGAAATGAGTTTGGCACCACTATGAATTTTCATTTCTTGTCGTATGTTGCGTGCGTGTTGTTGGAGTACGGATCGAGTAAATTTCAGTTGTTAAAATATCGGCGATTTACATAGAATTTGCTCCTTTACTTAAAAACAAATAAAAAGGTATAAAGAAGTTCTTTGAAAGAGCAGTAGAACGTAATTGTGCAGTGACGAAATCATACATCTACAAGTATCGATTGAAAAAAGTGGTGTGAGAACAAAAAATTAAAAGGAGAAGCAGATAAAATCACGCAAAAAGAACTTTGTAGCAAATATATCGGAGCAAAGTACATACGTATACCGAAGGGATTCGAAAAGACGAGAAAAGTAAACGGCAACCAATCCTGAAGCAGCAGCAAAATCCGAACGCACAAAAACTCGATCGAATATTAATGTAAATTAAGTTGAAATTAGTTTTAAGTAAAATAGCGCGCGAGCGTTGAAACAGCGAAAAAAATAACTAGTTATCAAGGATTCATTTCCCCACTACTTGCCGCAGCAAGTGTGCAATTGACCGACGACTGAAACCACCGAAGCATTCAGAAAAGAGGCAGAAACTCTTGATTCTCAAACGACGACAGCATGCAGATTTCGTGCAAGTGCTTGAATTTCATTGCCAGCAGCAACAGCCAGGCGTCCGGAGGCGCAGCTGTTGGCACGGCCGCAGCGGCTACAACAGCTGATGTGGTTCCAACTCCAGCTAGCGTCGGCACGCAGCCGGCCGGCGCGTCCCATGCCGACGACGACTGCAGCATGTCGGCCGGCTACGTCGGCAACAATGCATCCAGCAATCTGCCCGCCGCGCTCATGCAGGCATTCTTGCAAAAATACCCGAGGAACTTTATTTTCTACTCGCAGTGCATGGACTTTTTCAAGCAGGTAAGCGCCAATCAGAGAATATCGTCAACGGTGTCTAACTAAAATGTTTTGCTATAAGGGCAGTGGAAATGATGGGCCCAGTGACTTCTTGTTAGGAAATTAATTTTATGGTATGACATAATTAGCGATTTGCTATTCAAGCGTCGCATACGCACCCCACGCCTCAGCTGCTTCTGTTATTTAATTAAACGGGCACTCTGGGTGCAAAATGTTGATTAGAAATCTGCACAAATGTCAAGGAAAGGTGCACTGCAAAGCAATTTGGCGTCTCTGCAAACAAAAAAAATATATACGAAAGTTGCGATTTATTTTATTGCTAATTGTGGTTGATTGATTGTATTTGTTGTCGGTTTTATTTCAATAGTTCAGAGCATTGAAATAGTGATTTAACAAGCGAATAAAAACGGATGTATAAACGGAAGCGTCTTATTATTATATTTGTATTATTTTGTTATTATATTCAAGCTATTATATATTCAAGTATATTTTAAAGCATAGTAAAGTATTTTTTACATATTCAAATCTAAGTCAAGAAATGTGAATTTTATATTGCCGGAAGATCGAAAAGTTGTAATGATTGCAGGACACGAAATAATTGACACTTCTATAAGGGCGTGCAGCAGACTTTTCCAATTTTTGCAGCCATAATGAAGAAATATAACTTTTTTTTTCTCATAATTGCTTCTAAAAAGTTTGGAGACACTGCTGTTGAACTAGAACTTTTCTACCGACCTTGTTAAACCAAAAATAGCTAACGAAAACAATGCATGCTTCTAATAATCCATTTTATCAGATCACACAGTGGTTTATGTCAGATTTCTGGTGAGAGAGATAAGTTATTAGATTTATCCAGCCTTTTTTAGGAACAATTTCAAGCTTGTTTGTGCATAAGTCCAGCTTAAAATTTAGCTCCCTGATAGCAGTATCTGAGTTTGAATGATTCGCAAGTACTGAGTTTAAAAAAGTATAAGAAGGATGTATAGACTCAATGCAGACTACGCTAGTTCAATCGACATAATTTGAAAAAACTACTGGGCAAACCTGTACAAGTTTTTAATAATCTATTCCCTTTACCCACTGTTTTAATGGGCTATTTAGATGTGGCGTAAGCAAAAGTTATCTGCAGCTATATGTATTCGAAATTATCTTAAAGCCTTTTACGTCAATTTACGCTTTCCAGATACACCATTCGCAATCAATCGACATTAGCGAAGAAGGATTTGATTGCATGCTTAAATATGCTTAACATATCTTAATAATAACAATCCACATATGAAAACATCATAAACTAGATGTATATATATATATATATATATATATATATATGTGTGTGTGAATGTGTTTGTAGCATAGCATAGCTCAATTAATACATAAAATATAACATCATAGCACATAATGAATGGGTATATAACGAATACACATGCATATATGTACTGTGTGGGTATGTTTGTGACGCTGTATGTTGGTATTTTAATAATAAGTGTATACCGTACATGCGGCCATACTCGTAGACTATAGCCCATTTATTTATAGCTCTTTGTGTTGTCAGTTTTTTTCGATTCCGCATTTTCTTCTTACTCGTCTCTCTTGCTACAATACGTTACTTTTGCTTTTTGCCTGAAAATGCTCGCTGCTCACTCGGCCTATGTAGTATTCTTTGTTTTTTGTTCAGTTCTTGTCATTTCATATCATTCGCGCGTAACAAAACGTACAGCTGAACACAGTGTGCCGGCTGCTGCTGTTGCCACTGCCACCAACGCTACATACATCTTCGTTTTGTGCTGCGATCTTTCCCATTATTACCTTTAATTCAACAGTATCAGACTGGACCTTTCGAAAGGATAAGAATTCTATAAACAAAGTGGTAAACGTTGGACCATTTGGGCTTTTAACTTTTCCACCCGTCTGCTCGGTATGCATACCTGGATCGTTTCTATTCTAATTTATTCAGTTGCATACTCGGTTTTATACCTAATTTTCTATTTCAGTCCGAACTCGGTTTTATGCCGTGTGCGGATCGTTTTTGGACTTCATGATATGCCGTTTTTCTGTTTTTCGTTTGTTTTGCCAGTTAGCGTTGTGTCGATTGTTTTGCTCTGCTCATATTTTCGTTCCATCGTTTCATGGGTAGGGCACCAGAACGGCTCGTTTTCACTTGCTTGTCGGCACCACACGTCGTCGCAGACCGCTCCCTCCCCGTTCTGCTCGGCGCTGAGCTACCCTACGATGCGCTATCATATCGTATCATTTACCCCGCTCGGCACCCGCTGCACCAGTTGCCCCTCCTGCAACGCCAGCGTCAGCGCAACCAACCAGCCAACACCGCAGCCCAGCCGTTGCGGCAGCCGGTCTGGCTGCTTAGTGTGCCGTACTATGCGCGCTCAAGTCTTGAAGGCTTGTTTGGTTACCAACTCACCAAAATGGGTAAACAAGTTGTTGCTGTTGCTGCTCTTACCGTGGTTGTATTTGCTTTATTTCATTTTATTTAATTTACTCCCCGTTTAGCATTGGTTGTGTGCGTAATTTATTCTGCATGCTGCTGAATTCTTATTTCTAAAAGTATTTGTTTCATTTTTCTCATACCTTTTCGCACCTACAGTCTGCACAACTACAAATTTTATAGGAAATTTACAGATATTTTCATTTATAAAGTATTTATATTTATGTTCGCTTCTGTACCTCGAATCCAATTAATCACGGCAGTCAGATGTTGTGTTTACTTGTTGTAGCACGGCATAGCGGATGGCATTTTCTTACATAATGTATTCAACACGTGTTTACATGAACACAATTTGTCAACTGTTTACCACTCGCAAAGTTTTCGACCCCATTACAGTCTATCAATCAACCATAAGGACACTGTTCTGATATACAATTTCATGACAAATTTTCCAACAAATTGTCGGATGTTCCTAAGTTCTATGGTAATTTCCATAGACCACGGTTCGAATAGTCTATTAAAACTTTTTAGAATTGTAGATTCAGCTGGCCTCATCTGCCTAAAGAAGAAGACCGTTTAATGCTATGGACCCACTTGTCTGTCATACAATAAACAAAGTGCATATGAATGTCTTGAGAATTTAAAGCTTCACTTATCTATTGGCATTTATTTACTCAATTAGATAGATAGATTTATTTGGCGTTTATTGCATTGAGACCATTACTGATCTATTGTGCCCCCTACAGATCGTTAGAAAACATCTCCTAGACCTACCGACCTAATGAAACTTAGTACCTCACGGGGGTCCAGTTACTTTCGTTCTTCTCTACAAGCCAGTATAGGCCCAGGTATCGCCTCCTGCTACGACAGACTGCTTCACAGCGCAGTATGATGTGATTCGGCGTTTCCTCTACAGCTCCGCAAAATCTGCAGATTCTTACCTGTTCTATATGGATTGTATTCATGTGTTTCCTCAGTCTGCAGTGTCCAATTAGAAGTCCGGTAATCTGTCTAAGCTAGTTTTTCCTCAGCCTGAGGCACTCCTCGCTCCATTTGGGGTTATATCTCTTAATGAAGATTCTGGATTGTCTAAGACCCGAAGCGCTGTACCAGTGTTCTGAATTCCTGGTTCTTTCGTCGAGTCTTAGTGATCCTGCTAGGGCATTCCTGCCCAGACCAATAAAAGGCTCTGTTTACTCAACTAACTACAAGAAGACTTAGTACAAGAAGAATTTGCTGTATCGCAACCTGTACAACTGTATCAATGTTAAACAGTCACCAGTTTATTAAACTTGGAGACTAAAAACACATATTAACAGACTTTGACTTGAACAAAAGGGAGTCTACAGGCTCTATAGAGAAGTGAAAAAAACAGCTCCACATCCACTTTCACTGTGACGCTTTGTTGACTTGAAAAGAAAGACATACACTGACAGAGCATTCGTGAACTGTGTTAACATAATGAGTCATCGTAACTAATGAGTCACGTAATTTTTATTAAAAATAAATACCCTTCATTAAGCAAACAACAATTTGTTTTTATGTTTTATACAAAATAATATATTTTTGTTCTAACTTTTGCTTATTTCTTAACTTTAACTTATTCCTTCAAATATGTGTTTTTGTTTTTCATTACCTAAAATAATGCATAACAAAATAATAAATAATGCCAGCAATGAGGTAAACAAATACTTAAATAGTACTAACTGGCAGCTGTACCAACTCCCATAGCGCAATGCTTTGCACCATTTCCTCGCTGCCCGCTCTTGGCCATGTCTCACTTACACTATGAATAATTAACAATACTTTTCATTTATGCATTTGTTTAAACTTATTTGTTAATTTTGTTTTGTTGTTGTTGTGGTGCATTTTATAAGGCATTTGCATTTTAAGGGAATCCATTAAATTGCGATACGCCACTATCGGCCGAGGCATGCGAAATTCACATTAGAGCTTGTCAACTGTTGTTTATGCATTGTTTTCAATTTGCCGAATAGAATGAGTGTAATTTAATAAGCTACGGATCCAATGCATTTCACACACAACAGTTCTAATTGTAATTGGAAATTGAAACTGATCCGATAACGTTCCACTCAAATTAGCGTTATTCGTCTAGACTGACTGATCTAATGTGGCTGCAATTAAAAGTTGTGTTACTATCTAAGTACTTGTAGCAGATATTCAATCGTTACGACAAGCTTTCGCCTAATATGTGAGACTCTTTCATGCTCTTTCTTTTTGTAGATACAATGCCCATTATTATTATTATTGATGGGGATAATGCACTGCGACCTAGTAGATCTATTGTGCCCTCTTCTTGGACTTCAATGACTATCAGTGAGTCCAGTATCCGAGAGGAATTTTAGTATGTTTCCTAAACCTCTGGATACCCAGTCTGCGTCCGATATGAGATGGTCTCCCAGGTGCTTATTTCTCTTATGCATGAGTACAGGGCATTTTCCTAGTATATGTATTGCAGTCTCGTTTTCCTGCAAGCAGAACCTGCCATACCCGTTTTCAGGGATTCCTAATTTAGTTAGGTTAGGTTAGGTAGGGAAGGGTGTGTGCGTCCCAAGGGCAGCACTTCCACTCGGAGGCCAAAATGGCCCATTATGAATCCCTTTTTAGAAGATTCTGGAGCTAGCCACTGGCTCTCAGTTCGGGGCAAACCAATTCGACCTCTTGATGAAGGAGAGTAGATCTGAAATTTCAACTATTGCTGTGCAGGCCAAGTCTGCCAGGAACTTTGACCCCACGGAGACGGCGTTCCTGCAGAGCCGGGCAGTGGCACAGGTAGTGTTGGACCGTTTCCACTTCTTCCTCATCTCCACAGCTTCTGCAGACATCACTGGACGAGAGGCACATTTGATAAGCATGGATCCAATGGCGCAGTGTCCAGTAATGACTCCAACAAGCTTCCTAATAGAGGTTCGACTCAGAGACAATACATAACATCCTAATTAAGTTAGATGATAGTTCAATTTACAATGCCCTGTAAGCATTCCCGTGAAAATCCTAAGATTATTTTTTGATAAGGTCATACATTCCTCGAAACGTTTTCTATTGTAGGGTCCGATAACCAGCTTCGAGTGCTCTAGACGTGGTTGATTTTCCCAGTATTGATTCCTTCTGGTTGTCTCGTCTTTTCTCATTCGGATGGAGGAAGCTTCTTTTCCCAACCCACAAAAAGGTTCTGGGCCGACAAAGGGTGTGGAAGCTCCCCTCCTTGCCAGCCGATGTGGCCCGGAACCCAAAGTACCCAGACCTTGTTGTAACGGCCAAGTTCATTCAGCTTCTCAAGGCACTCCAGTACCAGTTTTGAGGACACCTGGTAGCATAATTGCCGCTTGGCAATCTGATAGAAAGGATGGCAATCTTCCGGTTCCGCTAATTCTTTACCAGATTGAAGTGAGCACACCTTTCAATGGCGTAAATTTCCGCCTGGAAGAGAGTGGTGTGCTTTCCCGTAGGTTCCGAGTCCGTTTTACAATGTCCATTCTTTAGTCATAATTGCTTTGAAAAATCAGTACAATACGATACAAAATATGTATATCAATTGATTGATTTAACAAACACTTAAAAATGTATAGATATGTATTTAAGAATGAAAAATGTTGAAAAAAATTCACAAGTATCATCAAAATCAGTAAATTTTGCGCACTGATTTCATGTTTTCAAAAATCAATAAAAAATATTTTAAAAAATCAGTACATATGTACTAGGCACCGGGATCCCGGACTTTTTCCAGTCCCGAAAATCCCGTGATTCAAATCCTTTAATCCCGGGATTTTCGGGATTGCAAAAGATTGCTTCAAAGTTCAAATGAAATAAATTTAAAAGCACAAAAACCCAATTACTTATCTGAGGGAGGAGGGAGGAGATAGAGGGCGTCTTCTGCAAAAGGCTTATAATTATTGACTAAGCATTCAACCAACAAGTGTTGAATCTGAAAGATGTTTCTTTTCAGCAGGGTTTATTTGCAATAAATTTCGCTTTAGATTAGAGGAAAAAACACTTAATGCCTTTGTATTTTAAAGATCTCAGTTTTTAGTTAATCAAAACGCTTAACTTTTTTATCGAAATAATCGAAGTAAAACTAAAAGTACAAACAAATTAATTATTTTATTTTCTTTATCAAATATGCATATATATGCACTTTATGATACATCTGTTGCAAAGCAATAAGTTATGTTTAGGTGTAATTTTTGGATAAAACAAAATGTTATCAAACAGAAGTTAAATGTCAAATGAAAAACTTGTAAGTTAAACAAAATGTGATTACATTCAAGATAAAAAATCGTAAAAATACCCCAAATGTGATTAAACTGTGTCTATTTTAATGGTAAATATATTATAAACAAGTATTTATGCAATTTGGAAAAATTGTTTTATTTAAAAAAATTGTTATATGAATCCCGGGATTAAATCCCGGGATTCCGAGATTTGACTTTTCAATCCCGAAAATCCCGGGATCGCTTAATGGCAAAAAATTGCAATCCCTAACTTATGTACTTATACTAAATACATCAGCACATTTACTTAATTTATATAAAACTCACTAAGCTCCCAAATCGTATTCCAAATAAATATTTTGTATTATATGTTCTCATATCTTAGTTGCTTTCACCTCGCACTGTACACAAGTATTCCACATACATACCTCATAAATCCCTCTGCACATTAGTGTCGAAATGATTTGGGTGAAGTTTTTTTTTTATTAATTTGTTCATAGTTTGTGTAAATTATCTATGACATTAAAAAATTTGCCATTACTTTATATATATTCGTTGAAATATATCGCAAAAAAAATTCCGCTTTATATATTGTTTATGACATTAGATATGCTGTTTTATTGTTATTTTGCTGATATTGTTGTTTTCGAAATAATATTGCGGCCACCGTGACTCATGGAATAGCGTGTTAATGATTCAAATGGCCATTTCACCAACAGCGAATAAAAATATATGGTTTTTTTTTTAAGTCAGAGTTAAAATGAGCCATAACCTGCACACACTGTATAAACACCTCAAGATTAACGATTAAGGGTTATTACTCCAAATTAAAATCACTTAATCTTAATCTAAATAAAATTAACTGGGATTGATGAGCTGCTTTCTGACGACCATACCGACTTTGTTTTCTTAGATTTGCTCTTAGATTAGGACAAATAAAAGCCTAGAGATTTTATAACTAAAGACAGATACTGCAGAACACATCAATGAGATGCAGTGTGACCCAGAAGGGTCACCATCTAGTAGAGAAGGACTCCATTAAGAAGGAGGATTCCATTAAGACAATGAGCTTAGCTGACCATACAATGTAAATGTGATTTTTTTAACACACAATAACCAGTCAATTGTTCAGGTTTAAACTGGCGTCTTTATTCCATGCTTCAGTTCCGTACATATCTTTGCTGCTTGCGACCCCGAACCGCAAAGCGCCGGCAAAATGATTGTACAATTAGATTGCATCTTCGTCGAGTTGCAGTTCACCGTTCAGCGGTGCTGATAAGATTTTGCTTAATCAGTGAAGTTAGCATTTATACAAATGTACATATATGGACTTTCCATTGTTGTGTAGAGCTTTGATTGGTTTATACAGCAAAAAAAGTTGTTTATTTTTAAGCCATAAAAACTCTCATAAAGTACAACAAAACTTGATTATTTTTATTATACAAAAATTTTAGTACACACTGTTCGTTGAAGCAGGAGATGCAAACGTGGCTGTAGGCGCGTCTTTGAACTCAACTCATTTACCTTTAACAGACAGGATTGACAGCCCTTGGATAAAGTAATGATGCATCAAACTGTCGCTGTAAAGTTGAAAATAAAATGCAACTAAATTAGAAATTGAGTCTCTTTTTGGTATCTGCCAAGCCGCCTACGAGCGTTTTATGAGCGTCATAAATGGCTGATAAGTCTAACCTATTAATAGCGAATGAACCTCGCGCAAACAGAGCGATAAGAAAGGGTTCATTATTCAGAGCGTAATCGTGATTCGTAGGCACCGCTAAAGACACAACGAGCGCACATTTATTACTCTAACAATAGTTGCTGTGTTTTGCTGGGGTCTGTTCACTTTGGTTGGGGGTATGTAGCGTCTCGCAGGAGACGTATTTGGTGTAGACTTGTGATCAGTATTAAGCAGAGCGTGGCTTAGGCATATCATTTCGGTCATTATTGATGCGACTTGTATGCACGACATGTTAAGATGGGATTGACATATTTAATTGAAATTTAGTGCACGTTCTAGAGACGGTAACATAGATAAAACTTGCATAATTTTGAATGGAGTATTTCGCTTTTTATTTTGCAAGTATTTAATTGAGTTGTATCGAAGCAAGATTTATTTATTTATTTTATTTATTTAGTATTGATTAGCCAATGAATAGGGGATGAGGGGGTGAAGTGGGAAGGCGGGTGAAGTGGGAAACGTCATTTGTAGTATTGTATGCCATCTATCGTATACATATTCTTATAGCTCGTGTCGAACAGTCATTACTGAAAAGACATAGAGCTGTACATACGCATTTTACTGTGTTGTTTTTAACGAAAATAAAAGAAAGAAAAATTTAATTAATTTTTTGTATTTGTTTTGTGTTGTGAAATAGCATTTTTTTCCACGATTCAAATAAGGTAAATAGATGTGAATGAAAGTTTATTCTTTTCTCTTTCGATTAGCATTTTTTTTTCCAAATTCTATAAGTACAATAAAAATTCGTATAGGCTAAGTTGAACACATTTTAAATGAACATTGTACATACGCGAGAATTAAGAAAAACAACAACGGAGCTACTTAAAAAAAATTTAACGAATACATTAATCGATTTTTTGAAACTGAAAAATCAATCTCAACCTTTTTTGGAGATTCTATTGAACTCAATTAACCCTTTCCGACATGAAAATATTCATGTATGAATTGTATGGGCTGTAGTCCAATATATTGGACATTGTGACTGAAAGGGTTGAGGCTCTGGTGATAGGTGCATTTGCGCATACAGAGCCCTCAAAACACCTACATGGAAGAGCTCTGAGCAAGGAAGAGATCTAGCTGGAATATTAAGAAAAATCCTCTCGAGGAGTGTGGGACAGTCAACCACACCACGGAGTACATCAAAGATAAAGGACAAAGACAGGATTGTTCTCCTACTTTGCAAAGATTTTAAGTTAATCAATAGGCATCGCGAATCGCGATTAGGCATAGGATCAGTAAAGCGTAAGTTACTGCGTAGGAAAACTTTTTGGATCCTCTCAATCCTAGCACCATGGCACGAAAAAAAATGGTGACCAGGTGAAGGACGAGTATTCAAGCCTGGAACGAACAACGAACGAGCGTATACGTCGGTGAGATCCGAGCTATGACGCCTCACAAAAGCAAATATGGCATATGACTTAGAAATAACAAAATTAATATGATTAGCGAACGAAAACTTCGAGTCAAAGATTAGGCCTAAATCTCTAATTTCATCAACATGCAACAGGGGCGCCATGGAAATGTGATAAGAGGTGTCAATGACTTTGCAACGTTTAGAAGAGATAACATGAAAACACTTGTTTATATTCAGTGATAATCGATACTTGATACTCCAATTGCTGACATTATCAATATCGATCTGCAGTAGTTGAAATCGTGGAAGTCACTAATCAATGAATAGATATTTAGGTCATCCGCATAAAGCAGAAACTTTGCTTTACAAAACCATTGTAATCAAACAATTTCAGAGCTATGACTACATACGCAACCTTCAGTTAAGGTTTGATATTGGAGATCCTCCACATAGGAAACAGGAACTTCATAGCAAGGCGTGAACATTTAAAACAAACAACTAAGTCAATTACATGTAAATTACCTCGCGTTGATTTAGTCCATTTGTGTCACTTTTAGCGGTGAGACAACTGCGAATGCAAGAGATAAGTTAAATTGACTTTTTTTAGTTATATATTGCACATATTGAGGAGATGTGTGATTTTTTTCCTTCAACTCTTTAACTGAAATGGAAGAAAATATGTACAAAAACAGCGACGATGAAATTGCATAAATTCTAATGGAATTATTGTGGGCATTGGAAATTACAGCCGCCGTAGTTCAGCTGGTTAGTGCGTTGGGCCGCGAGTCAAGACTCCGCAAGTTCAATACTCCATTGCGTTAGCACCGAAAAAAAAGAAAAACAACAATTTTTCCTCTGAGAGTAAAATTGCTTATGAAAAAGCTCCCAACTCGCCGTTCGGAATCGGCATAAAACTGTAGGTCCCTTCCAACCTTGAAAAATTCACATGCACACCACGGTTCCTTGCGGGTAGCTAGGCTTAGTCTCGTAATCGGGTTGTCGTGCCAGTCAAGAAGAAGAAGAAGACGATGACAGAGAATATGAGCCACTAATTAAGAATGTGAATGACAAGACCAAAGAAGATTATTTTACTTTTTGATCAAAAAATACCCGGATTTTTCCATGCAAACAAACTGCGCTTGAGATACTTGTATTGTCAAAATATTTTTTTTCTGGGTTGATACATCTGCCATCTGGTACTCAAATTTCAGTTTTGAGCGCCATCTGCCGAGAGTTTGCCAGTGTTTTCTTGATATGAAAAGGTAATAAGATAAATATCGATGAATAACCATAATTGAAACGTTTTTGTTCTATTGAAGAATATGGAAAAGGTCCAGAAATTACATCTTAGAATAATTCCTAAGGCCTAAAAATAGTTCATTAAAAAAAATGAATACCAAGAAATGTGAGAATTTTTGAAATAATATTTTACATTTATGTAATATTTAATTATTTATATTATTATTAATTATTAAATAATTATTATTATTAATACTTTTAAAATATGTTCTTGAATGGATTAAACGAATATTTATATATTTTATTGACATTTTTTAATATAATTTGTCTTTAAACTATTTTGAGAATTATGAGACATTTTAAACTCACTTTATTTCACTTTATTACAAATAACTTATTTTATTAATCAATAATAAAATTTTTAATTTAAATTAAAAAAAAATTCCATTTTAAAATTTTTGGTTAAATTTTACCATATAGGGAATTAGTGTTGCCAAACAGATACAGGCGAGCAGGGGGCTAAAACAAATATTTGCATTGCGCTCTGCATTTTGGCGTCTAATGGGCCAACTATGAGTCGCTCATGTTATACATATATCCGCAAAAGCAGTCCGAGTTCTGGCTTAAATTTAAATGGTCCGGTAATTCCAGTGTTGCCAGATCAGGAGATTTTCTCCTAGTTTTAGGAGATTCTCGGCCTTTTAGGAGAATTGTTTAGGATAAAGTTTGGGAGATTTATATTTCAGGTTAGTGGACCCTATTGTGTTAAAAATTTTTAAGATTACAAAATGTAAGCTCGTTCTATCTCGTTCTCACTTATTGCTGTCGCAATGAAGTCCCGTCAAAATTGTGATTTTTTGTTTAATTCATTTATTATATGTTTGTTATTGTTAAGTTTTTGTTGTTAAACTGAAGATGAATAAAAAAGGCCTCATGAGACCTTTCATTCCTTTAAAATTAAGCAAATTAAAAAAAAATTAGGAAACTTTTTTAAACTTTGGGAGAAAATTTAAGTATTTTTTTAAGATTTAGGAGAAAGTCATTTCAGGTATCTGGCAACACTGGGTAATTCTACTTCCGATGCGTTTGTCAGACCATTCAGAGGTCTTGATGCAAAAATCCCAACTCAGTGTTCCCTTGGAACCGTCCATATGGCTTGGGATGGCATGTGTAAGCTTCTGTTTCAATTCTCCTGTGTAGGTATTTACAACTCGAATGTGGCACATCGCTGTCACCTATTGCGCATCATATCAAGTTTTCCTTGATCATTGTTTTACTAGACAAATGATGACAAATTTTTTTAATTAAACTTAACGAAATATACCAAAAATTATCTTAACATGCATTGTCGCACAGTGCTTGGTTTGTCAGCGACGTAAATATTGTCTGTGCATATATATACAAATATTCTTTTATGTACATAGTCTACGTGCTGATTACGAGAGCGCACAAAATTGCTCAAAATAGAGATTATTGAAAATTCTTTACCAGCCACAATTGGTTATAATTATTGTTGATTGCCCCATTACACTCTTGGTTTCTTCCCATTGCTCGTTTGCCACGATTTGCTGAACTTGTAATGCAGTATTCGCTGATAATTAATTAATGGCATACTTGTACTTACATATGTATGCACCATACTCGTACATACATTCTCCGTAATTCGCTCTAAATAGCTTTCGTACATGTTTTTGTTTGGTTGGATCCCTTTGCATCTCGTCTTTCATGAAACGAAACGACAGCCTGTAATCTCTTATAAACAGCTCAAACGTCATCGGAGTACGCCCACCTGATTAAAAGCGAAGAGGGAATGATTCTAATTGCGCAAATATGTCGCAACGTTGTGATTGTGCGTATTTCAGCGCTCACATGTTCGTAAACAAGCAAATTTGTCCCACTATTCATCGGCCTAATGTCTGGTACACGCAGCTAAACACGTTTGGTACAGAGGCGCCAAATGGGGTGTGGCACTTGCAGCGCACTAAGCGGAAAGAACTTAAGGCGTTTAGTTGTGCCGGGCGTTTGATTCAAGTAAACATATCACAACGCTGCCGAGTATTTGCAATATCACACCACACCACAATATTTTCCACGGTCTTGCCACACTATTCCCGCGTGCCCGGCCTTTGTCTACGCTTTGTTTTTGTCACTTTTTTTTTGGTTGTTATTGTGGGTGTTCTAAAAAAGCGAAACGCAAAGGTGAGCGAACACATACTCGTATCGCAATATTTTCATTCTCGCAGCTGTATGTACACATGCACATGATTACATATGGATATGTGTATAGTCTGTATATTTGTTGCAGTAAAATATTAACATTTCGATTATAAATTTATATGGGGGGAAAGTCACTCACTTTGTCATTGTTTAGTCTAAAGTTTGCGCTCGTCTCAGCATTTGGCCAGCAAACCGAAATAACGTAGGGCAATGCATGGAGATATAGAGGCTACCTGAAGTCTGTGTAAAAATGTTTACTTTTTTCGTTATCGACACTCTAAGTTGTGCGGGCTAATCTGTGTCTGGCTCTGATAATGGTTCCGTACACCATTTTTACTTTTTTTTTAATTTTCTCTTTTAGACTAGTTTTAGTTAATTTACCTATTATTAAATATTTTAGTTAATGTGACTAGTTGTGTCGTCTATTCATAATGATCGACTCACAAGTATCGTATATATATTTTGCCCCTTAACTTTTGTTGTTGCATTTGGTTTATTGCGCGTTTTGCTATTTCATTAGTGCAGAAATGGCTCCACGTGCACTGTTGAACAATGTATTTGTTGTTTTTGTTTGCAAGCAAAATTGCATTGTTGGGTTTTGAGACGCATTTAGGGTCTGTCGCTTGCGCTGTTACATAATTAAAGAACAGTGGCGCACGGAAGATTGGTGTTTTGGGGTTCAAAAGCCCCAAATATCTGTCACAAAAATTGTGGGTGAGAAATATGGTTCCAGTAGATAACTTTGCACTTCCTCCGATATCTTCCCTGCATATGTACATTGACTAGGCATCGCAATCCCGGGAATCCCGGGATTCAAATCTTTTAATCCCGGGATTTTCGGGATTGCAAAAGATGCTTCAAAGTTCAAATGAAATAAATTTAAAAGCACAAAAACCCAATTCCTTATCTGAAGGAGGAGGGAGGGGATAGAGGGCGTCTTTTGCAAAAGGCTTATAATTATTTACTAAGCATTCAACCAGCAAGTGTTGAATCTGAAAGATGTTTTCTCTCAGCAGGGTTTATTTGCAATAAATTTCGCTCTAGATTAGAGGGCAAAACAGTTAATGCCTTAGTATTTTTAAGATCTCAGTTTTTAGTTAATCACAACGCTTAACTTTTTTATCGAAATAATCGAAGTAAAACTAAAAGTACTAACAATTTAACTATTTATTTAATTTTTTTTTTACCAAATATGCGTATATATGTACTTTATGATACATTTGATGCAAAGCAATAAGTTATGTTTAAGTGTCATTTTTGGATAAAACAAAATGTTATCAAACTGAAGTTAAATGTCAAATGAAAAACTTTTAAGTTAAACAAAATGTTGTCAAGGATGACTATGTTTATTTATTTGATTTAAATTTAAACTGACAATTTTGAATGTAATTGACAACTGATTGTAAATTACAACTGGATTTTGGTGATGTGCCGCGCACAACCAACCACTTCGACGACTCAACACCGACTGCCTCCCTTTCCGCCTTACAATGTGATTAAATTCAAGATAAAAAATCTTAAAACTACCCCAAATGTGATTAAACTGTGTCCATTTTTATGGTAAATATATTATAAACAAGTATTTATGCAATTTGGTAAAATTGTTTTATTTAAAAAATTTGTTATTTGAATCCCGGGATTAAATCCCGGGATCCCGGGATTTGACTTTTCAATCCCGAAAATCCCGGGATCGCAAAATGGCAAAAAATTGCGATCCCTAACATTGACAGATTGAACAAACAAACCATCGAGGCCTAATGGCGCAGCAGGATGGACTTTATCACCTGCCGGGTCCTATGAAACCTCCTTTTCATTCGGATGGGGGAAAGGGAGGGAGGGGACCTACAGTTTAACGCCGAATCCGAACGGCGATTGGCAGTTTTTTCTTTCACACTTGGAGGTTTTGCCATTGCCTGCCAAGAGCGCACTTGTGCGATTCTTGTAATTCTCATTTCCTTCATGTGGATAGCGATAGAAGTAAATGAGTGTTCTTTCCAGCCCAAGCCAGGAATCGAACCTGGAGCGCTCGGTATGAGAAGCCAGCGCGCTACCCGCTGAGCTATCGAGGCCGACCCACTCAGATGTACTATAGGTCTATATCTTTCAGGCGAAGAACTTTGCAATCTGGAAAACTGCTGAACTAATCCGTGACAATGGATTATCCTCCAGAGATGTCACAATCTTCGCGCATAGTCAGGCAGCACTTAGAGTGCTGGAATCAGCTGTGGTGAAATCGAAGGTAGTGAAGAGTTGCCGAAACAGCGGGCAAGTTGGCAAGAAATGGCCTTGCCTACCACCGAAGAAGATAACTCTGTGCTTCCTCCGATATTTGGCTTGAGCATCGAGGAAAACGCAATTTGTTCTGTCCTTGAGTCAAACATCTATTAGACAGCTCGTTGGTCATCACTGGATACTGCGTCATTAGATCTATGCTTATCAAAGGGCGTCCCTCGTCCAGTGATTTTTGAAGAAGCTGCGAAAATGAAGAAGCAGAATTAAAAACGATTCAACACACTGTGCCACTACCCGTCTTTGCAGGAACGCCGACTGCATACCCTGGGGTCAAGATTCCTAGCGGACCTGACTTGCGCGACAAAAGTTGAAATTTCGAATCTGCTCTACTTTATCAAGAGATTGAACTGGTTTTTCCCGCATTAAGACTGATTTATTAGCTCCAAAACCAGTTAAGAAGGTCCATTTGACCTACAAGTGGAAGTGCGGTCTCTGCGCCGCATACACCCTTCCATACATAACCAACCTAACCTAATATGGCTCCAAATGGTTGGTTCCAAATATGGTTCATTTAATGTGCATCTAATATGATAGCCAAGCGGCTGTCAAGGCCTGTTGAGCGCTGTAAGAAGCTTCCACGATTGTGCCGAAGACTGAGTGGGGCAAATTCGGTAACACTGATGAAAGTCCCCGGTCACACCGATGTAAGGGGAAATGAGGAAGCCGACGCACCAGCTAGGGCTAGCTCGCAGATACTTTTTGTGGGGCCTCAGACAGCAATAGGGTACAGTCTGGTGTAGTCTAAGTAACAGAAACACTACGACTACTGGCACCGATTACAGGGGTGTAGGCAGTCCACGATGTTTATTACGCCTCAACCCAGCGGGATCAATTAAAGGCTGAGGTTGAACAAACGTGATTTAAGAACCATTGTGGGGCTTAATGACCTCAATCGAATTGAGGGACGTACGTCGGCCATTTGCGAAATGTTTTTAAAGGACGAAGAGACTACTGCTCCCTGCATTAGTGAATGCCCAGCTTTCAGATGTTCCAGGCACATGTGCTTAGGCAAGATGACTCTCTTCGCTTCACAAAAGTTACGGACCATCTAAATGAGATCCAGAGTCTCTGGGAAACTTGATGTCAAGGCTATCTATTGAAGGCCACAGAATCACCCAGGCAAGATCAACTTCAAATAGCTGTGAGTCAGGTTATTTGCTTGTCAATGGGGCAGGCAATAGCTATGTTACAGTGGACAGCAATGTCTACGTGCCTTGGACATTCCCAACAATATACATTAATAAGAACAATTGTTCCAAATGCTATTTGCTCAAAAATTGTGTGCAAACCCATCCCAAACCCCCCCCCCCCCGCCCTGTGTGCGGCTGTATTTAAAAAATTAGCTAATTAGCTCAAAAGAATCATTGCGAGGATTTGCAAAAACGAAAATTAACATTTTCTATACTTAAATGCAAAGCAGTTAATCCTTTGTCATTCCTCCTTGGTGCAATGCTCTTTTGATCACTGCTCTCAAGCAATTAGTCACACCGGCTGACAGCCTTTCCAAAGCTCAGCCATTTGACAATTTCCAATTGTTGTCGATGCCGCGACAGCTGGACACGATTTATATGTGCTAATTTTTTTCCATTTACATTTTACTGTCGTTATTGGTTGCGCCGGCATAAATGCGTTATTATATATATTTTTTGTTAATGGACTTTTTTTGTTCAGTATGTCAGTGATAAAAGCGTGTGTGCATTTGTGTAGGGCTTAAGGTTGTTTGTGCCGTCGGGCGTCTAGTTGTTTTCATTTAATTTTAGTGGGTTTTTGTTGTTCGTTTTCGCTTTGATTCACTTGGTTGTGTTTGTTGTTGTTGTTGTTGTTTAACTTTAATAAACAAATGCTAGCCCAAAAGAAACTACGAAAATAATCTTTGAATTTTCGACGCTAGCCATCCAACGAAAACACATTCACACATACAAACATACATACAAACGAAATAAAAGCGAATTTCAATAACAGATAAAAAAAATTAACTATGGCAAAAAAGTCGTAACAGTCGAACGTATTCAAATCTATGGTCAGACATACGGATGGATGGACAGACGTACAGGCGATCGGTGGCACGATCAGCTGTATGGCCAGAACGAGTTTGGTCGGCGGCGGGTGGGGCGCCAGCGCATTTAATTCCGTTCGCTGCTGTTGTGCGAGTATTTAAAAATTTGACTTGAATTCGCCATCTATTTTGATTTCATGAGGCACTAGTTTGGCAAAATGTTTGCTTAAATATTGAAATCTCTCGTTTGTATGCTGATTGATTTTTTCGTTAATGTTGTCGCGATTATTTCTGCTTTTGTTGTGGGTTCCTATTTTAAATTTTCTTTTGAGTCGCTTTGCTTAGCGCAAAACACGCACGCTTACACATGCAGAAGTATATGATTATTTTTAAATATATAGTGTACACTGTACATACATACATATGTATTCCAATAAAAGCTGTGCACGTGCACAACTCGACCCTCTGCCCTGCGCGCCGGCCAAGCAAATAGTTGTGTTTTGATGCTGTCTGCCCTCCTATCAACTTATTAGAAGATGACGTAAGCCGTTCAGTTGGATCTTCAGGCAATTGAACGTAGTTTCACACAGTTCTCAGCATAACCGGCTGATATGTCAATGTGAGAAGAGATAGGGATTCAAAAATAATCACTTTTTGAATGTAAATCAAAACAATCTAACAGCTGTTACTAAGTATTTATTGCATTGAGTTGCTGGTGTGAGGTGTAATCTTTAGCTGAAGTGGCACCGTAACAAATGAAAAAAACAAAAAAAAAATGTTCATAGTTTTCACTAACTGTTGTTTTTCATACATAGTCTTATGTCGAGTTTTTGTAATACTGTCCTAAGCTGGACGATGTTTTAACTCCATGTTGTCTAAGAGTATACATTTTCTTAGTAAAAACACTTTCATTGTAGACATTTTATGGGAAGTATTAGAGTTATTATTGGTGATCTATTGTGATCGCTACTGCCTGATATAAAACGTCTTTTGGTTTAAGTGTTTGGCGTCCCTGATAGCCAGCTGGTACTGACCCAGGTGTAGCCACCTACTGGAATATATACGAGGGCGGGTCAATAAGTCCGTGACTTTTTGAATTTCCCGCCTCTTAATTGAAATGGCAACACTGCTCCCGTTAACAGTCATCTGTCAGTTGACTCTTGTCAAAAATTGAACAAGCTGCGACATTTAGTTTGTTTTTGACAGCCGTTAATATCAGACTACCGCGTTGACTGAGAAGAAAATGGAAAAAAGTTAATTTCGTGTGCTCATGTGCAGTTTCCATGGCAAAAATCCATGAATTGGGCTACGAATTGCTCCCTCATCCCGCCTATTCACCCGATCTAGCCCCAAGTGACTATTTCTTGTTCCCAAACTTGAAGAATTGGCTCGGCGGAAAGAGATTCGAAATTCGTTTTCATGCTAAAATGAGCTGTTTTGTTGTTGATATTCTTTTTCCTCTAAGCTTTGGCTTCATTAAGGACCAAACATTTTCGATTGGGTTTGCATCTGGACTTTGAGATGGCCAATTTAGTGTTTCCACACCAAATTTTCTCTATCCCATTTCAGACAATTTTCCACATGTTTTTACCCAATAGCGATTTCGACATGGTACTTCTATGAGGAATGTCCGATTTCAAAAGCCAGCATCGGATAGTGGGTTGATACATCGACTCTCTTCTGCGACTATCTTTTCTTCGCTAGCTTCAGGCTAAGAGTTGGACTATCGCCTTATCCGCTTTGTTCTGAGTGGTTCTCTTCCTGCCTCTCCGTGGCTCGTCATCGCCATTTCCGAACTCTTTGAATCGACTGACCCACTTCTTCACAAATGAAACTGATGTTTGTGTCTATTTTGCGACTTGTAGACGATTCATTTTTAGACCATTTGGATGGTTTACCAAAATTACTACTTCGAAACGTTTTTTAAATACAGCACTCATTTTTAATTCTTGATATTTCCACGAAAACTTGTACCCAACTAAGAAAACAGAAACACACGCGAAAACGGTATTTTAATATAGAAGATGATCTGATATTAAAACCATGGCAAACTTTTACAGTTAAAAAGATATGGCCAACACTTATTTTTGAAACGCACTGTATTTTATATTTTATTTATTAACGTATTATTTTTCCCTCCATTTAGTGTTTTTACCAATTTCACGCTATATTTCCATGTACAAAACTGCTTGTAGACTAGTGTTAATTACAAAACAAATAATCGGTTACTAATTCTGATCTTTGTAATTCATCCTTCCATACATTTTTTACGAGTAAATAGTTATGTACGTAGCTACGTCAGTTGTAAGAAATTTCATGCTTATGTCAGAACGTACACACTTCATTGCGTAGTGTTATTTGTTGTTGTTATGTTGAAATTATGCTGTTATTATGCAATTACACCGATCGGTGCTAAATTAATTGGCAACACTGTTTTGCATTAACTGGCGTTTTTAGATAACGCATAACTGTGGTTTTGAATTGCCGTTGTCTATGCGTTATTGGCAGGAATTGTTTATGAGTTAATATCTCTACTCATCATTGCATTTTATTATAATTTGTAAATGTCTTTTGCATTGGTGCAATGATGCGCAACAACGCACTTGCACAGAATGCTCATTCACGAGCCCCAGTAGGAAATTTTAAGGGCCATATTCGAATGTGCAAACTTTCAACAGTAAACACAATTCATTGCTACTTATTTCATTTCACAATCTAATTAGTGTTGGAAGTACTATAACTTCAAATTTCAAAAATTCATCACTCATTTATGTGAAGATCGCCAGGCGAGTGTGGCCACTTGAATTTGAAGTGATATCCATCCAAACAATGTTGATTTCTTAGGCAAAAAAAGACTTGCGACTTCTAAAGCAGCGCTCTGATCTATTCGGTAGAGTTATGAGCAGTTTTTCGCGCAAGGACGTCACACTTAATAATGTGTTTGTATGTAGATAAATTTGTATGTGTATAAGTGTATGTGCGGCATTTGCGTTCAGTGACTTTGCGGTTGGCAGGCGAACAGACAAACAGGCAAACAAGTGAGCGAGCATGAGCCACAACACACTTTATGGCAGTTTTTAATTAATGTGGCGACAGTTCTCATTTTTAGGTTTGATGGCTGCAACAACGACAGCAGCCCCAGCCACATACACAGCCGCCGCGGCAGCAAAAACAAAAACAGTAATAGCCACATGCACCAGCAGTCGATTGCATGCCAGATAGTGTAATTAATTTGCATTTTAAGATAAAACAAACTCAATGCACACAAACATGTTCTTGGCTACACACAAAACACAAAAACAACAACGACAACAACTGCAGCCGTTGACGTTATCCGAGTAACCACTTAACACTTAACCAGTGTAACATTGAGCATATTTTTGTTTTATATTTTTCTCACATTTGCAGTGGTAGGAATTGTGAAAAATTTAGATGCAACTATGTAAGAAATGTAGTCATTGCAAATTTATTGCTCAATTTATTGGTCACTTTTATCAACAAAATTCTTGTCAACATCCATGATATCAAATTAACCCGCCCGAATTTTCAATCAGATCTGTTAAATAGTTTTGAAAAAGACCCCTACGAGAATATTTATGAAAATGATAAAAGCATATTTGAAGCTTGAAAAGTATTATGGGTACTCTACATCATCGAGTGAAGATGATCTACCACTAGTTTACTCAATTTGATTGCAGTCGTACCAGCACAAGAGACAACGAATGTTGTGGTTGCCCAATTGAGTTCGTTAGACCAGAAAGGCTTAGTAAAATCCTCAATATAATGGACTACAGGCTTATTACATGAATCAGTTATTTCAATTTTGCATAAATACTCGTAATTCGATCTGAAAAAGGATTCCGCAAGATGGATGACGCGTTCGCTCAGATACGCAATCCTTTGACAACTTTAAAAAAGTATTTAGCAATGTTCAATTGCAATCCAAACGAATTTTTTTACTCCTTTAGGTAACCATGGACAAGATATGGGTTCATTACAACTTCTCCTGGTAATTCGAAGCCAAAGAAAGCCAGGTCTATTGGCCAAGAAGGTCGTGGTGACAGTCTTTAGAACGGGCACAGAGTTATTCACATCGATTAGGGTAGATTTGAAAAAGATAAAACAGAACTTTCAACGCTGACTTGAATGAAAAAGTTCTTCACCTGGACAGAGCACCGGTGCACAGCTCCGCGGTCGCAATTGCATAAGTTATGTCTCTCTCATTCAGGATATATTCTCTGGATATGGACCCCTTCGACTATATCCTATTTCCAAGCATGAAAACTTAGTCGGCAGTAAGGGATTTGGGTCGAATGAAGAGTTCAACGATAATGCAAACACCTGTTTTGAGAGCCTCGAGAAATAATAATTACAACGTCCCCTAAGTTAAGCTAAAAGTAGACCATATTCAAAAATAAAACTAATAATTAATTAATAAATAATAGAATAGAATGTTCTGTATTTCCATTTAGAGGGATTTATTAACCTACTTACGTACATATGTGGGGTAGGCGATAGTTCAGACTACGCTATACCTCAAGCCAATTTTAACTTTAAACCTCACGTGGTCCTAGAACCGGATGGGTGGCGACAGAGGCTCGAATTCAGCCGTCAATCCTATAACCTGTTCACGGATGGATCCAAGATGGCAGAGGGAGTAGAATCTGCAGTTTTCTGTCCGGAACTTGACCTTCAACAGTCTTTCCGGCTTCCGGATTACTGCAGCATCTTCCAAGCAGAGGTATACGCTGCCACAAGAGCGGCGCAACTAGCAATGGAACGCACCCCTCCAGACTCTCGGATTAATATCTATATTGACAGCCAAGCAGCCATAAAAGCAGCAGCTGGGGTAATGTTAAACTCGATATGCGTACGGAACTGCAGAACCAAATTGGACGAACTCTGCCAGAACAGAGTAGTCACTATTTATTGGGTACCGGGTCACAAAGGAGTTGAGGGAAATGAGAAGGTTGATGCGCTCGCCAAATCCGGGGCACGACTACCTACGGTTAGCTTGCCAGAGATCCATCCACCCCTCTCTACGCTCAAGACGGAAATTGAAGAGAAAATGATTCGCGAGGCGGCGTCCATGTGGGAGAGATCTACAAGTCACAGGACAGCAAAAATCATGCTTCGTGAGCATAACATCAAAAACACAGAGTTCGTACTATCACTCCAAAGAGAAGATTGCAAACTATTAACCGGGATACTCACGGGACATTGTCTCACACCGTCCCACGCTGCCAAACTTGGCTTGGTACCAAGTGATGCATGCACAATATGTAGTGAAGTGTCAAAGGTACCCTGGAGCACTTGCTATGCCACTATCCTGCCCTCTACAGATCACGCGTCGTTCCCTTCCAAAAAAGCAAAAAAAGCGGCGACTTACTTAGATTTGCCAAAACGTTCTTAAAAAACTATATACAGGTCTGAAGCTCCAGAATCTTTTTGGTACCACTATGGATCATCACTTCGTCTATGTGAGACCCCCGCGGGTCAGCCAGCCTTCATACATATGTATTTACATCGTATGGGATTCAGACTTGGGTAAAATCAGTTAACCCATTCCATATTTTGTTGCCATATGATGACATACTATTTTGTGGGCGTGTGAACCCTTCATGGTTTCAAGAACACATAGTTTTGGGTCCTTGGAATAGTTTGAAGTTTTAGGAATAATACGAAACTAATCAACTGAGTTTCAACTTTAAGTTTTAAGAAGAAGAAGAAGAAGAAAAGTATACTCGTTTCTTGAATGTTACATCTCTATATAGTAAAGAAAGAAGAAGCAGAAAAAAATGAATGAAACTATTGTAACTTTTTTAACACTGTTTAATAGTAAAACCATACCGTACCATTTTTAGCAACACTCTAAAAAAGAGACTCCGGTAATAAAAATTAAAAAGTTATTATAGAATGTTGTTCATATAACCACACAGAAGACTAAATCGATATACTTATTTAAAATTGTAACTTTCACCAGTTAAAATCTGTAGCGAAAGGGTTAAGTAGTTTTGTAGTAGACATAGCAAACATCGGAATCATCATTGTGGGTGCAAGTTCACTAAGTTAAGCAACTTTGTTCGTATACTTAAGTATCCTAAAATTGTATGCAAATATCGTTCAATCACAAAACTTTCCATTCGTTCGATGAAATACTACTTTTTCTTATTGATTTCAGTCTATTATGGCGTAATATAAAGATTTGATTCTATAACGCAAGAATCTACTACTAACTCACTACTACCGCCAGCGCTTTAATATTTAAATCTTCATGCAATCTGCAGTACATATTTATATTTAAATGTTGTCTTATATAAACTTATATAAGTTTTCTTTATAAGTTTTGAATTTGGTTTGTTTGTTTTTAAATTTCACATTTAACTAGACACATTAAATTAGTGCTGATTTTTTTTACGTTTAAACTTGGTAAGAGATTCGAAACCAAATAAATATATAATGACATAAATAATAAAATATATAGGAACGCAACACAGACGCAGATGGACAGACAGACCCGCCTCATACAATATTTATATGAGCACGTAAGCGGTTATTTGCATCAATTCATGCCAAATAAACAATTCTCTATTCTACATGATCAGCATTTCTGGTTTCCTTTGTTCGTTACGCTCGCCAATACCGGGTGGATGTTCGCGGCGACAGCGACAGTGGCGGTAGCTATGGCAGTGGCGGTGGAGGTGGAGGTGTTGCCCATGTCGTGTGACGCTTGCCAATCATTTGTCACAATTACCGCTCGCGCCGCTAATGTTGCCACATCCACGCCATGGCTGTGTGCTAAGCACACAGTCGCATAAAAATGAAAATTATAAAAAATTAGAAATGTACGAGTATTCAAATGTGCGAGCGGTGAGTGCAATGAAACGCCAACTAAACCGCTGCCCTGCGCAGCGTAGGGTTCCGCTTGTGGCTTGAGACAGACGAATGGCTGGGGACATTCGAGTCGAGGTTGGTGTAAATTTTAACAGCTTTTCCAGCTGCCAGACCGTCAGGCATTGAGCGCGTGCTATAAGCGTTAAGTTGCTGCATTTGCGGTAGACGTTCTGCCACAAGTGCTCAAGTACGTAGGTTTGTTTGTGTGTGTAGTTACTTGGGCTCATAAAAAGCGTCTGTTTTCTGTTTACGTTTGCAAAAATACCACAGCCCTGAACCATCCCACGATAATAAAACTTGTTTGCACTTGAACTATTTGATTAGACACTAATCAATTGCTTTTTTTTTGCATTTCAGTCTGTTGGTCCTGTGTCGGACCTGACCATAAATGCTGTCAACCAACGGGACCTCATCTATAGCCTGACGCTGGACGTTCTGCAAGCACAGACGCCGCAGTCATGGCAGCTGAGCATCTGCATCAACTGCAATGTGGCGCTATGCGCCAAACGGCTGCAGCCAACGACAACTGGGTTCGCAGCGGCAGCCAACAACCCGCCACAGTTCTTCATCAACTGTTCGTTGCTGATGAACAATGAAGAGTTGGCGCATCGTCGTGCCGAAAAGTCTTTCTCGGACACATTCGGCCTGCTGATCATGGACCATCCGCAGCTGGACGCACAGCAGCAACAGCCGAGTAGCGCCACCGCGCCAACGACGCCCATAAGTTTCACCGTTGGTTCGTTGTCGAATGCGCCAAATCTGGCGCTGGACTCGAAACAGCAGCGCCTACGCCAACTGCAGCAGCACCTGCAGCAACGGCTGAAACGTGAGATTGCCGAGACGGACGAGCGCATTCTGCGCTACACGGAGCAGCAGTTTGCGCTGCTGAAAAGTTTTCGCGAGAAGGCCGAGCAGGAGTGTGCACTGCTCGTGCGGCTGATACAGCGTGTGCCCGAGCAGCAGGCCGCCGAGCTGTTGGACCGGGTTCCGCCCGCATTGGAGGTGACTGGCAGTGTGGGCTATGCGGCGCGTCGTCGCAATACAATCAGCAGCTGGCGCGATATGAATGCGACTACACCTACCACGCCCACAACTCCGAACCCAACGACAACGGCGGGCATGTTGACACTGCCGTTGGCAGGCGCCGCCGCCACCGCCACAACAAGTGCCATGGATACAAATACTCAGGGTGCGACAGTATTGGCGACAACTATTGTCGGCAGCAGCGGCGCCAATCGCAAATTGCCCAGCTTTGACACACCGCCAGCCACACCCGAAGCCACACCAATGAGTGTGGGCAACAGCCCCACATTCCGTCAGCAGCAGCTAACGCAGCCATTCGTGCGCATCGCTTCCAACTCCTTCCAACAGCAGTTCCCCACGCCATCGTCGGATCTGGGTGACGACTGCCTGTTCGAATTGGAAGGCGTCGACTGTGGCGGGGCACCGCCAACTTCCTACAATGCACTGGTTTCCAATATAACATTGAAACTGCCATATCATCAACAGCAGCAGCAGCACTACCCGCGAACATTCACGAACCACCATCACCATCATCATCACGAAAAGAATATGAGCGATCTGGACGAAAGCGACGACGCTGAGGAAGCAGAAGGTGAGAATATTTTCTATGAAATTGTTACTCTCACAAAATCGTTACTATGTATGTGTGTACTTGGTCATATTTCTTTTAACATTTTATTGATATATTTATTTGATATGGTACATTTATTATAAATTCGTATAATCTATGCAGTTTGATTAAATTTTCATTTACTGCTTTCAGTTGCTCTGGATTTGGACAGTTCGATGCCTATACCAATGCGAAATCGTGCAATGGCCAGTGATCGTCGAGCCACCGCCGCAGCCGCAGCAGCGACCGCAGACATGATGAATTTTGCAAAAAGTCTGCCCATTGAAATAGCAAATTCACCCATGGCCTCGCGCTCCTATATAGGCGAATCGGACGATGATGTAAGCGTTTACTCTTCTGTTGTCTAACTAACTGCCTAACATGTTGCAAATTTTTAAATCCATAGGAGCTGGACAACAATGTAGATATTGCAGCCAGCATCAAGGCACTGGCCAAGAGCGTCCATGGGGAAGCGGTGTTTGGCGACTTGCCACGTCCACGTTTGCGTTCGCAAATCTAAGGGGAGCCCTTGTTTTCTTGAACTATAATAGTTTGCTCAAATTTAAGTTTACTACTACTTTGCACCTGCAACAATAAAGTAATGGATTATCAGTCGTATAATTATGTTAAATCTAATCTAACAATTTCGAAAAGATCTTCTAAGTTGACAAGTTGAAATGTTGTCGCTTTGAAAGACGAAAGCCGATAGATGATTTCTGCAATGATGAAGAGGGAACGAACCGAATGTGAAGTGGTGTGACGACGACAATGCTGATGACGAGATGGATTACTTTTTGATTTCGATGAACTAGCATTAAGTTTATAATTTTATATGCATTCTTACACTATAAAGCGTACATACAGACATACATACATACATACATTACGTGCATAGATCTAAATATAAGATTGTCGCGATGCTTGATATTTTTCATGTACACATGTTTCTGACGTTTCGCCGACATTTGAAACAAGAAGTTGCAAGTTGTAGTTGCTGTGGTTGAGATGCCTTAAGTGTTTAGCAGGTGGAATGAAATTAAAACTTACACGTTAGTAAATATGCCAGCAGTTAAGAAATCTAAAGAATTCGATAGCTCGCTCGAACGTATTCAGACACGAATTAAATGCAGTACAAATACGCATCAGATTTTAATCCGAGAAGAAATTCCTAACGATGTGAAGGATATAGAACTACATAATTTGTACTGCATCTAAAGTGTCTATGCATCTGCATATTGAAGCAAACACGCATTCATACTAGATATATACATGCATACACACATTAACATAGTGACATAATGTACTTGATTTGCTGTTAAATAAATCATTTTTATATACAAGCAAAATGATTAGAAATTTTATATGTTGGCGCTTGTGGGTAAATCGCAGATTTATGGAAGTGGCTTAGTTAAAGGTAATCACACAGATTTCCAAATCATAAAATTTCTCAAAACCTAAAAAAAAAGTGATTCAAACCAAGATTATTCATATCTTAATACTAATTTAACCCAAATATGCTTACTGTGGTACATTTGTTTTAAAGATGTTGCGTTAATTGTGCTTTAAATTTGCTAACCCTAATACCGAAATATCTGTTTGCTACAATAACTTTAAACAAGTAAATTAATAATAAAAAAAAACATGGGCAAATTCCAAAGTAGCGAAAAACTCGAAGTTTCCACTCAAATATTGGGCTACATATGCATTTCAACTAAATTGGTTCAACTCACTAGGTTTGCTTTTTATTTGAGGATAAGGTTTTTTTGCTTTATGCTTCAGTCGAGTTTCAACTTACAAAAATGTCATTATTACTTTTATAACCCAAAATAACGCGACCAATATTGGACTTGTGTTGCATTTAAGGGGGGAGTACACTTTGAACGTCCAAAAAGTAAGGCATTTTCGTTAATTTTTTTAAGCAATAAAACACTCAGGGAGGGCAAATATGTTATAACCCATTTATTACTCATCCTTCGAACTACAATTTGTATTTTTTTGAACTCGATTGGCGTCCCCCCGTGGCCGGTGCACCAGGTCGCGCGGGCGTCCTCGCGCGGAAGTCGGAAAACGGCGTGAGAAAATACTCCTTCCCATGTGATCCTGGAACATAAATCGAACAAAATCCTGATAAGTAATGAAATTCGGGTTAGAAATACGTATTCCGATTTTTTTTAAATTAATTGTTTTCAAAAGTTGTGGCCTTAGGAAAAAAGTCCATTTTTTAACCCTAAAAATGCTTACAAAATCGTGGATTAAAAATCCATTTTTGACAAAATCGAAAATGTGGATACGTATTTCTAAGCAGAATTTAATTCTAAACAAGAAAACCTAGGCGATATCCAAATTTAATAATAACTGGTTAGAGTTATTTCCCACGCCAGTTTGAAAAGCCCCGTTTCGAGATAAACGCGTTTAAAGATAAAATTTCATTTTTCTCGTGGAAAAGTGATATTTACCTTCAATCGGCGATGCCGGCTCCATACATTTGGCCTTCTGCGTTGTCATCCAAGAAGTCCTTGTGTTTTCGGGTCGCCAAACTGCATCTCCGGGCTTCTTTCGCTGCATCCGTGAGGCGCTCCTCCGCCTTGCTCGTGCGTTCGGCGTCAGCAGCCAGGCAGAAGTTGTAGCAGGTCGGGCCGATTTCCAGATTTAGTACTTGCATTATTTCCATGATACCCATCATCCCATCATTGAAATTGCACGCAGCAATATCAGCTGCGATGTCCACCACCGACTTCCCGCTGCGAACAGTTTTCGGCGCCATTTGCCACAGAGTTGCATTGAAAGACTCGTTCGCGTTCTGAGTAAACCCGCCGAGGCACCTTTGCAGCAAGTCATCTCGGGACAACTCTGTGTAAACCGGTTTGAGAGCGACGAAAATTTCCTTCTTCATAGCAGGCTTGTGATTGTAGTCCTTCAGCTCACCGGTCGCTTTCGCCTTCTGCCAGGAACACCAGGAATCCGGGCCTACTGGACATTTGCTGTGCTGCGGGTTGTCGTTAGTCGATATCTTATGATTTAAAGTTGCCCAGATTTCTCGTTTCATGTCTTCGAGTGATGAAGAATTCCTCCGAATAGCTAATCCATAGTACATCGTCAGCTCGTCAATGAGTTTTCCCGTCAACTTCCCCTTTCCGCCGAGCCCTTTCGTGTTTTTAACGAGTGACCGAAGATGTTTCCCCATACGCTTTTGCACGTGGTCGATACACTCTTTCTTTTGCACGATCAAATCTTCGTATGGCTGGCTGTCAATAATACCTTTAAAGGTCTTGCTGTCGCCGTCCCCGATGTATTTGCTGTATTTCGTTCCGTGTAGACTTTCGGACCGCTGGAACATCTCGATTACAGCATCCACCTCCATTTTTCCCGATGACCCTTGGTGATTTCGTTCGCACTTGTCATGATGAGTTTCCTTCCATTCCTCGTACTCTGCGGTCCCCTCCTTCTTCTCCCAGATATCACAGGATTTGCAAATTTTGGATTTTACCTCCAAGTCAATGATTTTCCCCGTGCGCCAGCCGATGAGAGACGTCGCGCCCAGCAAAGAAGAAAAGCCCCTTCTCTTCCACGTGCCGTCTCCGGAAACCGTCAGACCGCTCGTCTCGCCGTCCTTCTCCGATAACTCCTTCTCCTTAGCAGCTGCATTCTTCATAGACATTTGACATACAGAAGATGTGGCGATGGAAATCGTTTTGATGAGTTTCGTGTAGAATGATTTGAAAACTGGACTCGGCAAACACATGAAGGCGCAAAACTTTGATATGCCATTCAATCCGACACCAAGAATCCGCATAGCCAGTACTATACGTCGATTAATTTCGAATCCGTGGCCGATTAGCGGGCACGAATTTATATATCGTGGTTCACACTTGGAGCAACAAACAGCGAGTTTGAACCCCAACCCACGAACACTGGTTTCCTGGAATTTTAAATCCGAACCGCACTGCTTACAGACAACCAACTCCGATAGTGCAGAAAACACCGACAGGAATTCGATGAGCCGGTAGCCAAAAGCCTGGTTCACGTTCACGTGGTACTGTCCTTTCGACATCCGAAGTTTTTTCGCTGACGCCGAAACATCCTCGCTGTCACCTTCAATCTGGAACCTATTCCGCAGTTTCCGTTTCCCCTTATCTCGTATCCGGTAACTGCTGTTTTTATGGCCTTTTTTCGTTGCGTACACTTTTTTGTTCGGGCTCATGATTCACGTGTTTCGTACAGTGACTCACCGTAAACTAAACGCTATACGATGAGATAGGTATACGTGAAAATCGATTGTGCGACAGTGGCGCCATCTACAATGTACGAACACCCGATTTGGGCATCACCGGACCGCTGGCTGCGTGGGTAACGGCGTTAAAACAGAAAAATTCCGAGCGCGCTAAAATGCTCTCTCAGCGCGCCGGTACATGTTTTAGGAAATCGCTTCGTAAAGCGGTAAGGAATATTCTGGCGGACTTGGAGTCTTTTCTAAATTAAAGTATACATCCCAAGGAACATTTTAAGCCAAAAAAAAAAAATACATTTTTTTGAAAAATCAAAGTGTACTCCCCCCTTAATAAGATTGTCTGGCAGCACTCGAACCGTAAAACACAGTTTGAAAATTATTGGATATGGCCAGCCGGTAATTTGCGCGCTTTCGTGAGTCTTCTTACTTTTTTTGGCTGAGCAAATTCTTTTATTATCTATTTCGCAAATAAGCCTAAACCACCCACAGTTTACGTACAACAATGCAAGCTTTTTTAAAAACTGGCAAAACAACGAGCTACGACAAGTCGCAGCAGGGCACTTCTACAGGCCAGCAGAGCAGTTCTACTAGCGGCAGCGGCGCGCGTCGGAAGCCCCCTGCACCATGGGTGGAGAAATAGTAAGCAGCACGCTCCATTTATATTACGTTCCATGCAAAATTGGCCTTTTTATTTACAGCCGGCCGAAGAGTGTTGACGATGTCGTCGAGCAATCGGAAGTGGTTGCAGTTTTGCGTAAATGTGTCGAAGGCGCCGATCTGCCCAACATGCTGCTGTACGGACCGCCCGGCACAGGCAAGACGAGCACCATACTTGCTGCAGCGCGCCAAATATTCGGTGACCTCTACCGCGAGCGCATTCTCGAGCTAAATGCATCCGACGAGCGCGGCATTGCAGTGGTGCGAACTAAAATTAAAAATTTTGCACAGCTTACCGCGAGTGGTGTACGACCTGACGGTCGTCCGTGTCCACCCTTTAAGATAATCATACTAGATGAGGCCGACTCCATGACGCACGCCGCTCAGGCAGCACTGCGTCGCACCATGGAGAAGGAAAGTCGGAGCACTCGCTTTTGTCTCGTTTGCAATTATGTGTCTCGCATCATTGAACCGATCACATCACGTTGTACTAAATTCCGCTTCAAGTCGCTGGGTGAGGAGCAGATCATTGCACGACTGCGCCACATATGCACGTTGGAGGGTGTACGTATTGAAGAGGAAGCCTACCAGGCTATTGTGAAAATATCTGGCGGCGATATGCGTCGTGCCATAACGACACTGCAGTCGTGCTATCGTCTGAAGGGCGCGGACAACACGATCAGCAACGCTGATTTACTCGAGATGTCTGGGATCATTCCCGAGCACTATTTGGAAGAATACTTGGCGGTGTGCCGCGCCGGGGACTACGGAAAGCTGGAGGCTTTCGTGCGCGACATCGGTTACGAAGCGTACAGTGTGGGTCAGATGCTGGAACAATTCAACGATTTTGTACTCCGCTGCCCTACACTGACCGACAAGGAGAAGGCGCTAATCTGCGACAAATTGGGTGTAAGTATAATTCGTAAGGCTTCAAATGCATTCTAACTCATTTCGGTTTGATGCAGGAGTGCACGTTTCGTCTACAAGATGGAGGCTCTGAATATCTACAGGTCATGGACCTCGGCTGTGCTATCATACTTGCGCTCAAATAAAATTCTAATGTCGTGTTTTTTTAATTGCATTTTTATTATAAGCCTTAAATACAATTTCATTAAAACTAATAATGTGCCATTGTGAATGCGTTGCCGCACGTACCGGATCTAATTCATTGCACCACTTCGAACTCGTCTTCTTCTCGTTCTCGCTTCACGCCACTGCTGCCACCCGCGACACCACCGCCTATGCTGCCCACTGCTGCTGACGCACTGACGTCCACATCTACCTCCATCTTGACTTCACTGCCACTGTCGCCAACGCCGCCAGCATTTCCACTGCTCGCAATACTGGCCCCACCGCCTACTGACACCGTTTTCGCAGTGGTAGTGAATTTTATCACCGGCTTGGGTATGGTCACCACCTGCGTTTTGGGCGCCAGCACAGTCTGACGCTTCGTCACGCCTGTGTTTGTGCCACTGCCACTTGTTTTGATTTGCGTCTTTATTGTGGAACGCGCTTCCAGCGCTGATTTTGTCATTTTCTTAGGTTGATTGGCAGCGCGAAGTTTATAATTGCACGCCGATAGACAATAACGATCAGGGGGCAGTCGTAGTCCGCAATGTGGTTTTATGGGCGGCAATGGCATAGAATTGCGCACCTCGGCCAATTTGGCCAATATCTGAAAAAATTAAAATCCGAAAATCAGAAGCAAACAAACAAATGGCATACACGCCGTAGGCTTACATGTCGCGGAGGAGGGCAGGTAAATGCCTTATCCAGCACCACCTCCGTGGCCAGTTTCACGTCGTCCAAGTCGATAGTCTTCTTGCGTGCATGATTCGCAAAAACCTTGGCATCGTCCAAGATACAAGTGACATAACCTGGCAGAGCAGTGACCAACAATGTTATTTAAGGTTCTCTTAGCTTGTGTGGAGTGAGTACTCACGGTAGGTAAACTCCAGCAATTGATTGATGACTCGCGGCTCATAGTCCTGCACGTTCAGCTCCTTCAATATTGACATTATCACTTGCGCATCCTTTGGCACATGCTTCACCTGCGTGTTGATTTTGGACTTTTCCATTTTCTCCTTTTCGGTAGCCATTGTTTAAAACTAAAATAAAAAAATAACGCTGCAACTACCGAGCAATGCTTCTACGAAAATTTTCGCTCATTTGCCAAAACGATGCAAGAAATGTCAACACTGTGAAAGCGTCTGGTAGTGCTGTCAGGCATAAAAAATGATCCCGTCAGCTGCATTCAACGACGCAGCATTGCCAGCGGCAAAAATAGTTTCGCGCAGTTCTGTTTCATATAATCGGGAATCCCCAACTATTATTAATTATAACATTAAGTGATGCTTCACTAAACTACAAAGTAGTTGGTGTTTATTAATAGAAGTAGTTTGGTAATATAGATAAAAATATAAACAAACAGTGCAAAGTAGTGTATTTTGTTAGTGCATAACAGTTCGAATTGAATAAAAATACAATAGTTACATAGCTGCTGAATTAATGCAAGAAAACCGAACCAAAGTCGTACGAATAAAAAAGGGTGAGTGAAATGACCTTTTAAGTTATTAGATGAAAAGAGGTGTAAACTACATAATTACTATGTCAGCACCACAGTAAAGTAAAATTTTGCAAATAATGAATCAACTTTGTGAACAAAAAACCAATGTCTTCCTTTTAAATTGAAATATTTCCATATTGTTGCGTATATAAATTTTATTAAAAACTTCTGAATTTTTCCAACATTGCTCTTATAATTTTGTAACGCTAGTTGGTGTTTTTTGTTTAAAAAATATTCGACTAAAAATTTAAATCGATTACAAAAGAGAAGGCACAGATGTAAAAATCGGAATTTGGAATTTCCAACGGTCCAAAAGCTGTTTGGAACGCACTGGGGGCGGAAATCTGGCTACTCCGCCCAGTCGGTATCATTATCCTCGTCGTTGTCGTCGTCATCGTCGGACTGTTTCCGCGCTGCTGGCGGCGGTATAAGCGCCGATAAACGTGATATCACTGGGTTGCCGCTGGTTGGCGTTGGCAGCGTTGTGCCGCTTTCACTCCTGCTGGAATCTTTCGTACCAGAAATTCCTTTCCGCCGCATAAGGAGCTTGTTGTGCAAATCGGCCATGAGGTCGCCACGTGTGCTAGGTTTCATCTGCGCCGAACTACTGGCGCTGCCGCCAGCACCTGGGATGTCCACCACATCGATGGGCGCGGCGGCGGGGGTAGCACGTAGCCGACCACCCTGAGCTCCACCCGCTTTACGTATGGCGTCCATTAGCTCGTTTCGCGTATCCGAAGTACGTAATGGTGCAACAGTTGTACTGGGCGCGCTTTGGGCAACAACTGGCTGTGGCGGCGGCGGTGGTGGTGGCGGCTCACTAAATTGTGTCGCAGTGGGCGTTGCTGATGATGCTGGAGGCGGCGGTGGTGGTGGCGGCGGAGTCGCAGCAGCCAGTTCCGGAATGTTGTCAGTCACAGCGTTCTTTTCGTACTCCTCGTTCTTCACCGCTTGCTCTAGTTCCGGCAAGTCAGGCAAATTTTCAATAAAGAGTGAGGGCGCAATCTGCTGTTGATCCTGTCCCTCAAAGTGTATGTCGTCCGCTATGCCCGGCAGGTCAGGTAGATCTAGAGGCAAATTGATTTCGGGCGCTTCATTCAGTTTGGGCGTGTAGCGCAAACCACTCGCGTACACCAACTTCTGGTTGCGATTCGCCAACGAGTGCGGCGCTGGCTCCAGCGGCTGCTTCTTTGCTAGACCCGGTGCACCATGCAGACGTTGCTTGTTGTTCTTGAAAAGTTTTGCGCGTTTCCAAGACTCCTTGTCCGAGTATTCCGCACCGTACACCAACTCGTCGCTGTTGAAGAGCAGCAGTGAGTTAGTCGAACGCAAGTCCTGCGGAACTGTGCCCAACCGCGAGTATGGTTGCAATGGTGGCATCGAGCTGTTTATCATTCCGTCAGACTCCTTCGGACGCACATGAAAGAATACGAGCTTCTCTTGAAGGGCCTGCGTACTGGGCGCGTCCACACGGCTCTGCACTTCGTACGACCTGATCGACTTTTCTTTATTCATGTTGACTGTCTGCAGTGGCGTCACTACGGTGCCCGTGTCGAAAGTCTTTGGAATGTCGCGGAAAAGTTGCGTCGCAGGAAAACGCGCTGGTGCATAGATCTTGATTGCCTTCTTTGTGCCAACCAATCCCCGAATTCTAGCCCGTGCCTTTTCGATGCGCTCAGTTAGCTCCTGAACTTTGGCATTATTACGCTGTGTGCGAATGTCAATGCGGTCGAAAACAGAATTTATTGTTTTTTGTAGACAGTCAAGCGCATTGGCTGCTTGGATGATAGTTTCCTCGTGACGTAAATCGGGTGGGACAACTGGTACCGAGTACATGGCGACTGGTGATGATTATAAACTGTTGGTGTCTTCCCAAATTGAAGCTTACTGCATCATCCATGAACTTTGAAATTATTTCTGTGTTTACTGCTGCTTTGTTGGCCTTTGCTAATTGTGTCCTTCCCGTCCACTGCAAACAATTGTAAGTCAGCTGTCATTATACAATATATCAACTAGATTCAAACTGTGTACGAGTCACCCAGTGAACAGTTTGACAGTCATGGGACAAGTGTGTAAGAAAATTTTCACAAGGTTCCAGAAGTAAAAAAGTTGGCCTAAAATTGGAGAGATCGATAATCTGGCAACACAGCGCCTTGCCGCCAAAATGTAAACGAAGTTTTTAGATGTCAATTACTGGGAATTGTGCGCATTTCGCAGTTTTTACAGCGCCGAATCACTATTTACGTTTGCAAATTGCTAACCTCTGCACATTTGTGTTTACATTTTGTGTTTGTGAAAGAGGTTCAAAGTCATGACCACTTTGACTGAGCAGATTGTTGGCAAGTTGGGCTTAAGCGATGAGCCAAAGATCTTGAAGTAAGCACACATTCTGCTAATAGAGCTCTTGTTATTAAACCTATCTGAATCTCGTCTCAAATCAGCAAAACAATGGAATTACTTCGTCTATTGGAATTGCGCTCGACCAATGTTCCACTGCAATTAAACGAGTATGCAAAGACACTGCTGTGCGCTGATATTGCAGCATCGCTCTTCGGCTGCAGCTTCGATCAAGTATGTATACAAACTAGACGTTCGATATTTCGTCACCTCAGTAAACGAATGTCGTATGTTCTATGGAGCCTAGTAAGACATACAACATTTGTTTTCTGAAGCAACGATTTGCTAATCCACCAAAGCATTAATGTTGTTACAGGAACAAGCACTGAAAATATCCAGTTTGCGCAAGTCACACTATGCCAAGCACAAACGACTTATTGAAAAGCTGCTGGATCTTAACAAAGTCGTCGGCGTCAACGACATTTGTGTGCAGTTGAATGTAATGGAGGTATCGCAGAAGGCGACCGAACTTCTGGAACTCTACAAAGCAGTAGCCGATGTTGATTTGATTCATCCCCAGTACGCAGCTATGGCAGTTTTCTGCGCCAGCAAGCTAGCAAAGCGCAAAGTATCCAAATCAAAGCTGATAGTCTTTAGTAATCTGCGACCCACACAATGGCAACAACTCGAGAAGCGTTGGGACAGATTTCTGATTGACAACTACAGCGCTGCAATGGACAAAAGGTGTAAGAAGGGCGCTGGTGACGCTGAGGCTGGACTGGAAGCCAACACGCATCAAACATGCACACAGCCCGGCATTGCCGTTAAGCGGCTCACGGCAGAAGTAGAAGACTACGATAAGTGGAAGAAACGCATGCTGCTGATGGCAGAGCAACAGCTGAGACGCGAACAGCAGAAGACACAGCTAGATAAGGAGAATTTTATACTGGGAACCTAATAAATTTTGTGTACTAAAACATTTAAAGTAATTAAAACCAAAGAGTTAAACAGTTTATAGTTAATTGTTTTGCGAGAAATATGCATATGATTCATATAACACGCACGCAGGGGGTTTCGGTTTCAAATTGCCCCACAGTTTAATTAAGCTGGATCCGAAATGCTTTCTCGTTCTACTAAACTTCTCTCGGGTTTAGGAGATATAGCTTGTCAAAGTCGTATATATTTTTAAAAAAATTTATGAAAGGGAAAAATGAAAGTTAGGTGCTTGTATAAAAAAATTTTAGAAAATGTTTTTTAGATAGGCTACTAATTTATTTTAATATTAAAACTACAAAAAAAATTAATTATAAAAAAAATTTAAATTGAATAGCGTGAACTGGCGTAAATCCTTTTTAAGACGTTTTGTGAGGGACTCTCTTCTCTTAAGTCCGCAGAAAAAATTCTGCGTCCTTTTGCGCCTTTGGAAAATATTCATTTTTTTTAAACTACTAATGTTGATTTTTTTACAGAAATTGCTTGAGTTAAAATTGCGACCAAAATGTGTAACCAAGTCAATGCCACAAATAGGTTTGGCACGCCTATTTAACCCATTATGAGCCATATTATCCAATTTTTTGTCATTATGGAATTTGTTTGCTAAAATGTGATTTAACGCTAATATATTCTAAAAAAAGGAGGAATGCCTAATTTTGAAGGAAGGAAGGGAGCGGACATACAAGGTAAAGTCTCTGATTGCGTTCAACCTGGCGAACGCCAGAACGATCCTTGTCCCTGTCCAATCCAAGCTGATGCACAGCCTCCGCGCGGCCCTTCTGGATAGCTATTTGGCATCCGCTGAATAGTGAACTAATGTGTGCAGCGAGTCCAATCCCCAGGACTTAAAATTTGGGTTGTGCGCAGGGTTTGGTGCCCGCCACGGAAAATCATCTATTTATCAATTTTTATAATAGTCTCACCGTTATAAATTGAGCTGCATTGCAGATTTACCTGTCTCATTTCCATGTTAAGCTCTACGGATATCAAATAAACAAAAAATATATCCTTTAAGCAACTTTATCGCCCTCTTTTTTATGAATTTAGAAAAACGCTATAATACATATTTTGCTATTGCTTTTTTAGTATGCATATACACAATTTTTAAACAATCCAACCAAAAAACAATGCCCGTCCATATAAACTTCACCACCCCTTTCCACCCTTTCAAGGTCAACGTTTTGGAAATTGCTTCTTTTTAAGGGTTGACTTTCTAAAATACAACTTTTGACCAAATTTCATCATTATGGCTTCAGCGGTTTGGGCTCGGTGATGATAAAATAATATTTAACCATAGATATATATTCGATTTTTTTTAACTATATATATATTTTTTTAAACAAACACATTTTGATGATATACTACATGATGTTAAAAAATAAAATAAAAAAAATATATATTCAATGATTGTCATGCATTCTATTGGTCATTGTAGAAGTTGTCCTAAATAGTGAGCCCGCAGCATCTCGCCCACGTCCTGTGGCTCTCCATTGTCCTTATACGCTGAAAGCGAGTACATGTTACTTCCCGACAAACGCTCATTCAAAACAACTTACTATTGTACAGTATTAGTTTGGCTTCTTTTTCCGTTTCAGGCCACTGGAAAAGCAGCTTTCGCAGATATTTGAAAAACTTCAAAAGTACCTCACGTTTCATAGCCTTCATTTGCCACGTGGCGGTGAGATCAAAGTTAATCGACTCGAAAAACGTCAATACTGGCGTGGCGCCTTCTAGTGCTATGTAAAAGTAGGTGCCATTTATAGGCTTCCTAAACCGGTAGACATCGTTTTGGTACGGCCTAAAGACACCAGCCCGATCCTTTCTGACTACCTGCAAGGGCTGAAATGCGCAAACACGTTACCAGAATCTGTCAATTAGTTCTCATCAAATTCGAATCGGGACTTGGCCGGTGAACGAGTCTGATCACATAACCGTACTTAACTTACAGACGCCTTCTCGAGTATTTTGCTTTCGATTTTCGATTTGATAAACATTTCGCTTGGCACTAAAATAACCAAACGATCTGTGATAAATTTCACCCCATGTTCCTTCTCGTAGCGGTCAATGCGGTCACGTATGCCCAGATCGCCGTACGATGGCAGTGTCAGTTTAAGATAACCGTGAAAATAATTTGCTGCCATGCCCGCAGCAATATCCAAACCGTGGTTTCCGCGCAGCCAGTTCGCATAGTCCAGGGTGCTGTGATTGTGTTGAACGACTCTACATATCCAGTATACTGGAAGGTAGGGTAAAAAAGTGTTCAACTGCTCTAGTTGGATCTGCTTGGAGAGGCTGGTACGCAGCAGGGCCACCAGCAGGACGGTCACAAACAACAGCTTTGTACCGAAATTATAGCGGAAAGCGCGCAATAGTGCGGTCCGCAGCCTCTGTTCGGGAAGATAGTATTTTGCGTAGCAAAAATATTCGCGTAAAGCTTTGTAGATGCGCTCCAGCACATCGGCTATAAAAAAGCTGGCCACTAAAGTAATGCAATTGTCTAGTTGGAAGTGATAACAGTTATTAACGCTGCCAACAACCAGAAACAGACACAATTAGTCATGTAACTCACCGATGTAAGGACCAAACGTGCTCATGTTTTGAATTTCTACGAATGCAATGCCGCTATTGTTCATGGTCACCTACCAAACAAATATTGGAGCTCTATTCCCGATGTACTCATAATGCAACACTATCGTCACTGATAGTTGTCGCAGTCAATTACTAGTTCAGTCTAAGATAGATTTAAAAGGTAGTGGCACTAGAAAAGCAACAAAAATGCATGTGTATTTTGTGTTCATTGTCAAAATCGGACGGACGGTTCACTTGCTAACAGTATCGCCAGTATCGAATAAACGTATACATAATTAGAGTCCGACCGATTAATCGGTATCGGCTAAGATCGGCCAATAAAATAGGTATCGGCTCGGCCAATAAAATAGGTATCGGACTTTTTTGGCCGTTTTGGTCGATGGGATATCTATTTTTCTGCTTTCATTTTTTTGTTTTCACTGTGCGCACTGTGTTTTCCTTTTTTTATGTTTTTTTTTCACATATCGCTTTGCTTATTTGTTTAATAAAAAGGAGTATAAGAAACTCCTATTCTGCTCTTATTAAGTAACGTACTTTCAGATATTGTTTAATATAAATGTTTCCTAGAAATGTTTTTTATAAAAACTGGGTATCCTTTAAAACACAGATTTCGTCTATTAATATGGGAAGAAAGGCCATTTAATCGTCTTCTTCCTTTTTCATGGGAAGCATTTTTTGAAACAGGCCTTTTATTTTTTCCAAAATTTTTCTGACTTCTTCCCACCATACCTGTACAACGGGTCCCTTGCTTCAATGAAATTTGAGAGTACAAATTTTAATATAAGAATCGTAATTTAAAGTTGAATAAGAAACTGTATTTGAATGCAATATTTAAATATTAATAGCCTGTGTTTACGTCAGTATTTTTGTTATCTGAGTGAAATATATGTAATGTATTAATTTTTTTAATACATGTTAATGTATTAGAATTCTGAATTCTCTTGGAATTTACTCAGTTTACAAACCAATGTATATGTAATAGTTCCTTTTTTTTAATAAACTGTGTTTTTTTTTTATTAAATTCATTAGTGTAATTTTTTCCATGGAATCGGCATCGGCCAAACTCGCCCTTCCCGCAGATTAATAGGTATCGGCCAAAAATTTGGTATCGGTCATTTACATTGAGCCCAAATGCATAGTTTCAAATGAGGCATTTCAAAGTGTTTACATTGCCTCATTTGAATTTCGTTTGGCAGCTAATGTAAAGAATTTGTTGCTTTTTTCTGCCTCTATATTTTACAAATCGCCATATTTAAATACAAATATATTACATACCTTATCATTATTCTACATATTTCTAGCGGACAAAAATTTCAATTCAAAACTTCCATTTCGATAATTTTCGTTTGTAATAATTTGAACTGTCAAAAAGAGCTAAACGGTTTTGAAGTTTTTAAAAGCGCCTTCATTTTGTGATGCGTTCGATAAAATTGATCATGTTTTATCACATTTGCTTCGTCTCTTTGTTGAAGTATGTCATTTCGTAGATTTGAATGATTTGTTTGAATTGATTTCGAGTTGAAGTAGTTTGATGAATTATTATATTTCTCTCCCCTGTGAAAAGGATCAGTTCCATGAAATAATCATGGTTCAATAATAAGGTTATAGCATCCCCGCAACACCAAAAACAATATGTATTTTGTTGGTAGGATCGTTTATCGCAGTTTATCGCTACTGTCAAAATCAGCTGATATTTTCCGACGAAAGAGGGAGAAACTGAAAACAAAAAAGAGTGATTGTTGCCAGACGGTGTTGTATTTGAGTGAAAAAACGGGAAAAGTGCTCAGGTCAGTTGTTTTCAGTCAGGTATTTTCATTTCAACCGATGCGGCAGCACAGCACACGGACGATTTTGACAAAAGCGATCAACGATCAGCCGGTGTCTTGTTACAACCTTATAGTTGAACCATGGAAATAATAAATAAGGTTCAAAGTACGGAAAGCCTTCTTCAAGGTTCTTTGTTTACGTTCGCCAATTCTTCGTCAATTTGAATGACAGCAAAAATTTGCGTCTAGCAAAAAGCATGGTTGCATTTTACAAGAAGGAGTTAGTGGTATTATTTTTTAGCCTCTTCACTAGCATTCAAAATAGAATAGGGGAAAAAACAAATATTATAATAAAAATTTTAAATATGAAATATAAAAACAAGCATATGCAACTATTTTGTTAGCAAATTTTCAGTTTCAAAACTGAACTATTTCATATTTGTAACTCCCTTGCCATCTTCATTTTGGTCCTAAATTCAAAAAGCGATTACAAAATGACGGACTAGTGCTAAGTTGGCGAAATCAAGAACTCTGTCACCGCTAGCTATCAATTAGTTTTATTCCGAAAAGTATGAAAATTCTATTTTATAATGAATAAGAAAAAAAGAAACTAAAAGGCGAGACTGCGAATATGCATTTTTTTATTAACTACATCAAAATTAGTGATAATTATTAATTATCACTAATTTTCCCCGTTATAAGTCTGGAAGTAACGCTGTGGCAACCGCACAACTGGCGGCTCATCAGCTGTTTAAATTCGTTCCTGAAGCGATTGTGAATGTTCTTGGGAAGAAGGAAATTGCAATTACAGATGGCTGGTTCCCAAAAATAGTTCCTACAGAAATTAAAACCTTCGCCTAACTCAAATTGCGGAGCAACCGGGAATACACTTTCAGGAGCTTTCACTGATCAGTTACAGCAACATGAAGAAACGTGTTATTGTGAGGAAGGTGAGATTTGTTCGCTCGAGATGCCCGACACAAGTTTTTACATTAGCTATTCGAATAGCTAAATAATGCTGCCTTGTAAAGACACATTTGAAATTATATTGTTTTATATGTATGTGGTATATCTTTTGTAGATTAACCTTGAACACCAATTGTTGTCGATTTAGAGATTACGTCCTTGTCATTGAATTTGTGAACTAACAAAAATTTTGTACTTTGATTCAAAGAAAGTTCATGCATTTGTATCGTCATGGTCGAAATGGTGAGTATTCTATGTGATTGAATCTTGTTTTTGTTTTATGAGATCTAACCCACTTCCAGTCAAATCTAACACACAATTAAACATTGCGGAGTCACCATCGAAACGTTAACATTTTGTTGCTCTGTGCTCCTTGGAAGCTGTTCCCACCGATTCCTTGTAAAATATTTCAACTGACACTATTCTATTTGTAGAAGAAAATCGCCGCAGGCACACCCAAGTGTCCCATTGAAAATGGAGTACCCACAAAATTCGTTTATACCGGCCGCATGCTGGAACTAGTGGAGGCGTACAATTCTGCCGTTCAGCTGCTGTATCCCAAGTACCCTTGGTATGTGTTTCCAGGTCATCTGCAGTATGCCGTCTATCAGCGATACATTAAATACTACAAGGGCAAGTACAGACTTGTGCCCATCCCGAACCGGCTGTACGAGCTGCTCACAGAAAAGGAGCTAATCAAGTCCGAACACATTGTGTTCGCAACACAGAGTGTTTATGATGAATTTGCTGAATCGGCCGACGTGAATTTCATCAATCTCGTTGTATCCGGCGAAAACAAACTCCGCAGCCTGGCCAATGCTTCAGCGCAATTGACTAACAGCACCACGCCCGAGGCGGTCATCAAGCAAATGCTGAACAGTGCACCGCATACAATCGTCACCCAAATACTGCCCATTACCAATTGCCAGGTGAATTGCGTTTTTGTGCAGGAAAACTTCTACGCCAACCTGATGGATCGCTTTCGCGTAACCAATGCCAACAATGGGCGCGCCCGCTTTTGGGTGAAACTTAACCACTTCACCGAGCAGCAGACAATTCCGAATGTCGCCACCAAAGCACACATTTACATGTTGAACAATCCGTACGAGTTGCCTGCCGACGTAACTGAGCTGATTTTAAGTAATTACTTTAATACGCCGCGCCTTCTTCATCGCGGCCATACCTATCGCATCGAGGTGAATGCTCAGTTGGTGGGCACGGCGGCCTATGCACATTACTATCTGATATTTGCCTACCTCAAGCATGTGTACTTCCGCTGCATGCATCTGGAACTGAAAGGCAACGACTTTGAAATGCAAGCTGTGGTCGCTAAGAACTTTACTAATCTAGTACAAGTGCCGACAACGCATCACTTTCTGCCGCGTCAGCTGTTGGACAATATAGCAATTTCAGCCAACTATCCTGTGGGATTGCGCCGCTCATACCAGCTACTGCGTTCTTCGATTGACGCTTTTCTGCCAAAGAAGTCTGCGTGTTTGTCATCAAAGCACATCTATCCGATGTTCCTTCTGCAGGGTGAGCGCGGCGCAGGCAAGACGAAGCTGGCGAATGGTGTTGCCCACGAGCTGGGAATGCATGTTTTTGGCGTGGACTGTTCTGAGATTGTGTCGCAAGTGCCATCGCATACGGAGATGAAACTGAAAGCAGTCTTTGGAAAGAGCCTCATCAGCGAGCCGCTGCTCATATGCTTCCACAATTTCGAGGTATGTAGGTGGGGACGTTTGCAGTGAAAGAGTTCCAATTGAAATAGTGCTCTATTTAGCTTATCTACATATATAATATGGGATAATATTTGATTTGATTGATTGACTAATCTCGCTGCATTTTAGATTTTCGGCATAGACAACGAGGGCAATGAGGACTTGCGACTGCTATCCGCCTTTCAAGTGCAAATGCAAGAGCTCTTCACACACGATCGTAAGCACCCGATCATAATTGTGGCTCTGACCAACGAGAATACCTTAAAACCAATGATACAGCGCCTATTTCTCGAGGTCATACGTGTTGACACGCCCAGCAAAGAGGAACGTTACGAAATACTGCGCTGGCTGCATGTGCGCGAGGTGTTTAAGCAGAAAATTTTCAATACCAAAGATATCGAGAATATTCCTCTGTTCGCACTGGACACACAGGATCGTTTTATGTTGCAGCTGTGCGCCAAGTGGACCGAAGTCAAGGACGTGCTGCGCGAGGTGGCGGACAAGTCGCAGGGTTTTTTGCTCGGTGACTTACAACTCTTGCACGAAAACGCTGTGCGCGCGCAACGCAAGGAACGTCATCATAAACCCGTGCTGACGTTTGATCACTTTGCCAAGAATCTGACGGATATGCAATCGTCGTTTGCCGACAGCTTGGGTGCACCGAAGGTACCAAAGGTGCTGTGGTCCGACATTGGCGGGCTGTCAAAGTTGAAGGATGAGATTCAGAGTAGCATTGGATTGCCGTTGAAGCACATGCACTTGATGGGCAAGAATCTGCGGCGTTCGGGCATTATGCTGTACGGGCCACCGGGCACCGGAAAGACGCTGGTGGCCAAGGCGGTGGCCACGGAATGCAATTTGAGTTTCCTGTCGGTGCAAGGACCCGAGCTGCTTAACATGTACGTGGGCCAGAGTGAGCAAAACGTGCGCGAAGTGTTTGCGCGTGCACGGTCGGCCGCGCCATGTGTCCTATTCCTAGACGAATTGGACTCGCTGGCGCCAAATCGTGGTGTTGCCGGCGATTCAGGAGGCGTGATGGATCGAGTGGTTTCGCAATTGCTGGCCGAAATGGACGGGTTGGGCGACTCAACAAAGCCGATTTTCATATTGGCAGCCACTAATCGCCCGGATCTCATTGATCCGGCATTACTACGTCCTGGCCGCTTTGACAAGTTGTTCTATGTGGGTCCTTGCTCGACCGCGGAAGAAAAGGCGGCTGTATTACGTGCGCAAACAAAACGATTCCAGCTGGCGAGTAATTTGAACATTGATGAGATTGCGGATCGGTTGAACGGCGATATGTCTGGAGCGGACCTGTACTCGATTTGTTCGAACGCGTGGCTGTCGGCGGTGCGGCGTACTATAGACGAACACTTGAAAGGTTGTTGACATTATTTGCTATAAATGAATAAATTAGTGTTAATTGTGTGCGTTCTGTGCTCCTAGGTGACATTGAAGATGAAGACTTGTTGGCAAAGAATGTGGTCGTTGATGTGGATGATTTTACTAAATCGTTTGGTAAATTTGTACCATCAATCAGCAAGACCGATTTGGAGTATTTCAGCAAACTGAAATCATCTTATAGTGTTTGAAAGAATTGTTAACAAAAAATATTATTTATTTGTTTTGGAAGCGGTGTACAAACGGTTCCATGGCTAAACGGTGTTGAATTTTAATAAAAGCGCATGTTGTTGAAAATTATGGGTTTATTCTTCACAGTTAGTGTTTACGGTTTAATTGAAAATAGAACTTTCGAAATGTATTGCTTTGCATATGTGTGATAAAGTGTGATTTTTTAAGGTAAAACCACTAGAATGAGATTATGAAATTAAATTTCAATTATTTGAAAGAGTAAAAATAATAAAAAGTACTTTGGGAAACATTTATATTATCGTCGCTGCAGAAAACAAATGTCGTATGTTCCATCGAATTCCATAGCACATACGACAATCGTTTTCTGAGGCGACGTTATAACTACATTGATAAGAAATAAATATCTTTACCAAATAGCCACAGTCATATATGTAATATGTCTATATTGGCAGTAAGCTCAAGGTACATTCGCCAACATCACAGTACAGCAATAGTGAAATATGAGCGAGAAAGCGTATAAACGAATGTACCTTGACAGCTGTCAAAAGTGGCAAAAAGTCAGGTGCGTTCAGGCGGAAAAAAAATCGACTGAAAAAAATAAAAACTTGTCGAAATTAACTGAAATTTCTTCAACCGCCCCAGGAGCAGTTTGACAGTTGTTCATGTGTAGAAGTGCTCATGTCAACACGCATAGAAATACATTCACAAAATTTCGAGTTTTCTGTCTCCCTTTGATTTCCGAATGAAAACACATTGTAAAGATAGGTTGCTGCTAATATAGAAGTATTACATATATGGCCGCAGTGAACAATTCTACACCCAATTAGTATAGTGTTATGAAGTGAAGTGCGCTATTCCAGTTGTAAGTAATTCTTACAAAGTAAGTTATGCAAGTTCTGAAGAATTTTTCTTTTGCGAAAAAGTTCAGCAAACGTTTTTATTCTCGGTCCCATTTAATTTTTTTTTATTCTAACGGTAAAAGGGACTAGAAACGAATGTCTAATAAAAATATTTATGTTTAACAAAAGTATGGCACCATTGTTTGGACAACTGAAATTCTATCGAGGTTATGGCTAATGCATTATTGACAGAGCTTTCTAAACTGTTGCTCCGAGTGCAAAAGACGAATATGGTGTACAGCGGACAAAGCGAAAAATAAAGTCGAAACACGAAAATTGCTGATAGAAATTGCGAACGTGCTGCTTGAAAATATGACAAAAGTCCTTTAACATTTAACGGAGACAGAGCTGCATAGTTGCTACTGAACCCACCAAGAAAATGGCGAGTAGTTATGACATTCCGAGCTGGTAAGTGTGAAAAGAGTCGTTGTAGGTGCTGCAAAAAAACTGCAAAACTTTGTTCTATTTGGTTTGTATTAGGGCTGGTAAGCCGCCTACCGGACTGCATCTGGATGTGCTGAAGGAGGACAAACTTGTGCAAAAGCTGATGGTGGACGAGAAGCGCTGTTACCTCTTCGGTCGTAATAGTCAAATGAACGACTTCTGCATTGACCACGCCTCCTGCTCGCGCGTGCATGCCGCCTTTGTCTACCACAAGCATCTGAACATTGCCTATCTGGTTGATTTGGGTTCGAGTAAGATGGGGGAACGTGGGCGGGAGCGCATCGAGTGGCAGCATTGATGGTTTGGTTTTGCAGCGCACGGCACTTTTATTGGCACACTGCGTCTGGAGTCTCATAAGCCCACTCAACTGCAGATCAATAGCACTTTCCATTTTGGCGCCTCGACGCGGCGTTACATACTGCGCGAGCGCCCATCGGCTGGCCACCGCAACAACATCATTGAGGACCTGCCCATGAGCGAGACGAGCGACGGTGCGCTGCTGGGCTTGCCGGAGAGTCAAACGGAATTGGATGTAAGTATATATGGCAGAATGACGTTATTTTCGATCACTAAACGGGGTTTTTAAACGCGCTTCAGAATCTTACCGAGTACAATACGGCACACAATCGGCGCATTTCAATGTTGGGCATTGCGGACGACAACTTGCGAAAGGTAACATAGTAATGGATATAGTTATTCCTAACTTTTCTCATTCGGTACTTGTCCTCATCACTGTAGCAAAACGCCAACAAGCAGACATCGCGTAAGCGACGTAACGTCACCTTCAATGACGAGGAAATCATCATCAATCCGGAGGATGTCGATCCCAGTGTTGGACGCTTCCGTAATCTAGTACAGACTACAGTGGTACCCGCAAAGCGCTCACGTTACGATACCAACCACATTGGTCTGTCGACAGGCGGACCGTCGTCAGCGTCGGGAAACATCACCACTGCTGGTCACCAAATGTTCCAACAAAGCCTGGCCGAGTTGAAGCAACACGCGAATGCGCCGCTGGCAGCGCCACTGTCGCCCAATTCACTGTACCAGGGTTTGCCGGCGTCTGTGCATGACACACACAACAACTCCAGCATAAAGTTCAATAACAGTACCGATTTCGACATAACTCCAATTGCCATGGGCACCAAGCTGGGGCTCTTGCTTCCTAATCCGGCGCCAGACGTTACGCCCGTGGTCAATGAGCCAGCGCCTAAACCTATGTTACCGAGCGCGGCACATAAGTTGGCAATGGCCAATTCAAACGGTGTGTATTGTAGACAAAAAGCCGCTCTCTGGAAAGGGCGTATAATGGATTGCGTTTTTGTGCTTTTCAGCTCAACATTATGACTCCCACGTAACCAACACGGCAGCGGAATCCCACGCTCACGGCCCACAGAAGAAGAAATATGCCAAAGAAGCCTGGCCCGGACGTAAACCAATGCTTGGGCAGCTGTAACGAACGTCGGCTGTCGATAGAAAACCACTTAAATTATTTGCTGAAGCCTCGAGCAGGTGCATGTGTATTAGCTTAGGCTCACAATCTTCACGTTTGCATATGTGAACACTTGACAACATGACATGATAAATGAAAAGTGTACATAACTAGGCATGAAGCAAATTGGTAAAAAAAATTGATATGCTTTTCTATGTTTACGGTTGGCACATGGGGAAATTGTTTGCTCAAGCGTCGAAACATTACCAGTTATCTAAAATCAAGAATGGCCAATACATCAGACATGGGCTTAGGCACTCAATTTCAAGCTCCACTAGGATTAAAAATAGTTAACTTTTTTACTTTAACTAAAAGCGCATAGTGGAAATTCTTCCACAACTACTAAATGAGTGTAGTGGTGATGGAAATTTTTTCCACTGGTGGTAATGAACAAATTGTTCATTAATTTTGAAAATAGTGCTGAAGAATTGTATTTTTCAATTACCACTAATCAATGATATAAAATTTTACCACTTGATGGGAATAATTTTTTAAGCACTAATATTTAGTGGACATTTTTAAAATACACTACCAATAGGCTTGCAATTGAAAGTCTATTACGCTAGCACTAAAATAATATTAATAGTGGGTACATTAATTTTATTTCACTAAATTAATTAAGCTCATAATACCAACCAGCTCCACTCCATTAACGTTAATGGTAGTTAAGATCGTAGTGCACTCAACAATTAGTGCACTACACCCTTGTCTGCAATATAGTACATCAAGTTTTGAAATTTTTCCTACAACTTTATTGTGACTACTTCGGTTTGTCTTAAAGCTACATTCGACAGCTGTGCGGATATCTTGGGAACGGTATGACGTCCCGAATATTTTTCACGCCGGTCAGTAGCTGCATGTAACGCTCAAAACCCATGCCAAATCCGCCTGTGGGCAACCCTCCGAACTTGCGCAGCTCCAAGTACCACTCAAGTCCGGCGGGTAAGCTAACATGACGTCGTAGCCGTTCCTCGTCATCTTCACGCAAACTGCCACCGCACAACTCGCCGACTGTGGGCATCAGCAGATCGAGCGCGTGTACACGTTGCGGATTGTTGCGTACTGTCTTCATGTAGAACGGTTTTTGAGCCGCAGGCCAATCCACTACAAACACTGGCGTACCACAGTGTGCAACCAGAAACAACTCTTGCTCCTTGGAAAAGCCTTCCGCTGGCTTTATGTCGGTCTTAAAGTTTTGCTTATTGGCCATCACAATCGCTAATGCCTCATCGTAGTTAAGCGTTGTCCATGCCTTCTTCAACCAAGGGTAATCAAAGGCGGCACCCTGTGCCTTCAGCTGGCAGTGCTGCAGATCGTCTACGCTTTCGTCAATAATGCGTGTGGTCATTTGTTTAAGCATTAGCTCAATAAACTGAGTTAATGCCAACATTTCTTCAACATGGGCCAATTCCGCTTCAAACATATAAAACTCAGCCAAGTGCAGTGGCGATTTGGAATTTTCCGCCCGAAATGCCGGCGATAGCGTGTATGTGTTGCCGAGGCCGTAGGACATGGCTTCCAGATGCAGCTGTCCCGACACGCTGAGGTAGACTTTGTTATCGAAGTAACTTTGCTCCAAAGGCACATTGGGGCGAGACATTTCCTGCAGCAGCGCTGTCGAGTCGGGTTGCACTCGGAAAACCTGCAAAAAGATTGTGCTGTTCACAACCATAAACAAGACAATATAAACTCGTTGCATACCTCGCCAGCTCCCTCGCAATCGTTTGTGGTTAAAATAGGTGTGTTAATGTGCACAAAACCCAGCGCGTCCATGTAGTCGTGCAGCGCCTTTTGTGCCTTGTGGCGCAATCGCATTTGGGCAGCGAAATAGTCCACGCGCGATCGCAAATGCAAATGCTCGCGCGCATACTCCGGCAGATGTTGTTGCTTGGGTGAGAAGGGGTAGCCGGCCGCTATGTGACCCTCAGCTGCAAATCGCAAGAAAATTAAAATTCTAGTAAACTGCAGCGAAACCGAACATTTTCAGGTCAACCTATTACTTTTACATCGTTCGCGTGCATCTCGAAGTGACCGTTCGGCGCCACTTGAATGCAGCCGGTGGCGCATATGCTGCTGCCAGCACTCAGCTCCTTAATGCGTTCGCTCTTGGGCAGCACCACCTGAAAGCGTTGTGCCGTCGAGCCATCACTCACGTCCAGGAAAATGTTGTTCTTCAGCCGGCGTACGTTCTGAATCCAGCCCTGCATACACAAAATGCCGTCAGTGGGGGAATGTGTTCCGGTGGTCGACGCTGGTACTAACCTGCACACCCAGCTTGTCGCCTGGCTTCCTCGTCTTCGCAATGGCGCTTATGCGCTGATAACTGCTGCAGCACCGCTTTATTAATAGCATTGAAGTCTAATTTATAAAACTCTGCCAATGTGCAAACTTTATTACAAGCCAAGTTAATAATGAACGATGGTCAGTGGAACATTTGGGAAAGTGACGATCAGCTGTTGGCACTGGGGCTGCACAGTGGTGTTGTCTTTCATGAATGATGAATATAATATTGTATAGCGGAATTATGGATTCGAAACATTGAGCTGGTTATATTCTTAATTTTATTATGCATTTTTTTTATAGTTTTCAAGATATTATGTCAGTTGACTTTAATAAATAAAATGACAATTTTATATTCTTCCAAATGTCCCAGAAAGTAAATTTTTTTTTTACTTCTTGAAAACTATACATAAATTATTTTGTAAAATTTGAAAGTTGAATTTAGTTTTATATTATATATCCGGAAAATTGCAGAGAAAGAATCGTCGTATGTTATATTCAAAATTATATAACATACCGCACTCGCATATTGAGAAAGCACTATTAAAACTGAATAACTGATAACAGCAACTGATTTTTTTGAACGAAAATACCGTTTACTCATTATTGCTTGCTTATTAATTTACGTTTAACTTTCGTTATAAATCTTGGGCTTAACTTTGAGTGTTGAATTTACTTAATCCTCAATTGCATGATTTATTTCCTTGTTTACTTAAGTTTTCATTTCTAACGCCTATTAAATCCTAGCAGACTTTAGATCTCGTTTAAAAAAATTATATCGGGGTTTAATTTATCGGAGCTATATATCTGAAAGTTACGGCTCTGCATCTGTTGCTATCTATCAATGACTTCTCCCACGTGGGTTACTAAGCTTCATTAGGTCGGTGAGATTGGGGGACGTTCTCTAAAGTTGTAGGGGGCACAATAGATCAACTTTGGTCTCAGTGCACATTTCCCCTTTCAAATCTATCAGTGACACATTTGTGATCATTGCGAAGTAGGCACAAAAGTTTTCGCTATTTTTCTTAATTCGTTTTCTTTATAAAATGTGGACATGCTATTTTTATTATTTGAATCAAAATATTAATTTGCCAACTACAAAGACACAGATAAGCTTTCAAATAAAAAACCATTTGTAGTAAAAAAATGTTTAAATCGATTCGAACAGCATTTAATGTGTAAACAATGCTTAGTCCTCTTAATCGAACAATCCGTGTAATAGTTGTATGCGTTATTAAAATTGGTACTGCTTAAATTTCATTATCACTGTCGTCCTCGTTCTTGGCTGCTTGACCTGACTGAATGGCCATGTCGTACCAGGGACTTGGATTCAGGCGATGCAATCCATTCGTTTCCCGACTAACTAAACTCATTTCGTAACGGAAATCCTTGTCCTTCAGCTCATCATGCACCTGGTAGATACTAAAATCAACAAATTCAAAATAAGTATTATTTCATTTACTAAACTGCTTGCTTTTTCATATAAAGTAACTTAAAACCAAAACTTACATTTTGCCTGCATTCTGTACCAAATCTTCTGTGCTCATCTCGCCGAATTTCAACTTTTCCATTTCTGTTTTCGCCTGCTGCTCAGCTTTACCGCTCGCGGTTGCAAAGTAGCCAAACGCAGTGCCTGACGGTTCAATTTTGTACATCTGCGGTCCTTGATCCTCATCCCAGGCGGCCAGAATGGCTGCCACACCGAATGGGCGCACAGCACTGTACAATGTGTAAGCGTGCACATAGGCGGAAACGCGCTCCGTTAGCTGCTTCAGCGGTATGGTGCGCTCAAATTGCTGCCGGAAGTTGGCTGCTTCCTGACGCGCAATGTTCACAATGTATCGCCCGTCCGCCAGCAGACCCGCAATGGCAAGTCCAATGTTCTTGTCGATGGTGAAAATGCGTGCTGCAGCATCCTCCTCGAAAAGTGGGCTGGTGACGATTTTCTCAACCGCTAGCACAATGCCATCCTTACCCCGCAAACCGATGACGGTGCCACTTTTCTCAACCGCCTTGGCAGCGTACTCAATTTGGTAGACGCGGCCGTCCGGCGAGAATTGCGATGCGGACAAATCGTACTAAAATGTAATGAGACATATTTTTCGTTATGCTCCACCAATGAACCCAGAAACATTCTTCACCTACCCCAGTACCAATAGAGCTCATTTTCTATATTTTAGCTGTTAATAGCGTTGCTTTTAAATTCGAGCAAAACTTATTTCTCAAGCTACAATTTGTTTGGGCGATGAAACGGCTTATTTTGTTTTAGGTTAGGTACTTGTCACTATTTTGACTTTTCATGGCGCAAGCGTTGCCAGCTGGTTCATTGAGCTTAAGGCAGAAGTTGCCGTATGTTTCGAAATAAAATTTTTCAGTGAAATACAACAAGCTGCTAGAGGCATATTTTCATTTTCAGTGCATTTAAATGTTGGAGAAACTGTACCGTGTACACCCAGTGTACTTTAGCTAAACACTGGTACTTAAATAAATATATATTATAATATTGTAATATGTCATGTATGAGCTTGTATGTGTTTGATAAATTAGGTGCTGTTTGTGGGCCGCAAAATAGAAAATGTAGCTAAAAGGAGACAATTTGAAGGAAGAAGGTTTTTGGGTCAGGGAATGAAGAACTGACTATGCCAGGATACTATAAATTACCTCTTGTTTCACGTCTATATCAACATTTGGATGAGTCTCGGCAAAAAAAAAATTGTAAATGTAAATGTAAAGTTGGTGTTTTCACTCAGTACATCGTAAATTTGTCATTTTTCTTTCAATTCTATTGATGTTGGGCTTAATATTTGCTCAAATAATGAATCTTTCATCTTAAGAAGCCTTAAACCAGAGGAGATCATTTATTTTATCTATAAAAAAACATTCGAAAATTTATGATTTTTTTAATTGGTCGGAAAATTTATTTTTTCACAATATTCACCGTCAGTAACTTCCCCAAATTTCATCTGATTGGGACAATCTGTATATCGCTGGAAAGGCTAAGGTATTATCTTCTGACTGACGAACAGCTTGTTTTAGTCGGATTATTCGTTTACGAGATTTGTACTCATAACTGAAAAAACAGGGGAAAAAACTGGGATTTCAAAGATTTATCGAAAACGCTTCTTAAAAAAATTTTTTGATTTTCAGTTTCGTATTCCGTGGCCCAAAGTTAGTCTAGAAAATACTTTTGTTTTTAGGTGCACGCGATTGACCCATTTTTTGTTGATAGTGTAATTAGTCTAAAGAAAAATTTGCAAAAACAATTTCACATGGGCATTCTAACATAAACCCGTTATTTTGAGCAGTGCTTGCATTAGTTGTAACTGATTTCTAATCAGAAACTTATTTGTTTTGTATACTTACGAAGTATTTAGGGCCTCTGGATGCATAGATAACGTTATATGTAATAATTATGTAATGTATATCCAAATCACTAAATTTTATTTGAATTTCTGCTTCTAATTCACAATTTTGCATAAGTGGATTCATGCGCCACCATTGCCTTTGAAATGTCACTTAATTTTTGGCAGCCAGTAAGAGCGAGTGTTATGTTCAAGTCCTTCTTCAGCACAGCCAACATATCCTCAACGCCCTGTTGGCCGCCGCATGCCAACCCCCATATAGCAGGCCGGCCTACGAAAACCATTTTTGCGCCCAACGCCAATGCTTTGAAAATGTCATCGCCCTGCATAATGCCACCGTCCAGCATCACAACCACATCGTTACCCACTGCATCCACCACCTCTGGCAACGCCTCAATGGAAGCGGGCACTGTGTCCAATTGTCGTGCGCCATGGTTGGACACAATAATACCGGCGCAGCCGAACTCGCGCGCCAACACCGCATCCTCGCGCGTCAGCACACCCTTCACTATTACCGGCAGCTGCGTTAATCTCACCAGCCAGCCAACGTCTTTCCAAGTGAGTGTCGCATCGAATTGGCTAAATGCGTATTGTTTAATGTCGGACACAACAGTGCCTCCACTGCGCACTCCCAGAAAGTTGGCCAGCTGTAAGTGCGATGGAAAGGTAAAGTTGTTACGAGCATGTGAACGCCGTTGTCCGGAAACCGGTGAGTCGACAGTTAGAACAATTGCCTTGAAGCCCGCTTTTTCGGCGCGGCGTACCATTTGCTCGGTGAAAGATCTGGCGAGATTACAATTATCCCCTGAATACAGCCATTGAATTGTAGCATATTCCACATAGAAACTTACCGGTCCTTGTACACGTAAAGCTGAAACCATTTGGTGGTACTTGGTGCAGCAGCCGCCACTTCTTCTATGGACATGCTGGAGAGAGTACCCAGTATGTAAATGGAACCGGCATTGCCAGCGGCGCGAGCATTTGCGCCCTCGCCGTCGGGATGTGCCAACTTTTGCATGGCGGTGGGTGCAATACCAACAGGCCAACTCAAATTTGTACCGAGCACTCCACATCTGGTATCCACTTGGGAGACATCGCGCAAGCAGCGGGGCCGTATGCGAATTCTATTGAGATTTAAATTTCAAAAAGCTGGTTAATGTTATGTCATTGAAACAGCTGAAAGTAGCACCTTTTGTAGGCCTCACGATTCAACTTCAGAGAAAATTGCTCGCCAGCGCCACTCTGATAGTAGTCCAGTGCACTTTTCTCGAACAGGGTCCTGGCCTTTGTTTCAAAGTCCTCTACGCACACAAAAGACATTGTTCTTTGCGATATGGAAGCGTCTAATGAAGACTCCAACAATAGTAATAACAATGAACCAGCTTACTAAAGCAACGGATTTCAACTGCTCACAACAAAGCGTATCTGATGGACTAAATTCGCTTGGAGATGTATGCGAACACAAATATGTAGATGCCTGTATGTATTTATTTTATTCAAACAAAAAAAAAAACATGTAGCTACAAAGCACGATAACGCTATCTAATTAGAATAATAAATTCACTAAGTCTTTTTGCTTAATTTAAGTGAAGCTCTCAAATTTTCATATAAAACTAGGACTAGATACCCTATTATGTAAAATGTAAATGATTTACTAAAGCGGTTATAACACGTTCGAGCCGCGTTGTCAGCGGGGTTCGATATCGAACGGTTGCTTTGCTATTAATTTACATCAAACCTCACTGTGAAAGAAACTGTGGAGAGGTGCACATCTCAATGATGGAGCAATTTGTATGAACTCAATTTAATAATGAAACAATTAAAATAAAACTAAAAAAAACAATTCTATTCAACATTTAAAAACAATTAATGAAAACAATTTGAATGAAATCACTTAAAAACACCCGATCCGTCCACGACCTGTTCACTCCTTCACGACGGGAAAGCGAATGAGGTTCGACAAAAAAAAAGCGATTACACTTTCATTGGCAAATTTGGTTCGACATCGAACATTGTTGATGACGCGGTTCGACTGTGTAATAACCGTTTAAGGTAGTACAAGTAGACCTCTTATAGCACAACCACCTTTAACCTAACCTAACCTAACCTAACATGGGATTATTAGTAGTTATGTTCTTGAAACTTAAAATGTTTGAGGGTATTTTTGTCTATTCAAAATAACTTGTCTTGTAATCGATAATCCACGATGGACCTAACTTAAGTTTGTTTTTCAGTGCGTATACCGTGGTACAATAAATTCCTAGAGTCAGCTATACCTTGAACTATGTTTACATTTTTCGGTGCATTTAAGTCTTGTGAAGAGCTGTACGCCCCAGTGTACTTTATATAAAAAAGTGCATAGTGCAAAGTTTGACAAATAAGGTGCAGTTTGTCGATATTAATAAAAATATATAAATTTGATTAGTGGATGAAGCTAACTATGAAAGCCCAGCACTGCAAAGACGGTTTTGAGAAACAACTAAATTTGTTAAAAATAGCTGTCTGAGCATCACAAGTGTGGTTAGACGAGAGATAAAAAGGCCAGTAAAAATATAATTATGAAAGTTATGAAAATATTGCAATGCATTATGGGGGATTTTTTTTTTTTAATTAACAGATTTAAAGATAACTAGTCTGAAAATTTGCAAAAATTATTTCAAATGGACATTCTGACATTCAGCAATTAAATTGTAATAGATTTCTAATCAGAAACTAGATTTGTTTTGTATACTTACAACGTATTTAGTGTTTATGTACTTATAGATATAATTATGTAATTTATAAATAATCAATGGAAAAATAAATATCCACTGAATCACAAAGTTTATTTGAATTTCTGCTAATTTACAACTTTGCATAAGTGGATTCGTGCGCCACCATTGTCTTTGAAATGTCACTCAATTGTTGGCAGCCAGTAAGGGCGAGTGTTATGTTCAAGTCCTTCTTCAGCACGGCCAACATATCCTCAACGCCCTGTTGGCCGCCGCACGCCAACCCCCATAAAGCAGGCCGGCCTATGAAAACCATTTTTGCGCCCAACGCCAATGCTTTGAAAATGTCGTCGCCCTGCATAATGCCACCGTCCAGCATCACAACCACATCGTTTCCTACTGCATCCACCACCTCTGGCAACGCCTCAATGGAAGCGGGCACTGTGTCCAATTGTCGTGCGCCATGGTTGGACACAATAATACCGGCGCAGCCGAACTCGCGCGCCAACACCGCATCCTCGCGCGTCAGCACCCCCTTCACTATTACCGGCAGCTGCGTTGATCTCACCAGCCAACCAACGTCTTTCCAAGTGAGTGTTGCATCGAATTGGCTGGATACGTATTGATTAATGCCGGACTGATCACTCTCTCCACTGCGCACTCCATTCGACTGAATACCCTGAAAGTTGGCCAGCCGCAAGTGTGATGGCAGACTAAACTTGTTACGAACATCCGAACGTCGTTGTCCAAAAACTGGCGCGTCAACAGTTAGGACAATTGCCTTGAAGCCCGCTTTTTCGGCGCGGCGTACCATTTGCTCGGTAAGAGATCTGGCGAAATTACAATTATCCCCTGAACACAGCCATTGAATTGTAGCAGATTCCACATAGAAACTTACCGGTCCTTGTACACGTAAAGTTGGAACCATTTGGTGGTACTTGGTGCAGCAGCCGCCACCTCCTCTATGGACATGGTGGAGAGGGTACTCAGTATGTAAATGGAACCGGCATTGCCAGCGGCTCGTGCATTTGCGCCCTCGCCGTCGGGATGTGCCAACTTTTGCATGGCGGTGGGTGCAATACCAACAGGCCAACTCAAATTGGCACCGAGCACACTGCATCTGGTATCCACTTGGGAGACATCGCGCAAGCAGCGGGGCCGTATGCGAATTCTTTTGAGATTGAAATTTCAAGAAGCTGATCAACGTTATGTCATCGAAACAGGTGAAAGTATTACCTTTTGTAGGCCTCACGATTCAACTTCAGAGAGAATTGATCGCCGGCGCCACTCCGATAGTAGTCCAATGCACTTTTCTCGAGCAGGGTCCGAGCCTTCTTCTCAAAGTCCTCTACGCACACATAAGACATTGTCCTTTCCGATATGGAAGCGTCTAATGAAGACTCCAACAATAGTAATAAGAATGAACCAGCTTACTGAAGCGACGGATTTCAACTGCTCACAACCGAGCTTATCACACCTGAACACAAATGTGTGTTTGTATGCATTCATCTTATTAACAGACAAAACGATTTAGCTATTAAGCCAGAGATAAGGTTATCAAATTCGTCCAATAAACGCAATCGGCATATACACACTTACATATGTAATCACTTATTTGTGCGGTATGCATTAAGATGTGAATGCCGGTTGATAATGTGACGTAGACCTCAAGCAAGCAAGTTTTTTTTTTTATATGGGGAACTCTTATTATTTAAATGCCATTAAGGCTCTACTGCCTCTAGCTTGGGAATGTTTTGATTTAATTTAAAGTCTTGGTGCGAAAAGTTGCAAGCGTTTACGGGTAGTGGGTTGATTACTGCTGTCAACTCGAATGCTAACATAATACCACTAAATTCGTATTTATTTATTTGTGTACAATTTAAATTGTTTCAAATACTGTTGGCAGTTATATTAGTTATTTATTATAATTATTGTAAGAAAGTCAACCGGCTTATCAAAGGTACACGGTTTTTGCTAATCTTTTAGATTAGTAATAGTTTTGAAACGATTTTGAAACACATTTTTGTTTTCATGCTTTTGCTCCTCACTGACTATACCCATTTCGCTTCGGAATTTTTGTTCCGTTGGTGCAAGATTATTAAGTCCACGTATGCTGGAATTGCAAATACACTTAATTAGAATTTAAAAAATAATAGTTATGTATAACTATATACATATGTCTAGTATGTATGTTGCATATGCAGACTAACATCTGATACAAAGTTTGATTTTGGTATTGTACACTTAAAACTTACATACATATGTACAGTGTGTTTATCATATGTGCAGGTACTAAACTTTAAACTGAAATAAAATAATGAGATAACATGATTTCAATCTGACAAATTACTTTATCAGAAATATAATATATGCCATAAGTATTTGGATTTTATTTCGGGCATGTGGCGTCAATTCTTGAAATTAGCCGGTTGATTAGCCTCCGAGATCATGCGATTTAAACCCTTAAGATTATTTTCTTTAGGTTATGTGAAGTCATTGTTGTATGCAATCATACCGCAAATTTTAGACGCCTTGGAAGACAACATTTTGCGAACCATTGCCAAGATGCAGGTCCCATTGTTGATGATGATAATATCGTATCTTTTTTGTAATAACATTTGTCTTGCTTTTTTTTGAAAATGTTGGCCATTTTGTTTTTAAGGACTCTTAAAATGAATGAAATTACTTTTGTTTAACCCTGTTTAAGCAAATCGTCAACGTTTCCACATTCGTTTGATCATTTAACTCACTTTATGCCAAAACTCTTTGACTTTCAAAGATATTTTTCTGCAGCTGCAGCAACAAGTATGGTCTCCTTGGATGAGAAACCAGACACTTGGCTTCATTGTGGAATAAATCATATCGCTATAAAAAATCCAAAGGAATTGAAAAAAAAATTGTACTGCGAAAGCTACATATTTCGATGTGATTGTTAACAGTGAATATACGTGAGCTCGTATCGTCCTCGAAGAGTGATCTGCGAAGTATGCCTATAGCACAGGTACTTTTCTTCTGCACTGAATCTGAATCATATGAATAGATGCATAAAGAGAAATGGAAAAACACAAACGAGAAAACGGAAATCTCAATAAGTATTTCATGGACAAATATTGTAATTTGCCATTTCTTATTAAAAGCGCAGCCACCCAAAAGAAAAATACTTTTTTCTTTCAATATTTTGCTGTTTTTGCCATTTTGGAGATTTAAATTCAATCATAGTTTTCATAGTAGTAACTAGCGAGTTACACATGAGAATTTATTTTCGGAATTATGCCCATCCCGATTTATTTTGCAATCGATTATTTTACAATATTTGTTTTCCGGAACACTAATTAGCAGTTAAAAATTGACGTCTACGGTCGACTACTTGTGAAAAGCAGACGGCAGCGTAAAAAATTCGATTATACAATTTTCCAAGGATTAATCTGCCCATCTCTAACATGAACAAAACATAAGCACACAGCTGATTGATTTGAAAATTGTTGTTTACTTTACGGGGCAAAGGGGACAATTGTATTCTGCTTGAATGCTCAAGATATCAATAACACTCGACTTTATCGAGCCGATAACACAAAAAGTCTTCGTCATCGAACTCAAAGGGATCGATCAGGTTTTTTATAATTTTTCGCCGTCTCAGCACATTATCGTCGTTCAAAATATTGAAATATCTTTCAATTTCTTCAAAACGAAACATTTCACTTCGTTTTCTTCTCTTTTTACACAAAAACACATTCACGACGAACTGAAAATTTTATAAAAGTGACATTTCTGCTCATTTTGACTCATTGCTAACTGGCTAAGCAACAGCTTTTGCTTGTTTTAAAGCGTTAAAGTATGCTTTAACTCGATTATGATTGACTTAAAGCCTACTTTATTTAAAGTATACTTTATTGATCGTAAAGTGTACTTTATTTCGACTATGATTATGCGCCAATAATGATTTTTGTTCTTGTAGTCTTTGTGTGCATGCTTTTTTGTGTTGCCGATTGGTTTTGCATCACAATCTTTGAGTCAGAGCCCGAAAAATCGGTATTAAAGCATATATATCCGACTAATGTATTTTACTCCAGAATGGTTCAGGGATGAATACTGGGAAAGTAAATTTAAAATCCTAGATTTTCTTATTTTAGTTTTTTACGCAGGTATTTGGGCCGTAAAAAAATGTAATCCCGAACAACGGAAAATAAAATTATTGCGGGGGATAAAAAAGTGTTTCCTTTATTTAAATTCCCTTATCCTCTGTTTAATTGTTTTTGTTGATTATTTAATTATTGATTATTTTTTGTATTGTTTTTAGTGATCATATGTGACCATGCCAACTTTATTTTATTTTCTTTTCTATGATTCTTGCTGCAGTCAGCGCAACACAGAAGAAACTACGCTCTAAGTTGTAAAGCAACGCTCTCACCACATACGTGATCTATGAGAGCAGAGCGCGGGTTCCCACTTTGGAACCCACCATAAAAAATGTTTACTTGTATGACATGCGTCTTCTGTATCTTTATTTTCTTTGGTTACATGTAATAATTATGTTATGTACAAATATTGAATGAAAAAACAAATATCCAAATAACTGAAGTTTATCTCATTTTCTGCTTTTCATTTAAAATTTTGCATAAGTGGACTCATGCGCCACCATTGCCTTTGAAACGTCACTTAATTTTTGGCAGCCAGTAAGAGCGAGTGTTATGTTCAAGTCCTTCTTCAGCACGGACAACATATCCTCAACGCCCTGTTGCCCGCCGCATGCCAACCCCCATATAGCAGGCCGACCTACGAAAACCATTTTTGCGCCCAACGCCAATGCTTTGAAAATGTCAGTGCCCTGCATAATGCCACCGTCCAGCATCACAACCACATCGTTACCCACCGCATCCGCCACTTCCGGCAACGCCTCAATGGAAGCGGGCACTGTGTCCAGTTGTCGTGCGCCATGGTTGGACACAATAATACCGGCGCAGCCGAACTCGCGCGCCAACACCGCATCCTCGCGCGTCAGCACACCCTTCACTATTACCGGCAGTTGCGTTGATTTCACCAGCCAACCAACGTCTTTCCAAGTGAGTGTCGAATCGAATTGGCTAAATGCGTACTGTTTCATGTCGGCCATATCACTCCCACCACTGCCATCTTGCTGAAAGTTTGCCAGCCGCAAGTGTGATGGAAATGTGAACTTCTCACGAGCATGCAAATGCGCTTGTCCAGAAACCGGTGCGTCTACAGTTAGAACAATTGCCTTGAAGCCCGCTTTTTCGGCGCGGCGTACCATTTGCTCGGTAAGAGATCTGGTGAAATTAAAAATGTCGCCTGAACACAGCTATTCAATTGTAACAGGTTCCACAAAGAAACTTACCTGTCCTTGTTCACGTAAAGCTGAAACCATTTCGTGGTGTTTGGTGCAGCAGCCGCCACCTCCTCTATGGACATGGTGGCCATGGTACTCAGTATGTAAATGGAGCCGGCATTGCCAGCGGCGCGTGCATTTGCGCCCTCCCCGTCGGGATGTACCAACTTTTGTATGGCGCTGGGTGCAATACCAACAGGCCAACTCAAATTTGCACCGAGCACAGTACATCTGGTATCCACTTGGGAGACGTCACGCAGGCAGCGAGGCCGTATGCGAATTCTATTGAGATTTCAAGAAACTCAGTATTACGTCGTCGAATGGGTGTGCACAAACAGGTGAAAATAATACCTTTTGTAGGCCTCACGATTCAAGTTCAGAGAGAATTGCTCGCCGGCGCCACTCCGATAGAAGTCCACTATACTTTTGTCGAGCAGAGTCCGAGCCTTCTTCTCAAAGTCCTCTACGCACAAATAAGACATTGTCCTTTGCGATTTGGAAGCGTTTAACGAATACTCCGACAATAATAATAACAATGCACCAATTTACTGAAGCGACGGATTTCAACTGTTCACAACAAAGCGTATCACACCTGAACACAAATGTTTCTATGTATTCATTCACAAAACGGTTTAGCTATAAAGCAGTGGTGCCCAAAACCTTTTTATGGAAGAGCAAACACCAAACCATATAAATGAATTCATACGCTAGACAACAATAAAACCTATGTTGAAGATAACTGTTGCCAATCCCTGCCAGACGCGTGTGATCAAAACTCCAACACATTTACAAAAATTCTCGCTGAAACTAACACATACACATTTACTGGTCAAATTTTTAAGTGTGTCCAATGCAAGCGGGAAAAGAAGTTTCAGTACGTTAAATTTCCCTGTATGAGAAAACGAGATGGCAATATACATACGGCACGTGCCGTTATGACCAAGGTGTATCAATAATTATGATTATAATACATACATATATTAGCCGTATTCACGATCTGCGGTTTTTCTAGAAAATTTGGTAAAATGTATCAAATTTTACATCAGATCGTGAACGACCTCGTTGTAAATACTTAGTATTTGCAAAAACAGCTGATCTTGTTTACATTTTGTTAGTGATGAAATATGTTAGTACAATTAAAAATTCCAGATGGCAGAAAATGATTATTAGTTTTCCAATAAAACAGTAATCAGAAGTATTTTGCTGTAAATTAACTAATGACATTAATGTCTAAGAAAAACGCGTTCGTAAAATTGCTTTTATCTTATGCATTGTTGCTATTATTTTGCATTGCTTGTTGGCTATTTTTCATAAAAATTTTATTTTAGCTTTGCGTTTACAGTTCGTGGTGAAACCTAATCAGCTGTTTCTTGTTTGGAAATTTGTCGCTGGTCTGAACAACGACTGATTGAAAGAGCGTAAGAATGCGTGTGCTGAGCGTACTGCTCAATCGAGTAAGCTTTGCCGACCACAAGAGCAGTAGCGGATTCAGGGGGTCGGGTTTTGGGGTTGAAACACTCCGAAATATTAGGATCGCCTTTAAAACTACACACAAATGAAAAGGCATTTTATCAATATTAAAGAATTACTTTTTGAAACCTCCTGAAATATTTTTTTTAATCCGCCGCAGCACAAGAACAAAGGGCATGGGCACCTCTGCTATAAAGCCAGAGATAAGGTTATCAAATTCGAATAATAGACGCAATCGGCATATACACACTTACATACATATGTACTCATTTATGTGCAAGTATGCATTAAGTGGTGCATGTCGGTTGATAATGGAACGCAGACCTCAAGCAGGCGTGACTTCTTTTTTTATATTGGGAACTCTTATTATTTAAATGTCATTAAGGCTCTACTGCCTCTAGTTTGGGGAATGTTTTGGTTTAATTTAAAGTCTTGATGCGAAAAGTTGCAAGCGTTTACGGGTAGTGGGTTGATTACTGCTGTGCACGCGTATGCTAACATGATACCACTAAATTCGTATTTATTTATTTGTGTAATATGTATATAAATTATTTTAAATGGTTTTGGCAGTTACATATATTAGTCATTATAATTATTATAAAAAGGTCAACCGGCTTATCAAAGGTACACGATTTTTGCTAATCTTTTAGAGTAGTAATAGTGTTGAAACTATTTTGAAACAATAACTATACCTCACTAACTATACCCACTTCGCTTCAGCAATGTTGTTCCTTTGGTGCAAGATTGTTACGTCCACGTATGCTGGAATTGCAAATACATTTAATTAGAATTAAAAAAAAATGTGTGTATAACTATATATGTATGTATGTTACCTATGTTCTCTATCATCTGATACAACGTTTGATTTTGCAATCGTACACTTAAAACATTCGAGTACATACAAACAACGTACAGTGTGTTTATCATATGTGCAGGTGCAAAACTTTAAAATTAAATAAAATAATGAGATAACATGATTTCAAACTGGCAATTTACTTTATCAGAAATATAATATATGCCATAAGTATTTGGAGTTTATTTCGGGCGTGTGGCGTCATTTCATGAAATAGGAAATTAGCCTCCGAGATCGTGCCACTTTAGATTATTTTCTGGCCACTTTGCTTTTAAGGACTCTTAAAATGAATGAATGATGAAATTACTTTTGTTTTGCCCTGTTTAAGCAAAAATAGTCAACGTTTCCATGTTCGTTTAATCGTTTAACTCACGTAATGCCAAAACTCTTTGACATTCAAAGCTATTTTTCTGCAGCTGCAGCAACAAGTTTGGTCTCCTTGGATGAGAAACCAGACACTTGGCTTCGTTGTGGAATAAACTATCAAATCCAATCCAAAGGAATTGAAAAAAAAGAATTGTACTGCGAAAGCTATTCCGATGTGATTGTTAACAGTGAATATACGTGAGCCCGTATCGTCCTCGAAGAGTGCTCTGCGAGGGTTCTGGTGCACCGCTAGTACAACACCATCTCCTCCGCGTATGCATATAGCACAGGTACTGCACTTCTTCTGCACTGCCTTGAGTGCATACTCTACTTGTGGGATTTTTAAATCTGAATCATATGAATTGATGCATAAATCAGGCGCATCTGATTTGGACAATCTATATATCGCTAAAAAGGCTAAGATATTATCTTCTGAACGACGGACACCTCGTGTTAGTCGGATTCATTTACGAGATATGTGCTCATAAATGAAACAACATGGGAAAACTGGTTTTTCGAAGTTTTTTCGAAAACGCTTCTGAAATTTTTTTTTTAAATTTTCAGTTTCGTGTTCAGCAGATGAATTTTTCGTGTCGAGTAGTGTTAGCAAATCAAATTTGTTTGCTTCAAAAATAAAAATTCCTACTTCAAACCAATTAAAATGAATTCATATTGATTCTTTTTCAATGAAATATTTCTTTTTGTACTAATTTTATTTTAAATTAAATACATACATATACATATTTTTGTTTCTGAATTTGTCTTATTTTAAATACATGCGCATCTTTCTCAAAAAAATGTGCACCTCTTTCTCAATAATTTATGTTTTTCAAATTCGTCCAATAAATGCAACTATTCGCTATTTGCAACCACCCCTGGAATAATTTGGTTGCGTTTTGTGAAATTCAGCTGTACAATAATTAACATTTCCTTTTTGCATTATATGTTTTAACCAGTATATTTTATCACATTGTATGACCTGATTATTGATATTAGAACTGAAACAAAATGTGAAGCTGTAGTATGTGGCTGAAGCGAACCTTACTTTGTAGCGCTACACGCAAAATTTGCGAACAGAGTGATAAAGCACGGCGCATGGTCACCGTGTTGTTAAATCGATATCTTTGTTTCTATTAAATTCTACATTGTTTTCTATTAAAAAAAAGTGTCTTACCTACTCTTCGTTAGCAAATATAGGGTGTTTTTTTTAGAGGTTTGTTTTTCGAATAGAGATAAAACTGGCATTTTGTGGTCAAATCTGGCAACTCTAATGTCATTTATGTTCAGTTTGGTTTGCCATTTCATCATGAACAGGTTGACAAAAGAACAACGCTTGCAAATCGTGCAAATTTATTTCGAAAATAATGGTTCAGTTCGCGAAATTTACCGCAAGCTCCGTCCATTTTATGGTCGACATAATCGTCCATCAGAGCAAAATCGGTCCATCCATCGGTTAACCATGGGTCGTTTTCGCACTACGTTTACTCTATGTGATAATACGCATCCGCAGAGACGTCGAACGGTGCGCACCGAAGAAACAATTGCCGCTGTAGAGCAAAATGTTGAAGAGGACCCGAATGAATCGATTCGCCACCGTGCACAGCAATTGGAGCTTTGTCCATCAACTTTAAAAATTGGACCTGTAGAATTGGCTTTATTCGAGCCAGCCGCGGCGGCCACATGCCCGAAATCATATTTAAACATTAATGGCATAAAATTATCCTTCCAATAAAACGATTTTCTTGTGTTTTATTTCAATTCGAAGTTCTATACCTCTAAAAAAAACACCCTATTGTAATGAGCACTGGGATGGATTTAAGTCCTTTTGATATAAACAACTGTGTAAACTTTTAAGACAAACTTTATTTGCGTGTTCTAACAATGGCGTCACAAGTAAAAGTAAGAGTAAAGGACCAGCATGAACTTAGCTGCAAGCCCGAGTTGCCACACTGCTTGACAAGCCCAACCACAACAGGGTTGCATTCACCATGGCACCACCTCCACCAATACACTACAACTCGGCCTAACCTGACATTCAATCGACCTCGATTGCTTTTACAATGAATCTTCTTCTAGCTTATCATCTAAAAATTCATAATCTGTACATTCATCACTTAAATTATCACCATCTGTGTTGCCTTCTGAGTCCGTTTCAACTGGCCTACCTCGAGGTTCCAACCATTTCTTCATTCTAGACGAATCAATTACATTGTCATATGGCATCTGAGTAACCTGACAATTTTCAACATCCGTAACAACATAACGATCATGACCTAATTGCTTACGAACTACATAAGGGCCTCTGTACTTCTGAATTAGCTTCTTATTCTTCCCTACCGTAGTGTCTACATTTTTAACCACAACTAAATCTCCTGGTTCAAATTGTTTCGCTGGCCTATGGCTCCTCTCGTAATATTTCTGATTGTACAACTGAGACTTCTGTATTGCAAGCTCTGCCTGCTCCCTTATTTCGGACAAATTAACTTCTTCTCTTGAATACACATCATGCAAATACTCCGTCAATTCATCAACTACTTTGCCGCGCTGCTCAACGCCAAAAAGCAGCTTACTAGGGGTCGTCTTTGTGGCACAGTGTACAGTATTATTCATTGCAAACTCGACATCCGTCAGTTTCTGTTTCCAATCTACATGGTTTATAGGGTCAGTCGTTTTGGCCAATATTGCTTTCAACACCCGATTCACCCTCTCAACCTGACCATTCGACTGTGGCGAAGCTACCGCATTCAAAACATGTACAATGTTATTGTTCCCGCAAAAATCCCTAAACTCCGATGACGTAAAAGCTGTGCCCCGATCATCTATGATTCTTCTGGGACGACTGTATTCAACAAAATATCTCTTCAACGCACAAATCGATTCTTTCGCACTACTATTCGTAGCATACATCTTGACAAATTTTGTGAAAGCATCAATCACCACAAACACATGTTTATGCTTTGAGTTCACACTCTCCAATGGCCCGAAATGGTCAATGTGCACTGTATCGAACGGTTCTGGCTTCTTTGGAATACTATATATATTACGCTCATTGCTTCTAGGCGACGTCGAATAATAAATGCACTTCAAACAATTTCTGATGAACACATTCAGCTTTTCGCGCATACGGGGAAACCAATAATGCTTCCGAATCTGATTTGCACATTTCTCAATACCCAAATGACCATATTTCTCATGTATCAATCGCATAATGTTCTCTTCCATCTCACCCGGCACATACAACTGTCGATTCTGACCACTGACACGAAAGACTAACCCATTCTCCAACTCATATCCTGGCACTTCCCCTTGCTCTAATTCTTCCCGCAGTTTATGAATCACAGGATCACGCGTCTGTATAATCTGAATGTTCAAATCAACCTCATTCTCCTCAATACTACACACAGCTGACAACCGGCTCAATGCATCAACATGCTGCATCTGTTCACCCTTTCGGTGTCGAACTGAAAAATCAAACCCGGCGAGACCCAATGTCCATCTGGCAATTCTTGGATTAATTGTTTTCTTCTCCAATGTCAAGACCAAAGAGTTGCAATCAGTCACAACTACAAACGGAATTCCATCCAACATAGTCCGGAATCTTTCCAATGCATTCACAATTGCCAATGTTTCCAACTCAAAGCTATGATAACGCGACTCCGGATCCGTCGTTGTTTTCGAATAAAATGCCACTGGGTGAAACCTGCCGTCATCTTGCTTCTGTAACAGTATAGCACCATACCCTCGCGAACTTGCATCCGTATGCAACTCTGTCTCCCGCCCTGAATCAAAGACACACAGTACAGGGGGCTCAGTCAATTTAGATTTCAAGGTCTCAAACGCATTCCTACACTCTTCTGTCCATTCAAACTTTACACCTTTTCGCGTCAAATAACTCAATGGGCGCGCAATCTGAGAAAAATTATACACAAATCGTCTAAAATATGAAAAAAGACCCACCGCCCTCTGCACCTCCTTTATGTTGGTAGGTACTGCGTAATTCTTTATCGCTACCAAATGATCTTCATTCGGACGAATCCCCCGTTCACTCACACAGTAGCCTAAATACTTCAATTCTCTATATGCAAATTTGCACTTCTTCAGATTCAAGCACAATCCAGCCCCTGACAATAATTTCAAAACTTCTGCCAAAACCACATAATGTTCCTCAATAGTCTTCGTGGCAATGTTAATATCATCTAAATACACCACAATCCTCTTCGCATCAATCAACGGCCGCAACACTAAATTAATAAACCGCTGGAACACTGGTGGAGCATTAGTCAAACCAAATGGCATAAACCGATACTCATACTGTCCCATCGGAGTCACAAACGCAGTTATCGGTATCGATTCCTCATGCATCGGCACCTGGTGAAACCCATTCCTCAAGTCCAACGTACTGAAGAAACTCTTCCCACCCAAATATTCAATACAATCCTCAACTAACGGCAACGGATAATGATCTCTGACAGTCAACTTATTCAACGCCCGATAGTCAACACACATTCTCAATTCACCGTTCTTCTTCCGCACTAACACAATCGGAGACGCGTATGGAGACGCACTTGGCTGAATAATGCCCTGAGCCAACAAATCATCAATTGTCTTCTGTACTTCTGTCTTTTCCCTATATGACAACCGGCGCGGACCACTGTACACCGGCGCATCACTCTTCAACTGAATTTTCATGCAATAGCCACTCAACTTCCCCCCCTTGTTCTTCATTTTCAAATAGTTCTCAAAAACAACTGATTTCAAAGCATCTGCATCTGTTATAGACAAGTTTTCGTCCACATCAATTAGATCACCAATTTCATCCATCTCAGTTGCACCTACCATCAATATTACTTCATCATACAAATTCAAGTCTTCTGTTCCAACTAAATTTACAACTCCGATACACGACTCAAGTCGAGTTTCACACAAATTCGAATCACCAATTACATTTACCTCTGCATTAACTGAATTAATTTCTGACTTGCCACACTTATCATCTGATTTCAATAACTTAACTCTGTTTGGAACCTCTGTTATCTTAACTACTGGACTCTTTAATAAATTAAACAATTTAAGTGCACTGATATTCAACGGAACTTCATTTTTATTGGCATTATTAATCTCCAGCAGAGTACGTCTACTATATCTCACTGTGTCCATTTGGCACAGGCTTATATTCATTGCCTTAAGTAAATCGCGTCCAAAAAGTAGGGGCACCACTGCCTCTTCATCTGGCAAAACAAACAAATTATGGTCAAATTTACGGTTATCAAACACAATTTTACAAGTCACAAGGCCGTACGTACTTAAATTCATATTTCCCATCCCCCGATACTCTGTCACAGTCAATTCACCCGTCACCTCAAATGGCACAAGAGAACGCTTCACGAAACTAGTCGGACTGCCATTATCAAATAAAGCAAAACACGGAATTAATTCAGTGCACTTATTCTGTTTCAAAAAGGCAACACTTACAAGATTTCGGTGTTTCAGCTGTCGGGCTAAACGTCGGACCTCCTCTACCTCCGTCAATGGCGTCCCTGCCTCCCACTCCTCGACCTCTGCTACTGGCTGCTGTTGTTTCGGTACGGCTGGCATCCGTGTTTGCGTCTGGTTTAGTGTTGTATTCTGCATCCGACTACGACGTGGGCACTGCTGGCGCATGTGGCCTACTTCATGGCATATGAAACACGAGTTCGGTGGGCGTCGCGGGGCCCCGCACGCACTTTGATAGTGCCCATATTGAAAACAGTTGTAACACCTGACGGCCGACAAATCCGTGACTTTTGCAGCTGTGTTAGCAACTGGCACTGTTGTATACGACCTCGGCCTAGGCACGGCACCCGACATGACACTGATCTTCGGCACAACCACTGGCGCAGCTGCCCGACGCTTCTTCTCGTAACGCTCCATCAACCCCTTCAATTCACGCAAGGAAGTGGCACTGTACAGCATCGAAACCATATTCGTATCGTCGTTAAGCCCCTCGATGATAATGTCGATTAGGTCCGTTTCTGACACATCGGCGCGGCTGGCAATGTACTGCATCTCAACAATATATTGTCGTGGTGTTTCGTCTGGTCTCAGGACACGGGCACGTAACTGTTGCAGCACATCTCGAACCGTGAATATACGACGGTATTCAGTCATCAAAGCCATCCTTAGCTCACCATAGCTGCGAACACGAGTTATGTCCGCGAACCGCTTCGCTTGCCCAGTTATCAGATGTCGTGCGGCAACCAGCTGGTCTCGCTCACTGTACTGGAAACTCTCGAACACATTCTCCAAGTCGGCCAACCATTTGCTAACGTCCTGCAACTCCGAACCATCAAATTTGCTCATCATCGCGTCCAGTACACCCAGGTCGATTCTACGACTCTCGAACTCGTTCAACTCACGCTGCAGCTGGACAAGCTCACGTTTCTTGCGCATGATCGCCAACTGCCGATCTAACTCAGCCTCTTCAGCCTCAGTACTGGTCACATTCACCACACTCCCTGCATCAACTGTATCATCTTCTGTATCTGGCACATTCATGGGTCGCTCCCTCTGGCTGGCCCCTGGCATCTGTCGTCTAGTCGTCTGCACACTCTGGCTGGCATCTGGCATCTGTTGATTCAGCGGAACATCAGGCTCGCTATCCGCTCTGGCCGCTCTTCCGCTACCTCCGACACGACCTGCTACCGCTTGTTCATACACTGTCCGCAACTGAACCATCGTGGCGTCTTCCTCGAATTCAGCTCCCGCAGCCCGTAGTGCAGCAATAACCGCATTGCGCGTTAATTTGTTCGCCATTGAACCACAATAACTTTAGAACTTAGATAGAAAAAAAATTCCTGCTCGAACCCCACACTTGACGTTGTAATGAGCACTGGGATGGATTTAAGTCCTTTTGATATAAACAACTGTGTAAACTTTTAAGACAAACTTTATTTGCGTGTTCTAACAATGGCGTCACAAGTAAAAGTAAGAGTAAAGGACCAGCATGAACTTAGCTGCAAGCCCGAGTTGCCACACTGCTTGACAAGCCCAACCACAACAGGGTTGCATTCACCATGGCACCACCTCCACCAATACACTACACTATACATATTTTTGTTTCTGAATTTGTCTTATTTTGAATACATGCGCATCTTTCTCAAAAAAATGTGCACCTCTTTCTCAATAATTTATGTTTTTCAAATCCGTCCAATAAATGCAACTATTCGCTATTGCAACCACCCCTGGAACAATTTGGTTGCGTTTTGTGAGATTCAGCTGTACATTAATTAACATTTCCTTTTTGCATTATATATTTTAACAAGAACATATGATGACCTGATTATTGGTATTAGAACTGGAATGTGGAAAAATTTGAAGCTGTAGTATGTGGCTGAAGCGAACCTTTTTTTGTAGCGCTACACGCAAAAATTGCACGTCGCATGGTCACCGTGTCGTTAAATCGATATCTTTTATAGACATTTGAAATAGTTTAATCAATTTCATGCATGTGAATTATTTCATTTGGCTCATAAATAACATTGTTTTCTAAGTGTCTCTCCTACTCTTTGTTAGCAAATATTATTTTACTTGCCGCATAATATTTCTCTTCAAATACTTATAATATCGAAACTGTGGCAGCCCTATTACGGGCAACTGATTCGTTGTCTGTCAGTGACTTGAAGCGATCACGGTGGCCACTTTTGGTACATTCGGATCATAAGTCGAATTTTTGTTTAACTTTGGTCTTTGGGCTGCTTTTGTTCAATTTGGGCTTCTTTTACAAATAAAAATTTGCTGAAAACAAAAAAATATTATTTTCTTTCGCATTTTGGGGTTTTTTTATGAGAATTTTACTACACAACGTTTTAGTTGAATGGCAATCGTGCTACAAAATAAAAAGGCCTCAATTTAGAGTCCGACCGATTACCCGTCTTCGGTCACATTCTGCAAAATAACGCACATTCGGCTCCAGCCAAAATACTTCGGTTTCGGTTTTATGGTATAAACAGAATCAAATCGTTGGCCGAATTTTACCCAACGAAAAATGACATCGCTGCGTCAGTCGGCGTGAAAATACGCACAGTGAAACAGAATGGTTGCGAAAGTGGCATCAGCTGTTTACAAAAATTATTCCTCCAAACACGGCAAACACACGATAGGTCGAAGAGGCACTCATTCTTCCTAACTTCCTCAATTAGGAGCTCCTTATTGTTTATTTTCTAAAACATACGAAAGGGAAAGACAAAATTGATTATTTGGCACAATTTGTTATTGAAATTTGAAGCACTTACAACTTTGCAACTTCAAAGTAGCACAAATCAGAAAATTTTTACTGAATTTTTGGTTTGGTTATTATTTTTGATTTTCTCCTCTGCCGGCTGATTTCTTCGCACGACGCTGCGTTAAAATTAGAATTTGTTCTATCCATAAACTGTAACCAAATTAAATAACTTTTATGTAACAGTTCATTACTGACTTTTAAAATTTGTTCGTATTTCATTCCCCACACGTTATCCCAGTCGTCGTCGTTGTGGGCAATCACATGCACTGCTGTGTGTCTTAATTTTGACAGCGTATGTTCGGTGCGTAAAATTCGGCCGACGATTTAATTCTGTTTATACCAAGGATGAGCAACATTTTTAATCAACAGGCCAATTTAAATTGTAAAATTTTTTGGCGGGCCGCACATAAAGAAACACTTATTAATAATTTACAAAACTTTATTTATAATAAACATTAGAACAAAATCGACAAAATAAATTCTATTTTAGAAATGCTTCGTGGGCCGCATAAACATGTTTAACGGGTCGCGTGTTGCTCATCCCTGGAGTATCAATCTAGCAACCGATTAATATGCTTCGGTCATAATGTCACCTTCGGCCGGGCTCTAGCGCGATATTACATCGGGTTGCCACTTGTCTGCTAAACCGTATCCTACTTTTTACAGTTTCCAGCAGATTGCATTCTGTTTCATGACATTTTTCCTGTGGCAACGAGGTTGAGCGCACGTTTTCAAAAGATAAACAAACACACGACAGTCTGGACAATATTTTAGCTTTTATTTACAATTATGTCTGGCACTTGTGAGAAGAGGTAAGTAGATATTAATTTACGTTTCTACAAAAATTTATTGGACCTTTACTTTACTGAAATAGCTTCGCAGTCGAGGCGCGCTACTGCAACTTTTATGCGGGCGGTGATGTCTCGTGGTCGGACGATGGTCAGCGGATGTATTGCCTTAACACAACGGAAGTGTGTGCAGTGGATGTGGGGACAGGACAAGTGGTAGCCACCTACGGCACGAGTGTGGAAACGGAGCGCAGTGCTGTTGGTACTGACGAGGACCTGGATGACGCCATCTACAGCTTTGCACTGTCGCCGGACAATGCACAACTCATCAGCGCACACCGCAGCGGACTGTTGCGCTTGTGGTCGGTGGAAACACAACAAGTGCAGAAGTTGTGGAAGGCCCAACACAAAGGGCCAATTGTAAAGGTTCGGTTCAGCGCATGCGGGCAATTGGTGTGCTCCAGTGGTGGCGATTCGGTGCTGCGCGTGTGGGACTATGTGCGCAGCAGCTGTGTGTGCGCTCTGCGGGATTGTCCGGGACCGGCGCTGGTTGTTGACTTCCATCCGCATGCGGCACGTGGTGAGCTGTATGCTGCTGGTGCTGATCACACGATTTATTGTTGGAATTACGCACAGAAGCAGTTGTTGCGTCCGCTGCGTGGCCATCTGTCGCAGGTGACGGCGCTGAGCTTTTTAGACGACGGCGAGAATTGCCACTTGATGGCCTCAGTTAGTCGGGACAAAGTGATGATTGTGTGGAAGTTGGATGATGGAACTCAGTATAAGGTCATAACGATTTATGCTGAACTGGAGGGTGTTTGTTATCTTCGCTCGAAAGCAGCTCACCAGGCCAGCACCAATTTGGTTGTAGCCTGTGCCAATGGCCAATTGAAGTTAGTCGACTACAACACCGCCAAAATCTCGAGCATCTGTGATAGCACTGACCACGAAATCAAGGCGCTATTGTACTGCAGACGTGAGAAGCGGTTGGCAGTGGTAACCGCCGAGCAGAATATTCTCGTTTATGATGTCTCTGCGAAGGCTTTAAAATGTTTCAAACAACTGATTGGCTTTAATGACGAAATTTTGGACATTTGTTTCTTGGGCGATGATGATCGCTTTTTGGCGGTAGCCACGAATAGCAAAAACATAAAAGTCTATGATACAGCTGCGCAGATGAATGCCAAAATTCTAACGGGCCACAAGGACACTGTGATGACGTTGTCCACAACGAGCGGTAGTAACTTTTTGCTTTCCGCTGGCAAGGACCTGAGTATTTGTCTGTGGGAAGTGGATGCTGCTAGTTTCGAACTAAACTGCATTGCTCAGCACAACAGCAGTCACACGTCCACAATTGGTTGCGTTTCCTTCGGCTACAACACCACCTCAATGCTCGCCTCTGTCTGTCAAGACGGCAGCTTGAAGGTGTGGAATTTAAAACGCGGCAAAAACGAAGCCTACAGCTTTACGCTGAAGTATTCCGCAATTGCACATGACAAGGAGGTAAACAGTGTGACCTTCTCGCCGAACAACAAAATCATTGCAACGGCCTCACAGGACAAGACAGTTAAGCTGTGGAGCAGCGAGTCGCACGCCGCCATCGGCACATTGCGGGGCCACACACGCGGTGTGTGGTGCGTTCGTTTCTCGCCGGTCGATCAAATTGTGCTGACATCGTCCAGCGATTGTAGTCTGCGCATTTGGTCTCTGGCCAGTCTGGCCTGTCTGAAGCGTCTGGAACAGGAGTGCAGCATTTTGCGAGCGGAATTCATTGATTACGGCAAATTCATAATCTCGGCCGCATCGGATGGTCTCATCAAGATCTGGAACATCAAGACAAATACATGCGTGCAAACGCTGGACTTGCATACGGATCGCATCTGGTCGCTGGCTGTGTCGACACGCAGCAAAAAGTGCTTTTACAGTGGCGGTGCTGACTCGAAACTCATCAAGTGGCAGGACGATACGGAGCAGTGTCGCAATGTGGAAATTGACAAGCGCCAAACAATGGCGTTGCAGGAGCAGAAGCTGCAATCGCTACTGCAGCAACGGCACAATCTGCAAAAGGCGTTCGTGCTGTCGCTGACGCTTCACAAACCCAAAGCCTGCTACAACATAATCAGTCAGTATGTGCGGCAGCGCAATATGGATCAGCTGCGTAAAATTGTTTCAGAGCTGAGTGACGAACATCGTGTTACGCTAGTGGAGCATGCCAAGGCGTGGAGCACCAATTCGAGGCACAGCCAAATAGCCAACCTAATACTGCACTACGTGCTGAGTGATTTTATTGCCAATCCTGCTAAACGTACGCCCGGCTTGGGCAATCTGGTGGAGGTGTTGACGCCTTATATGGAGCGCCACTACAAGCGCGCTAACGAGTTAAAAAAGGAGCTGAGCTTTTTGGATTTCATTGTGAAATGCATTTAAGCACATGTCAAATAAATTGTTTATAACTAGCGTTGGTACGTTTCTTGAGTTTCTTTCTAAAGTGGTGTGTGGAGAATCCAATTCCCTTCGCCGACACATTTGATTTTTATCATAAAAATCATAAGAGTACGAATATTTTCTGTCCTTTAACTAGGAAGCAATACACAACAACAAATATCAAGTATAAAATTTATTAAATATCAAGTAGGAAGTATGATCTTTTCGTTAAAAAAAAACAACATTTCTTTATTTTGCTTCCCTGTTATCTATCTTCACCTAACGTATTCAACAATAAAATCAGCACTAATTTTTTAAATAGTATTTTCTTTATTAACGGTCATATTCACATCCATGATTAATGTATCAATTTTGATTTGAATTCATATCATAATTGAAGGCAAACTTTTATAAAAAGGAGTAATAGGGAGATTTGTATAAAAAATTCATGTTTACTACAAAATAATGCTAAACTTAAAGAATTACAAGGAAACGTATATAACACTTAAAAATATTGTATTTTCAAACATAACCGCTGCAGCGCTAAGTTTTCGAACAGTACTGAGGGGGAAAAGTAAGAGTTCAAAGAACACAAAAATTTGTGCGAAATTATGAAGTAGAAGATTGTGTATGTCCTTTGTATGCTTTTTCAGGAATTTCAATTTCATCGAATGGGATCAAGTGTGAACAGTGTACTTGTACTATAAACATGTTTATAAAGGTACAAAATGTAACGGTCGATAGACTACAGAAAACCACAGCTGCCATATGCTGGACAACTTGATATTTTCATTACCTAAATATTCATATTGACTGGGTCATAATAAAAACAAAAACAATTACCGGCTATATAACATTTACTGCTCAACACTTTCCTCTTCTTTAACTTGATTACTTTGTTTGAAATTGTGTTCATAACCTCATCACTGCGTCTGTTCTCGTTTGTTATGTTTACATAACAAACAACTAGTCTGCACAATATTCCACACCTTTCTCTAGTTTCTAGCCGTTGTACCTTCCGGCGCCTTACAAATTGCCCATCGGACTGATCTATTCGATGGTCATGAGCAGATCATCGCCGTCCAGTTTCATGCCATTGATGATTTCCAGCTTCTTGATCACTCCGGCGGTCGGTGCCTGCACCACCATTTCCATTTTCATGGCAGAAAGCACAACCAACGGTTGACCCTTCTCGACCTTGTCACCCTCTTTGACGCGTATGTCAATAACTGTGCCGGGCATGGGCGCACCCACTTCGTTCTTATTGGTTTTTGAAGCCTTGGGATGGATGTGCAGTTCCTGCAACAGACACAAGCAAATTAAACTATAGCGGGGAATCAGAATTGTTGCACTCACCTTGACCGCCTCCTTGTCTTCTATGAATACGGAGCGCAACTGTCCGTTCATCTCGAAGAATACTTCACGCTTTCCGTTCGCTGTGAGGTCCTCGGCCATTGCCAATGTCTTCAAGCTCAAGGTCTTGCCACGCTCGATTGTCACCTCGAATTCTTCACCAACCTTGGGTCCGGTGAGGAAAATGCGCGTGTCCAACTTGTTCACTGGGCCATAATTCTCACGGAAGTACAGAAAGTCGCTGGTGACAGTGGGATAGAGCGCAGCGGACATCACATCGCGATCTGACACGTGGGGATGAGATTCCTTCAGGTCCTTTCGTAGCTTATCGAAATCGAGCGGTGCCAGTTCGGCGCCTGGACGTCCTTCAATGCGTGGCATGTCCTTGAGCACGCGTGAACGCAACGGTTCCGGGAAACCGCCGTACGGTGTGCCAATTAAGCCCTGCAAGAACTCAACCACTGACTTGGGGAACGACAGCTCCTCGGCTCTTTCCAACACCTGATCGGCAGTGAGTTTGTTCTGCACCATGAACTGTGCCAAGTCGCCGACAACTTTCGATGACGGCGTCACCTTAATGATGTCGCCCAGCAGCAGATTGGCCTGTCGATAGGCCTGCTTGACGTCCTCAAAGAAATCGCCCAGACCCAAAGAGTACGCCTGGAACTGCAGATTGGTGTACTGACCGCCGGGAATTTCGTTCAGGTAGACATCGGCATTGCCCGATTTCATGGTCGTTGTGCACTCGAATGGAGCGTATAGAGTGCGCGTTTGCTCCCAGTAGGCCGAGTACTCAGACACGTCGCGCAAGTCGAATTTAGTGTCGAGTGGAGTGCCCTGCAACGAGGCGACCACAGCGCCCATGCTGGGCTGTGATGTCATGCCGGACATGGAGTCGACGGCCACGTCAACCACATCAGCGCCCGCTTCAGCGCAGGCCAACATCGAGGCAACGCCACCGCCGGAGGTATCATGGGTGTGTATGTGAATTGGTATGTCGGGATGCTTGTCACGTATGGCGGTTACAAGTAATCTAAAATAATTCAAATATTTATGCTCTGAACTGATGGTAGAAAGTATGGACTTACTTTGCAGCTTGGGGTTTCAAAAGTCCTGCCATATCCTTAATGGAGAGTACATGCGTGCCGGCCTTTACCAGCTCGTCGGCCAAGTTCACATAGTATTTGAGGTCATATTTGGTGCGTGCGGGATCACTGACATCGCCCGTGTAGGAAATGGCGGCCTCCACAACGCCGCCCGCTTTGCCCGCTGCCTCCATACCCAGTATCAAGTTGGGTAGGTAGTTGAGGGAGTCGAACACGCGGAAGATGTCCATGCCGGTTTGAACCTGATCGAGAACAAATATTTAAAATCATATTCAAAAACCGAGTGTTTCAGTTAGAGAGCCCAGCACAAGAACACGGACATCAAAAACCGCAAAAAACTCACCGCCAATTCGCAGAACTTGTAGACCACATTGTCCGGGTAGTTGGTGTAGCCGACTGCGTTGGCACCGCGCAACAGCATTTGGAATGGTATATTGGGTATCAATTTGCGCATCTCCTCCAAACGTTCCCAGGGACACTCGTGCAGAAAGCGCAGCGCCACATCGAAGGTGGCACCGCCCCAATTCTCCAAAGCGTACAGATCATTGAATTTGTGCGCAACAAACGGCGAGATCTTGAGCAGATCAATGGATCGTACGCGCGTTGCTAGCAGCGACTGATGTGCATCTCTGAAGGTTGTGTCCATCAGCATTAGGTTTTTGCGGCTGCGCACCTCCTTGGCAAAGGCCTCAGGACCCTGAGATTTGAGTAGTTGGCGAAGACCTTTCGGTGGTTCGGTGACTGTGTGTGATGACAATACAATCGAATCAAATGGATTCCGAGTAAACGAAAATCCGTGATTAAGTTTGGAACAAGAAATAAGATACAAGAATAAATATTAAAGAAGCTCACCATACACGGGGCGATTATGAACATATTTACACTGTTTTCAGGCATATATGCGTTTCAAAAATACAAGTATGTACTTAGTATTTATGTATTTATGTACAAATATGAAATAAGAAACAAGTAATGTGTTTGATATGTTAATCAGCGTCAGAGTGAATAATTAGTCCATCAAAGTTCCAATATTATTTGTTATCAGGGATCGAAAATAACAGTTATTTATGAAAACTACGAGTATATTTGAAAAATTTTCTATGAACGAAGAGTCATACAAATAAATGAAATATACCAATACATCTCTTTTTGCACGGAGAATCAAATTTGGCAATAAACTTTTTTTTTTAATTTTATGGAAAAATTTTAACATAAGAGTTATTTTTTATTTTAAAAATCCTTTAATAAAAATTATTTTTTTAATATTAGTCGACAAATAACAGTTTATTTCGAATTTTATTTTATTTGTCGTATGATAACAATTATTGGTGACTTTCAGTTTTTAGTCATCAATAAAAATCATTCAGTGAGCTTTTTTATAAAAGTCATGAATAGAAATCAGTAAGCGACTTTTATTCATAAAAGTCATCAATAAAAATCAGTCACTGACTTTTATTTTTTAAGTCATCAATAAAAATCAGTAAGTGACTTAAAGTCACTGAATGATTTTTTTATGACTTTTTTAAATAAAAGTCACCAATAATTTTTATCAGACGACAACTAAAAAAAAAACAAAAAAAACTGTTATTTGTGGACTAATAAGACAAAAGTAAACAATAATTGCTACTATACACATCAGTGGCGGATTCAGGGGGGTGTTTTTGGGGTTGAAACCCCCCCGAAATATTTGGATCGCCTATAAAACTACATACAAATTAAAAGGCATTTTACAAATATTAAAGAATTACTTTTTGAAACCCCCCCCGAAATATTTTTCTGAATCCGCGCCTGATACATATTGATACATACACATTAATACATTGATTTTTATAATAAAACTTATAACTGTTACGGTCCCTGTTTTTTATATTATGATTTTTATTATGTTTTACAAATTCAAAGGTAATTGAAATTTTTACAATTTTCGTGAGATCTCATTAACTGACAGAAAAATCATTGCATTGGCAAATCTCTTATTTCTTCATCATTTTTAATCATTTTATGCACTGAACAAAACCACCGCATAAAAGTGAACTTCTCGCACGCATAACATGGACGCTTAAGTTTAAATGTTATGGAGATAATTTGTATTATGAGCTATTTTACAGCGAGTCTAAACCACAGCCAATCAGAAAGCGAAACCAATGACTAGAACCAAACAACCAAAAGAAAAGAAATTTTGAAAGAATACTACAAAAGATATGTACATACAACAAAGGATACAACGAAAGAAGGAAAACTAAAAACAAATACGGAAAATGTGATTAGTTTGTACAGGCGCACGAATGAATACGTATTGTACGAGTACTTAGTGTGCTTGATAACATACCTTTGGCCTCACCACGTTCTTCACGGCTAATTGCCTCGGGCGACAAGTCTTCAATTGTTCGTTAAAAACGTTTGTATGATCATGTGAGAGTATTTGCGAGTGGATTGATGTTACGAAATGGTGTTGTTTTCGAAATTTTGCGGATTAATAACAAAATATAACAGAGAAAATTAAAATCATAAAATTATATGTAAAAAAAAAACAAAATTAAGAAATTATGCAATAAAGGAGTAAAAAAGGTATTTTATACGAGTAAAAGGAGATACACATATAAATGAAAGCATACTTTGTTTCGCTTGCAACAATAAAAGGGGCCATGTTGTCCAGTGTGTTCTGGTATTGAAGAAACTGAAGAACTATTTGGGACAATATTGTGCGTGACTCATTTGTGCGAGTATGTGACACAAAGCAATCTAATCAAAGTGAATATTTATGGGGAATGTGAAGTAGGTAGAATTCCCAGGTAGAATACTTTCAGCCGAGACCAACACCATTTTTGAGATAACTAGTTGATGGGTTTTTAAACTTAAAACAGAGATTTTGTACGAGTGTTGTATGCTCGAACACATTTAACCCTTTCGCTATTTTGTTGCCATATGGCACATTGCTACTTTGTGGACGTCTGAACCCTCTGTGGTTTCAAGAATACATTTTTTGTTGGTTCTTAGAATAGTTTGAAGTTTTAGGAAAAATACGAAATTAATAAACTGAATATATAAGTTTACAGAAGAGAAAAATACACGATTTTTTAATGGTATAGTGAATATTTAGAGGTAATGTAAAGTAGGTAGAATTCACAGGTAGAATACTTTCAGCCGACATAGTATAGGAAGAAGAAGCATACAACTTTAGATAACTTTTTAATTTTACGTTTTCTTTCAATTTAGATAAGTTTTTTGTTTTAATTTTGGTTGAAGTAAATGAAGAAATATTCAAATTTTCGTTACTTTTTAAAAACTTTTAAGTTTTATGTTTAACCCTCTACTGCCCAAATTTTGTTTAAGTCGAAAAATTGTTCGTCATGTAGTTTTAGAATCATATAAGAAGGGACAATTTTTAAAATACAGAAATTTACTTCTTTGTGTGGTCGTGAAACCTATATAAATTTGCGTGCCTTATATGGCGTTCAAACTGACGACTTAAACATGTTTAATGTGCTTAAACAAGTTAATACTACGTTTACATTGAGCCCAAATGCGTGATTTGGGCAAACATTCTCAAATGCGAAGCCAAATCACGCATTTCCCCATACAAATTCAAATCGACGAAATGACTCATTTCAACAAAACGACGAAGCAAATGCGATACGATGACGACTTAAACATGTTTAATGTGCTTAAACAAGTTAATACTACGTTTAGCTCTTTCAAAAGCTTCAAAAGCTTTTGTTCTTTTTGACAGTTCAAAATCAAAACAAACGAAAATGATCAAAGTGGAAATTTTGAATGGAAATTTTCGTCTGCTTCAAATATGTAGAATATGCTTAGCATGTAAGGTATGTAATATATTTGTATTCAAATATGGTAGTATGTGGAACATAGAGGCAGCAAAAAAACAAAAAATTCTTTAGTCAGTAGCCGCAAAAGCGCTGAACTATGTGCTGCGGCAAGAGGACATGAGCATTGAGCATTTGACATTAGCTGCCAAACAAAATGCAAATGCAATGCGAATGAGGCAATGTAAACACTTTGAAATGACTCATCTCAAACTACGCATTTGGGCTCAATGTAAACGTAGTATTACATTTGGGCTCAATGTAAACGTAGTATAACTTTGCTGTCGTCGCTGAACACGAAACTGAAAATCAAAAAAATTATTTTAAGAAGCGGTTTCGCAAAATCTTCTTCCCCTGTTTGTTTCAGTTATGAGCACATATCTCGTAAACGAATCATCCGACTAACACAAGCTGCCCGGCGGTGAGAAGATAATACCTTAGCCTTTCCAGCAATATATAGATTGTCCAAATCAGATGCGATTTGGGGAAGTTACTGAGGGTGAAAGTTGTAAAAAAGAATTTTTTGAATTTGAATTTTTCGGCCATTTTCAAAATTCATAAATTTTCGAATGATTTTTGTATGGATAAAATAAATCATCACCTCTGGTTTTAAAATTTAGAATGAAATATATATTATTTGAGCAAATATTAAGCCTAACATCAATAGAATCTAAAGAAAAATGACAAAGTTATGAAGCAGTGAGGGAAAACACCAACTTTACATTTGTTAAACCGTGCGACAAAAAAAAAACGTTTGCCGAGACCCATCCAAATGTTGATATAAACGTGAAACTAGAGGTCATTTATACTAACTTGGCATAGTCAGTTTTTCATTTTCTGTCCCAAAGTCCTTTTTAAAGAAACCACATACGTTAGTGACCAAATGCATTAAATCTTTTCGCTTTGGTGTCTGTTTTCTCAAGCCAAAAAAGTGACTGTAAATACTTTTTTTGCTCACAATAAAACACTTCAAATCAATAAATTACATTACAAGGTACTCACTCATAAATTTCTTGTTTTAATCATTTAACGAAAAGTATTTTTAATATTTTTTTCTTTTCTTTACTTTTCACGATATAATTATTTCTACTTATTTCCACGAAGTTCAAATTTCAACTGATAATAATGAGAAACATGTGACGCTTACAGCCGTGCTGCATTACAGAAATGACAACTTAATTTATGTATTACATACTCTAAAACAGTGGCGGATTCAGGGGGGTGTTTTGGAGGTTGAAACCCCCCCGAAATATTTGGATCGCCTATAAAACTACATACAAATTGAAAGGCATTTTACAAATATTAAAGAATTAATTTTTGAAACCCCCCGAAATTTTTTTCTAAATCCGCGCCTGCTCTAAAAATTTCATTTAAAAAAAATTAAAATTTATGAGGAGTTTTTTAGGTTTTGGTGGACCCTGCCTTAAGACCGTATGGGGCAGTAGAGGGTTAAGTCATTATTACAGCCACAACGATGTGGTTGCTCTCATAGAAAAACGCTCTAAAATACAGGGTCCGAATATAAAAATAAAAAAATTTCTTATGGAATGATGCAAATATAACCAAATAAAAGCATACAACGTATTATTTAAAATTTTAACTTTCCCCAGTAAAAACCTGTAGCGAAAGGGTTAAAGCATAGCTCAAGGTTTTCAACATTTGATGAGGCATTGGGTTGAATTGGCTGTCTAATTGTGGTTTCAGATTCACGCATTTCAGTAAATGTCAAATAATTGCAAATTATGTGACAGAAGTTGTATATTCTAAATAAAGGTTAAAGCTCTTGAAGTTGCTCCGACTGTTTGGATCTTTTGTGGATGGTTACAGCGTAACAGAAGGATAGGCCAAGTGTGGCACAGACTTTTGCCAAATTCTCTTGCAACTCTTAAAGTTTTTAAACGAAAATCGTTCTTTTATGAAAAACGTTTAAAACTGTCTTTCGCTGAATTTCGTCCACACATGTTCAGTAAATAAAAAAACACAAAAAAGCAGCAACAAAAGCAGCAGTATTTGACACGAATGGCTCAGCAAAGCAACACATGGCAAATTATTATTAAAGTTTTTGCTGCTGCAAGCCGCCGGGAAGTTAACATTACTTACGCAAGTTTTACAAAGTTTAAGTTCAAAGTTCGCTTACCTAGCGGTACAACTGGTACATGCGGCGCAATGTCGGCTGGCTTCAAGCTGGTGGCCAATGGTGTCTGCGGTCCATTCACCAGCACCTCGCCGATATAGTTGAGCAACTTTTGAGCACGATTTTGCGAGACGCGGAACTTGAAGAGCTGCGGATGCTCGTCAATGAAATAGGTGTCGAGCACGCCGTGCAAGAATTTCTGATTCTCCAGCACGTTCAGCAAGAAGGGTATGTTTGTTTTGACGCCACGTATGCGGAATTCACGCAGTGCACGATTCATCTTTGAAGCGGAGCTCTGCAGATCGCTGGCATGCGAGATAACCTTCACCAGCAGCGAGTCGTAGTAGGGCGAGATGATGGCGCCGGCAAAAGCGGATGCACTATCCAAGCGTATGCCCATACCCTCGCCGGAACGGAACACCTCCAGACGACCGGTGCTGGGCTGGAAGTCGTTGGCCGGATCCTCCGTGGTGACACGACACTGAATGGCATAGCCGCGCGGCTGAATGTTCTCCTGCGTGTAACCGAGTTCGGGCAGGGTCATGCCTTCGGCCACGCGAATTTGTGACTGCACCAAATCGATGCCGGTAATCTCTTCGGTGACGGTGTGCTCCACTTGCAATCTGCAATGTTGCATGGAAAGTTAGCTTAGTTAAATTTCAAACTATTAAGGTGAGATGAGGCGATGCTTTCTTTACCTGGCATTGACTTCGATGAAGTAAAAGTTGCCCGTTTCATCGCACAAGAACTCCACCGTGCCAGCGTTTTCGTAGCCCACATGCTTGGCCAGGCGCACAGCCGCCTCGGTCATCTTGTCGCGCACGTCTATGGGCAGACGCGGTGCCGGCGCTATTTCCACCACCTTCTGGTGGCGTCGCTGCACGGAACAGTCGCGCTCATACAAATGCACCACATTGCCCGCCTTGTCACCCAGCAGTTGCACCTCGATGTGGCGCGGACGCTCGATAAATTTCTCAATGAACATGGCACCGTTGCCGAAAGCCGCCTTGGCCTCCGAGCTGGCGCGCTCAAACAATTCCTCCACTTCGCTCATTTTACGCACGACGCGCATACCGCGGCCACCGCCGCCATAGGCCGCCTTGAAGATCACCGGCAAGCCGTGTTTCTTGCAAAATTCCACAGCTTCCTCCTTGGTTGTGACGGGACCGTCTGTGCCGGGCACAATGGGCACGCCGGCCTCGATGGCAGCAATACGCGCCGCCACTTTATCGCCCATCTGTTGAACAACTTTTGGTGAGGGTCCGATGAATCGAAGACCAGCATCGATGACGGATTGGGCAAAGTCGCTGCGCTCCGAGAGAAATCCGTAACCCGGATGCACGGCATCCACGTCGTTCTCCTTGCAAACGCGTATAATCTCGGGAATGTTCAGATATGCCTCAACGGGCGGCAGGCCTTTGCCCACTATGTACGCCTCGTCGGCCTTCTGTCGGTGCATGTGCATTTTGTCCTGTTCCGAATAGATGGCAACGGACTTGATGCCCAACTCGGTGCAGGCACGGAACACACGAATGGCAATTTCACCGCGATTAGCCACCAACACCGAACGAATCGGTTTGTACTCAACCTAAAAACGAGGTCACATGCATGGAAATCGGTTACAACAATTGGATCATGACTGACTGGCATACGGCATGACTGACTGACCTGACTAGAATAGGCATTTTTGCTCATGAGAAAGACCCGCACCCGGGGCGTTGCTTGTCGCAACGACTTGAACGCCGACTGGGCAACCGGGATGAACATTTTGGTTGGTTGTGGGTCTAAACGAGGCCATAAAATAAATCCAATGTGTTATTATGGGTGTTCAACTAAATCGTGGTGTTTGAATGAAAAGTTTTTTGCAGCTTTCTAACAAAGCCAAAAGAATACAAAATATATTCTAATACATAGATTCTATAGCTCTTATTTATATAATTTATGAACTTACGGCGAGTTTGGCAGGACAACAAATAAAGGCGAACGACTATTTAAAGTCCTTATTTATGTGATTGTCTGTAAGTAGAAAGAACAAACATTTAACTAATGCATTTTCGGGACGTTTATGCTAATGATATGAAAATTAAAAATAGATTAATCCTAGTGAGAGCAGAATAACTGCAAAAAGCAAATCTGGCTCACAATTGATGCGGACAGGTCCACAGAACTGATTCTATTGAACAAACCACTTATCTGATTACTGGAAGGTATTTTTGGATTCAGGAGCAGGAACAAATTTTAAAACTCTCTTATGTAACGGAGCTCTTGTCTGGTGGAAAGCCTTGAGGAGGGAGTACATCACCAAACTTGGTAGACTACAAAGAACAGCTTGTGCCGGACCTAAGGGTGCAATTAGATCCTGCCCTGGAGAGGCAGAGAGGCTAAACGTGCTTACGCACCTGCTTCCCGTTGAAAAAGTCGAAAGTTGCAACACTTAGTGCTCTCAGGCAGAGAAAAACCGGTTGCTAGAGAGACAGACCGTATGGTCACGGCAGTCTACTATCACAAGGACAAAGGTGCCTGCCTACAACTACGGATTACGCTATTCCCTCCATTGCCTTTGGGGAAAACCACGATGTCCGTACCCCCTCCCGTCTAGAATGGAAGAGAGGGAACATCCTTCATAACCTGGATACCACAATTTACACGAATGGCTCCAAGATGGTATGCGGAGTAGGAGCAGGAGTCTTCTCGGAACATCTGAAACTAAATGTGTCTTCCCGTCTCCCCAACCCAGCAAGCGTTTTCCAGGCTGAAGTGCTTGCAATCAGGAAAGCGTGCAGGATGGCATTGGCGTACACATCCTACAAAAGCCACATCACCATACTTTCCGACAGCCTATCCACGATCAAGGCACTGGAATCGTCGATTCTGTAGTCAAAACTTGTGCGGGAATGCAGGAAGCTCCTCACAGAGCTAGCTCATAGGTACAGAGTTACCCTGATGTTCGTGCCTGAGGGCACAATAACATTGAAGAGAATGAAAGAGCCGATGAACTAACTCGAAGAGGCTCCGCTTCAATAGTTCACGCTCCACTGGGCTCCATCAAGAACGCGGGCTCGAAGGACTTCTTCGCCAAAGCCAACACTAGATGGCAGAGGACGGAATCCTGTAAAATCAGCAGACTACTTGGGCCAACATACGACAAGAACAAGACCGCGGAGCTCTTGAACTAGGGCCGCCGGGATGTGGCAAGACTAACGCCAGTCATCACTGGCCACCGGCCCATTTGAGAGCATGTGGCAAAAATGGGGATCCCATACAATACCAGCTGTCACAGCTGTGAAAACCCGGACGAGAAGGAAACCGTATACCATATCCTCTGCGACTGCCCGGCGCTATCAAGAAGGAGATGGAAGACGCTGGGAAAACCGACAATTTAGGGTTTCGAAGAGATAGCAAAGTGCAGTGTAAACTCGCTACTCTCTTTCATTAAGCTCTCAGACTGGATATAGAGGATATATATATATATATAAAGTCCAGAAGACATCACACAGTAAACCCTAGTGTACCTACCGGGAATAGTGGTATTAAAAAGGCACCAAAGCGCTAATTGGACGATGGAACATCGCCACTTGAACCAACCAACCCTCCTATGTAAATGCCTTACACAAGCGAAAAAAGCGTTTCCGTAAATACTTTTTCAATATCTAAGTGAAAAGTTCTGACGGGTCTATATCTGACGCATCTATATATGCATATCTGTTAATATAAACAAAGCTTATAGTTGAAACCATTTAGAAAAAGTAGATTAAATGCAAATTAAAAAACGAATTACCTTCAAATTGCGAACGGTTTTATTAGCTTTAGAACTCGCCAATTATTCGAAAATACATATGTAAGTATGTAAAATTGTATTTTTAACAATAAAGCTATGTGGTACCTGTACGAAGTCCATTCAAATTGAATACGCATACACACACAAGTAACTAGGACGGATATTTCAATCAAGGCCGTAAAAATATTTGCTAAAACCATAAATTGCAATTAAGCCATTAAGTTTTAGCTCTCAAATGGAATATCGAATGAAAGTCGGCGCGTAAGTTTATATTTGTAAGTATGTTTGTATGATCGTTTAATGGGCATTAATATACACAAACGGACGGTAGCGTGAGCTGAACGCATGGATTAACTCGCGTGCACTTAATACACGAACAGTTAGCTAATGTTTTTGAATTAGGTGAGTTTTATTTCAATTTTCGAATGCCGTTTATGTGTTAATATACATTCCTCTGTATGTATGTCTACACATGTCTGTTTGAATGTTTTAAAACTACGTTAAGGTTATCATTGCCCTTCTCATGTGAACATGAGATCGGCAAAATGTGAGGTTACATTCTAATAGTCCACAGACGGGAGCAGTGGCGCATACAAGGTGGATTTTAGGGGCTTCAAACCCATCCAAATATTTGTAAATTGTAGACATATTAAGTTGTTAATATGTTTTCAACTGTCCTCAAATCAAATGCTGTGTGCGCCACTTGACAGGAGCATACATTCAACTTGAATACAACTTCGACACATTATCATCGGAATCGCACAGCCGCAACAAAGTGCAAACGTGACAAGTGCGTGTTTTAAGTAAAAATTCAAAGTGGTTCCTTATCACTTTTAAAAAACATTGTATAGCAAATTGAGAAGGATTTGTTATTCATACAAACATATGTGTAACATATGTACATACACACATTTTTAATTTTGTTTTTTGATAATGTTGTGGGCTGTTTTCAATGATATTTCATATGCAGCGATTATATATATATATTTTTTTTTAACAATCTCTGGGAAATATGATGATGATAATGATATGTATGTATGTTTGTATGGGCCACTAATGCAATTATGTATTAATATACAACAATGTTTAAGTCTCGTTTGATCAACAAATTAATCTTCACGTGATTAATGGATGCTTTTTTATTTTGCAATTTTTATTGAGTTTCTATTTTGTTTGCCATTAAACTTGGTTGGGTTGGTGGTTGGCTGATAAGTTATGCGTTGGTTGGCAAAACACAATTGAAAATAGATTTTACCAAAAAGAGTTCGGTGTGGAATTGATTCGGTGGTGATTCAACTCAGTTTAATTACAATACATAAAAAGCCTCCTGAATGCTCACTAGTACAGGGTTTTTCATTTCGAACCGAAAACTTTGGCAGCGCTGCGTTCGACAACCGCAGCTGTCACCTGTCGTTGCATTGTGTTAATATTGTAGTTTAGTGTTTGCCATTTACGAAAATGGACCGATTTAGCATCGCTCAACGTGTAAATGGTGAAAATTTCAGCACCACTTTTCGCGCACTAAGGAAGGATTTTGGACGTCACGGAAGGCCTGTTTTGTCAACAATTTCGGATTTATTGGCGAAATTCGAACGAACTGGTTCTGTACAAGATGTACAGAGGCCAATACGTAATCGCCCTGCTCGTTCGGCCGAAAATATTGCTGCTGTAGCTGCCAGTGTTGAAGATGACCCGAATTTATCGCTTCCCCGGCGTTCACAACAATTGGACATCTCCATCACCTCAATTTGGCGTATTTTGCATTTGGATTTGTATCTTCATCCATACAAAGTTCAGTTGGTGCAGAAATTGTAGCCGGGAGATCACAGAATGCGTCGTAACTACGCCGAATGGGTGCTTGAAAAACAGTCCGAAAATCCTAATTTTTCGCACAAAATTTTCTTCAGCGATGAAGCACATTTTCACCTCGGAGGTTACGTTATTATTAATAGTCAAAATTGTCGTGTGTGGGGCTCAGAAAATCACACGTGGTTGTCGAGCGCCCAATGCATCCACCTAGAGTCACTGTTTGGTGTGCATTATGGTCCGGTGGTGTCATAGGGCCATATTTCTCCGAAAATGGCGAAGGACAGACCGTTACCGTCAATTCTGAACGTTATGGCCGTATGATAACCAAGTATTTCTGGCCAGCGATCGAAGATATGGATGAGGAGGAGGAGATGTGGTTTCAACAGGACGGCGCTACATGCCACACAATACAACCGAACATGACAGAATTGCGAACCAGGTTCGATGAACTCATAATTTCGCGTTTTGGAGATGCCAATTGGCCGTCAAGATCGTGCGATCTGAACCTTTGAACCCTTTGGACTATTTTCTTTGGGACTACGCGAAAGACCAAGTCTATGCAGACAATCCGCAGACTCTGGAGCATTTGAGGGACAACATACGTGCAGTTCTTGGCGCCTTACAGCCTGCTATATGTAAAAAAGTCATCGAAAATTACCTAAAAAGAATCGAGGTGTGCCAGGCTGCTCGTGGCGGTCATTTGAATCTGTACCAGATGTCATATTCCATTACTAATGGCACAAACCAAATATTTTTTTGATAATAAAGTTTCATCAAAATTCAAATTTTAATTGATTTTTTTCTTTATTTACTTTTTCGGCTCATGATGAAAACCCCTGTTTTATTAAAATAAGCTAAACTCATATTTTTTTGGTTGCTCCGGTCCAGTGGCACACACAGGATTTCTTTTTTTGGACGGTTTTGCGTAAAACTTTTGAGCCGAATATCATTCGAAACCATATTTTGTACCAGCAATTTTTGTATTTGGGGTTTGAACCTCCTGCCCCACTTAACCCACCTGCCAACTTTTCTTTTTTGATATGATTTTGTTAGTTGTTGGAGTTTTAAAAAAATGTGTCAATATATTTAACTACAAAAATACTCATCATTGCTTCCATTGGGTTTGCCGAATTTTTAACCAACAACTAAATCAAAAAACACTGTACATATTCTTTCTACAAAAACAATCAAATATTGGTTTATGTGGAAAGAACAAAAGAAATTTGTGGCCGTGATTTCCCAGAAGCAATATTGAGGCATTCCCGCAGTACAAAGTCCACGTGCAACTGACTGATATTTGTGTAACATTTTACATGGCGGCGGTATATTTCAGTCGTATTGTTATGACATTGTTGTTATGAATATGTGGTAGTAACGCCAGGGGCTATCAATTTCGCTCAGCGGGGCATCAAAGACACAAAGCCGGCACTTGTGTGCCGGTACAGCGCCGCGTTGTGCAGTTGGAAGTGGAGGCACACCTGAAGTATAAACACGATTTGCAGTTGTGAAATGGGAGATTTCTACGGGTAGAATGCATATTTGTATATTGAATATGATTGCAATATTATGTACACACAGGTATTTATATATGCGGCTGTGGGTTTGTTAACTGTGTCAGTCAGTTAGTGCAGTGTAGATGACATAATTAAATCGTTTTAAAAAACATATGTCATTTACACGAGTATAAATGTTTGTTGCCGTATTAATTTCTAAACGGCTGCAAATGTGTTCACCGCTTTTCAGATCATTAGCGGATATAATAGGCCTTTCAAACTACTGTGCAGAGAGTGACAAATATATAAACGCACTGTTTGTAGGTTTGTCTCCATGTTACACAAACATTAGTGAAAATATTTTCAGAAGAAATAAGCTTTGTGCTAAGTTTGTAATTACTTGTCCCATTCTGTGAATATTTGTCTTAAATAAAGCAGCCAACTGACAAGTAGCCAAAGCAACAAATCTACATAATATGTGCGTGTAACACACATACAAAGTGAAAGCAAGGTGGACGTTTGCCCTTCAAATGTCAAAATGTGACTGAGAGCATAGCATATGTGAGTACTGTTAACGTCTGACATTTGAAAGGGCGACACTTACAAAAATAAATACATCACTTAAAGAAGAGACCAGTCAATCTTATTATGAGGTTGTTTATTACGCTATGAGTACTTCAAAACTTCCTTTTAAGATCCCTTAACCTAAACAATATATAGTAGAGTATGTGCAATATATTTGTTAAAATATTAACTACGATTCAACCTAAACCAATTGGTTCTTATATAGAAAACATTCTATAGGTAATTCGTATTTTATGATGATTAAATATTGATAAAGTCTTCAAATACCAACATTGACAAGCCGATTTTTCCAAAGAAATTGTTTGTTATTGCACTGCAGACCATTCACTAAATGGTCTTCATACATTCATTAATTCATTGAACAGTAAACCATTTCAGGCGGAAACCGGTTATCACTTAAGTACGTCTGCAGTGGTCTGATAGCATCTCGGCCACATTTTCAATTATTCACACTGCTCGTACATAATTGATAGGCACAATTTGTGCACAATTAAGTGTTATATATGTATAGGCATATATATAGATCTGATACCTATATATTATATATCAAATTGTATTACTTCAAGTTAGCGACACATACGCGTGATGGCTGATATGAAAAGATATTTTCTGTTGAAAAAAAAAACGCGACCAGACGCCGCAACGCACCGCCATACAATCGGCGCGAGCATTTCGCATCGGCTGCGGCCTTCTTCAAGTCCAAAGTTCGTTGATGTCTACATAGCTTAAATTATGGCATGTGCAAGCATTTGCGCTACAGTCGTCGCGTGCGTTGTCTGAGTGTGATTGGCCATTCGTATATGGGTCGACGTATCTTTGTGTATGCCACAAAAAGGGGCTCGACTGCCGGCGTGAGTTCAGTATTTGAATTTGATTAAACGCACACAGACACAAACAATTTGGTTAAAAATCGGCAACAGAGTTGAAAAAAACCATTAAATCATCGTTATTCATAATTGTTGGCTGAAAATGCATGCAGATTTTACTCAATTGAATTAAACAGTTTAAATTGATTTTTAGTGATTTCTAGTATTTTTGAGACATTTTCAGACTTTATATAAACTCCTCTGTATGTATGTACACTAAAACTTAAAAACTAGACCGTTAAATGAGCTAAGTCTTTCACTGAATGTTTGTTTTGACTAAATCTCGGTAAACCACATAGTGCGAATACCACGCGACAGTTGGGCGTGGTACCTCCCATTCAACCGAAATTTAATACGAAATATATGATACAGTCGAACGTCCCTATAATGAATACGCACGGGACCAGAAAAAAGCTTAATCATATAGAAACTTCATTATACTGTTACGAATGCTAGTTCTAGTGGGCTAGTACGTATCTCTGGATTGCGTAATTTGAAATAAAAAAACACACTTAGTTTCTCAAACGCAGTCAATAAAATAAACCAACAATCACTTTATTTCACAGATTTACACTTCACTGTCTTTACACTTAAGTATTTGCTCAATTACTCCGTGTGGCACCTTCACTAGTAAAAATCTGACTATCCAAGCGAATTATACCAAATTTGCCATACTTCAAAGTGCATGCCTAAAAGTATGCTAAAAGCATTCATGTACAGTACGGCACGGAGTTTCTCATCGTATGAATATAGAAATTATGATTTTTTTCATCTTTTACTTAAAATAATGCGGTATTTTAGTTTGTATTAACCCCTTCCACTTTTCTTCCTCAATAAAGCCTTCTAATACATTTAGAGACTTAAAAACATTATTCGGTACGTTGCTCTTCATCTCCACAAAGGTTCGAAGTACATCAATAGAAGCAGAAATTCGTCCCAATGTAGGTAACACCGCATCCCGTCTTCTGCAATTTTTAAACTCTCTGACTTTTTTTTAAATATTTGATAAAGAACTGGGAGGAATTCCAAACTGCTTGGCAATATCTCTTTTTTTTGTTACACCCTCTTCAACTTTATTAATTACACAGTGCAACACTGAAAAAGGGACAAGGTCAAACCCATCTCATTCGATAGATGCCAAGCGATTTTTCCCGGAATGTTTGAGTTTTTTTTTAATGCAGTTTAAAGATGGCGGTCCCGAAACTTTTAAAACATCGTATCTCTTGACTCAAAAGTCAAAAAGGAATAATTCAAATAGTCATTAAATTTCATTCAATAAGTCAAATGAAAGCTAATGATATGTAGTTGATAACACAATATCCATTTTGGAAAAATTTTATGAAAAAGGACATGAAGGACCTCAATTAAATTTGTATCCTTGAATATCCTGGAAACCGTGAGAGCTAAATTTATATAAGTGACTTCTGGTGAAAAAGCATTTACAAGCAAAGCAAATACATTTACGAAAATAAACTTCCGCTAAGACGGTTGTTTTTGGAATTCGGTGGTCTGACGGGGCAAAACATGGGTTTAGTAGGATCATTGACTTTAAACTTGTGTGCAAGGCAGCGAGGCTCTGCTAGTATTGAGTAAAATATTAAGTAGAAAGAGTACCTCTCATGGGTATGTTGAACCACAAACGTTTTTTATTCGGTTCAGAAGGATAAACGATAAAAACATGGAACCACACACCACTTTCTTCTTAAATATCATTTTCTGAATGCAGTTTGTGTGCCTAAATTATATAACTTTGAGTACGGGTTGATACTATTTTGTATAGATACAGATTAAGAACTATTAACTATTAACTCTTTACAAAGTATTAAGTATTTTCTTAAAGTTGCAAGAATTATTAACTCAAAGTTTTTTGTTTCAAATTTCATACCCATTGAATTCAATCCAATATAATCTTCTTAATCTTTTTGAAAGGACACAAAAATGCCAAGTCAGATGTACAATTCGTTATGTGCAGAATTATGTGAAAATATGAAATTTAAACTGACTTAGCTATGTCTCCCGTATGGACGATGAAGTTCCGGCAAAAATAGTGTTTGACGCTATTTTTGGATATCGACGGCGAAGAGGAAAACCGTTTCTCAAAACTAAGTTGTAGACGCTCTATCATCTCTCAGTAAAACCAAAGGAAGAACTTTTGCGACATTCCATAACTTGGTAGAGTTTGTGGCTAAATGAGTGCTGCGGTTGTTCAGTGATCTGACGATCCCACCACTATCCCTTCCTTTCCTTATCCTCTTGTACTGAGGTCCCCCTATTTTCTGCTCCCCGGCTTCGGCCATTTGTATCGTTTAATGTTTATTGTATTCTATGTTCCTTATTCTTTATTCAGTTTGTTATGGCCAATTAAAAAGTAACTATGCAATTTGATAGAAATCTATAATGGTTTTCAATGTCATATTATTCACAAACAACTGATCTTTTCTAGGTTATATAACTATGTTCCTTTCCTTCCTAATTTCCTTCAGCGGGAGAAAACTTCCACTGTAAATTACAAGTATTTTTTTCTCTGTGCATTCTTACAAGTTTTTCCTATTTGAATACTGTCTGGTGCAATTGAAATTAATTCACATGATATTGTAATATATACTTGAAATGTGTGCCACACTCCATTATAATAAAAGTCTAGACAAGTTTTGTGTTTTACTTATAAGTGCAATCACTTTTGAAAGTTAACTTAAATCCATGTACGTAGTATTCAAGCATTTCGTTTGAATTCAAGTTCAAGTTTGAGGCCTTCCATGTTTGGTACGCTTTCAATATGGGCCTGTTCGAATGCGTCATTTGACAACAAAAAACCGGTTTATAATACAGCAAACAATTTAATCACACAGATAAATGCAAGTTTATCGTTTGTACATTTTAATAAATACGAGTGACGAATGTAAATTTCCACATTTCTTGACTGAAATGCGTTATGCTTACAAAAAAATTGTATGCAAGTATTTACTCATTAAGTTGTAATTTCTGGTTTTTAAGTAAGCAAAATTCGAGATTTAATATTGAATTTTAAATAATTTTTTTTTTTTAATCAAGCCTACCTGAAAATGAACAAATCACACAAATGTTCATATTACTTTTTGGTCCGTATGAATGAAAATCAACTTGTAAACTGATATCCCGACAACTTTCCGAGTTATTAGGCGATACCAACAGAGTTGAGGTTACAAGATAAATTAAAGAACATATCTACAATGATTTTGGTGAGCTTGATCACAAATTAATATACTTTTTCATACATAATATGATCTTTTCTTTGCACAACAAGTAGCATATAGAATCACTGGACCCTGGCAAAAAAGTTGGAATAAAATACCCGAAATTTCATTCAAACCAGACACGCTTGGGATATTGTCAAAAAAATTGTTTCTGGGTTGGTCCATCTGTCACCTGGTGCTCAAATATCTGTTTGAGTGCCATCTGTTGGGAGTTTGTGTTTGATAGTTTTGTAAACAAGTGGGTGTTTGTTGTTCGAGATTTTGATTTTTAATTTACTCAAAGAATAAAGACAATAACTTGGAAAGGTACAACATACAAACATACAAAAAAAAATTAATACAAGAATTCCACTTAAATATAAAACTTCACAATACCATTGCAATCAATGCGCCAAAGTTCCGAATGGCATTACAATTTAATCGCCTTGCTAAAATGTCTCCTTCTAGCCGATTGTTGTTGTACATACACTATGTACATATGTACATATGAATGTATAAATAATCAGATGAATTGCGATTTTCTTTCAATATTTGCACTCGGCCGTAATTAGCGTCAAAATGAGTAATGCCATGTTTATCAGGCGAATTAACACTTGACTGCCGTTGTAGTTATGAGCAAATACTCAAAGAATGTCCCAGGAAACGCTTTTATCTGCGCCTCTTTCTACCAACGCTATCTGCTAATCTATGGCCATTTATTTGATACACGTGTAAACAATCATAAAAATTCAACGGATTCATATACATACATATTTTGTTATTTATGTGTGTGGGGCGCACGCCGGCTGCAAATGGTTTGCCATTTAATTTTGCTAATTCACGTGTGGTCGCTATTTTTCTCGCCACTATTACTTAGTATGCAAGTGGGTAATTACGTCTGGCGATTCGTTTAAGTCGGCAGAGTTCGTAAACTTGTGCATACAATAAAGTAATTAACGATTGGGTAAACAATTTAAAACTATTAACTTTTCAGTGCAGTTGAGAAATTTGGCGCATAGAAAGTTGGCATTGTTAAGTATAAGAAAAAGTTTTAATTGGACTTAGAAATTAATATTTAAGTAGACCGATATTAGGTTTGTGGGGTATGGAAATTGAAGAAAATATATATAATTATATATATACATGCATATATGTATATATAGATACTTGCAAACAAGATATGAATTTACGAGATTATGTATGTATAAATTAGGAATAGAGAAGTTACAATTGTTTGTTGGCCAAAAGTTTACAGTTTCTTTTTAATTATTTCCACTTTGCATATTTTTTTAAAATAATATATAAGTAGTTATATTTTTTCAACTAATTTTCGGTTCTAGAGATTTACTTTTTGCTTCGAGTACAATTGGTAACAGTTGCTATGAAGTAAACTACTCTCGCTCTGTTAACCTTCTATCTTGACTTTTTGGGGAAGCTTTGTGATTAAAAATATTGAATTTGAAAGCAAATATTAAAAAAAATTAAAAATTAAAATGTTGAATTTGATTTTGTTGAACAAAAAACTTAAATGTTATTAAAAAAATTAGTTTTTTATTGAGATAATTTCCTAAAAATTCATAATTTTGTAAAAGAATATTTAATTTTCTTAAAATATTTCAATAAAATTGGATATTTTTGAATTTTGTAAAAAAAATATTTAATTTTATAGAAATAATTTTCTCAATAAAATTAAAAAAAGATATATTAAATTTTAAAATTTATTAATTTTTTTGCAAAATTTATTTTGTTTTAATTAATTAATTTATTAATTCAAACTCTATTTATTAATTAATTAACTCTGATTTAAAGATTAATTTTTTTTAATTTAAATTTTATATTAAATTAAATAATTTAAATAAAAAATTTTATAAACAAATTTTATTTAAAAAATTTAATTATGCAAACAAAATTTATTTTTATAGAAAATATTAAACTTAAATTTTAAATTTAAAATTTTATAAAAAATTCTATATTTTTTTGAACACAAAAAATCGATTTTAGGCTTATTTCATTGAACAATAAGAACTCACGCAGCATTCAGTTGTTTATTACAGATGACAATAATTTATAAGTAATTTATTTCATTCAGACATCATATCTGTCTGTCATATCCGTCTGCCTTATATAGGGTTTTCCAACAAGAGGTGTTATTTTGAATCACCCAGTATTTCGGTAGCTGTCACTTTTGAAGCTTTTATTCTTTGACATTTGACAAGTAGAAACTACGCCATTACTAAAAATGGAACGATACATGCTTCAACAACGCATTGAAATTATTAAAACTCACTACAAAAATGGTGAAAATCTTGCCGTCACAGTTCGCAAAACTAAAGCATTTTTGGGTCGTCGTGAAGCACCTTGTCGCACCGCAATACAGAAATTGGTGGAAAAATTCGAGCTGTTGGGACAAGTTATTGATGTGAAGAATAAAACCCGTGCACGTCGCTAAAGAACAACTGAGAATATTGCTGCTGTAGCCCAAAGTGTTGAAGAAAACCCAGGTTTGTCAATTCCTCGTCGTTCTTTGGAATTAGGCATTCCAAAAACGTCATTACACCGTATTTTGCATAAAGACTTGGGTCTTAAGGCTTATAAAGTTCAGTTAACACAAGAACTCAAGCCGACCGATCATCAACAACCTCGTGTCTTTGCAAATTGGGTCCTCTGGGTGTTATCTCTGGAAGAGGTGATCACAAGTGGCCACCAAGATCTTGTGATTTAACAACTTGCGACTTCTTCCTTTGGGTCACGTGAAAGATAAGGTGTACGCCAACAGCCCAGCGTCGATTGAAGACCTCAAAGATAGAATTCGTGAGGCTATCGAGGACATAGGGCAGTGATTTTGCGATTTGGTTATGGAAAATTTCATGAAAAGGATATGGTCCTGTAAGCGTGGTCGTGGTGGCCATTTGGCTGATGTTGTTTTTCATTATTAACGGCATACCTTCATCTTTATTATGAAATAAACATCCGATCATTTATCTCAAAAAATGGCATTATTCTTTGAATACCAAAATAACACCTTTTGTTGGAAACCCCTATTCTTCAAATCTGATTAAATATTTTGTAGAAAAAACGAAAAGCATGATATGTATTCAGACATAATTTGGCAGCACTTTTCACATCTGTCACATTAATTACAGAGGCTGTCACATTAGTTGCAGAGATAATGTGATATTAATTGCAAAGTTTATTACCATGTAAAAAAACATTTCGTTACATCATCTGCTGTAGCAGAAGATAATGAAATGTCATAAAGTTTATCTCAATGAATATTTCCGATGAAACGGCGTGAATATTAGCCGAATGCAGTGGAAGTAATTTGTGGCAGTCAAAGGAGGTAAAATGCTTATGTCAAATTTGTAGTTGTATCGTTATATGTATATTATATATCTTTACAGTAAAATTATTGCAATAATTTATATAGTGCAATTGATAGGAAATAACCCCAACTAGATTAGTATTTACCAACGACTTCAATTGTTATGATACAGAAAGGCACCGAAGTAAAATAAAGAAGAAATGTAAAAATACTAGAATTGGATAGGTACCTCTATACCTCTAGGCACTTAAGGGGGTCGTCTACGTAGCGGCCCGATTTTGGAGCTTTTTTTTCAAAATTTATTACGATTTATTACTCACTTTTTTTGTTTTTTGTTTATTTAATCGTAATCTTTCAAGTGGCAAGATCATAAAAATTATATTTCTACATATTCGGGTGCGGGATGACCTTGAACCTGCCCTCATCAGAATTTTTATATCAATTTCCCTGCACGATTTTGGGCCAACCACGTAACCTGCAACAAAAAATGAAACTAATCTATAATTGATATTACATCAGCTATACTTAGACACGAGCTTGTTGTAAAATTCCAAAAACAAGTTATTTTTTCCCTATTTTTCAAATGTTTATTGCCTGTTATAGTAAAAAAAACAATATTTTGTCAAAAGCTCGTGTCTACTCATAGCGACATGTTTTCTGAGCAAGTAAAAAAAGAAATCGAATCGATGCGTGTAAAACTTTTCTTAAAATCGTGCAAGTAAGTTAGAAACATACGACTTTCGGGAAAACGCGTTTAAAGTTCACAGGGAGCGTGCGGAAACACCGTGAGCGAGCATGCTCAATGCTCTAAAGTTCAATATCCGTGAAGAATTTACCCAAAGCCTTTAGATATAACACTCCTCACGTCTTCCAAATGAAAATTATGTAAAACAAAAAAAACCATTTTGTAAATCTTTGTACGTAGACGACCCCCTTAAGGTTGAAAATCTCGCTACTGTAAGTGCTGTGAATGATGGCTGGTTTGAAAACGTTAAAAAAGCATTTATTGTATTTTTGGGTGTTCAGTTTCCCAGCTAAAAAACAGTTTTGTGTTGTTTACCACTAGTTGAGTGAGAACTCTGTGACCTCTGATTTGGAAAGCAAATCAAAATCAGCTAATTCAAACTTGAAAGTGCTTCGGCAAAAATGTTCTAAAAGTCAACAGAAGTTTCTGTGTCTGAACATGACATCAGTTCGAGCGATTACTTTTATCAGAGCTATTAAAACCGCCATAAATTCGCGCGAGTAGCTTCTCGATGCATTCGCATTGCATTCCTAAGACTTGTTGGCATGCGAAGTGCCTCAGCTGTCGCTCATGCAGCCGGCACTTGCACTCATTATCACATCGTTTGTATTCAGTGTAAAAAATCGCAATCACCGATAATACCAGCGACGAAAGCGAGTGGAATCTGAACTTTGTACTCGATTGAAAACTGTTGATTTGAATTTTCGTTGTCGCAGAGCGCGTCTTACACCCATTGGCCGGATTGCCGTTTGCACAATCTATAAATATGAATTCTGTTGATTATGGAATGGTCGTCTCGATTTTGTGTATTTTTGTTTTTGTCTGCATGTATATATACTCGGCTCGTAAATAAGTTTTGAAGTGCTTTGCAATGATAAGATACTCAAGTCAAGACGAAGCAGAAATAATGTTTTCACATTTAGCGCTGTGACCTTTGCCCGGTCGGCGATTTGACATCGACATATGTACGTACAGACTTAGTTAGCAATGTGAATGTAAACAGCTCAAAAGTAATTAGTGTTAGCAAATCTTATTTTTGTTTTTTTAGTATGCAAATTAAAGTGAAAAATATGAGCTCGGACGGCTGAACTGTGAGCTGTGAAACGCCAAATTTCTCTTTTGCTTCGTGGTAAAGCGCAAGAAATCGCCTTGAAACACTTTGCCGCCAACCGGTTGGTCATGTCACATGGCGCGTTGTTTTGCGTTCTGCGTTTTGTTTTTGTTATATTTTCGTTCGTTGCTTTTTCGGCAACATTTCATACTCTACAAACAATATCATTGCTCGTTGCTCCTCCCTCGTCATCAGGCCAGCGCCGCAAATCACGTTTTCAATTTGATTTATTTACTCACCACAATACACACAGCGCGCCAAGCAGCAGCACGCCAAGTGTTTGCAGGTAAACAAAAGTCGGCGTAAAAGTGTGCGCCAGTACCGGCATTCGGCTCGATTGCAAGCTCAGTTCGGCGCAACTAACTGATATGTCATCAACCTTTGCGATGCAAATTCGTTACCACAATTTCGTGGAAAAAAAAATTATGTTGTGGGGAAATAATTACACGTTGTCGTGTCACATGGAGAATGCAACATTAAATTGTTTTTCCGCAAAACGAAATGCATGTGATATATGTATGAGGAATTATATATAGAAATATATATTCACATTCACTTTGCAACACATTTCAACACTATGACAGCCATGTGTGCTTACATGCGTTGCTTTGTCATAGATATTTTTCATACAGCCTGAAAAACATCATAAATAAATTGCGGCAGATAGTTGGATAAACTGATACTTGACGGCCCCGTTTAGTGAAAAATAAGGTTGCATGAATTTTTTTTATTGGAAGTAGCAATGAATTGCTTTTTTCCTGCTTAATTTTTCTAGTCATTGCGCGCTGATAGAATCAATGGAAATTTTCTATACTCGTTTGAAGGCCTTTCCCCCATTTTTTCCACTTAGTTTATCCTTTGTAACTACAGACACACTCGAAAATATGTAAGTAAATAGGTATATGAAACATGAATATATGTAGCACGTGTGTATGTCTATTTGTAAATATCATAAAGGAATGCTAATGCGTATTTGAAAATCTTGACCTTGGTATTATCAATGTAGTTACAAAACTTTGAGTGCAATTAACAGGTTCGTTATTACACAAAAACTATAACAGAGCACCAGCACAATTTGGTATTGTTCGACTTGGTTATACTCTGCAGTACAGCGTTGCTTTGTTGTCGAATAGGCTGACGTGTCAAAATATGTCAATTACGTGTCAATGTAGTAATTGGTGGTAAACTATGGTAGATAGGTTGGTGTTAGTGGTAACATAAGAGCAGTGAAAAGTAGTCAACAGTAGTATTTGAATAATAAACACAGAAAGAGCTGGTTTACGTCACCCCAAATGTATTTAGGAAAGGTGCTACAACTAGTTTCTGTTGTGGACATTCATAAACAGCGCGCCCCGCATAGGGGTGAATGGGGACACATATGTTTCCATCACTTCTGAGTTAAGACTATGTACTTTTCATACTGAAGCTCATGCTAAATCTACACTGCTTCGAACGTTGCTGTGCGGACTAGTCGGTTGACAGGCGAACCCACAGACATGACTAAATCAATGCAAATCCCTTTCACTTCCTACACAAAATGTGAACTTGAGCAGTATCGATTCAATCGAAAGTTATTGTTACGATTCTACACATAAAAATGTATGAGTTATTGCCATTAACTCTTCCTTAGTTCACAAGAGGAAAATTGTATGAAAGCTGACCGGTTAAACAATCTTTCGTTTAAATAATGTTTAGTTAAATGTTTCTAGTTCGAGTGTAAACGTCCTAACCCAATTAAATATTAAAGAAAAGGGAGTTAGTTTGAGTAACTTTGATATAATAAACAATAATAGTCAGTGGCCGACCGAATATTCGGTTTCGGTTTCAGTTTCGACCCAAATAAGTGGTTTCGGTTTTAGTTTGGGCCAAAAAAATGCCCGAAAAAACGGACGAGACCGAAACTTTGTAGAATATTTTTTACATTTTATTGTTTAGCGAGTGAACAGCTATTAAGTGCAGCCGAGCAGATATATTGTGAAAGGAGGAGTAATGCCACCAATGTAAATAAAATCAGTTTTTTTAGCATATAATATTAAATTATTTAATTTGGAATATTTGCGAGTAAGGCACGAAAGGGTGATTTGATTATGTTTGTTTGTTTGTTCTTAATTCACTTAAAGTAAAATTCGTTTGTTAAAAAAAATGCTGGATATGGTGATTTTTTTTCAACTAGAAAGATTCGGTTTCGGCCGGATATTAAAAAAAAAAACCGGAACTCAGTTTCGGCCCAAAAAAGTTGTTTCGGTTGGACACTAATAATAGTATTGGGAAGCTTTTATTGGTAAATTTTATACAGAAACATAGTCAACACCACTTTTAAGACTCAATGTCAATGACAGCTGACGAGCGTGTGGGGATAGTAAATTTTGTATGCGTTACTAATTTAGTTCTTGATATTTAGCGCTTTTAAACTAAACAATTAATTTTAAATTAAATTTATAATTCATTAATTTTAAATTAATTTTTTTATATATAATTCCAATCGCTTTATTATCTGCTTCGCACTTATGGAAACCCAATTGTATAACAGCTCAATTCAAATGTATGGTTTCGTGAAACAATTTTGGCAATCAACTAAATTTAAGTAACTAACGTGTTAATTAACAAAGTTGGAGTATTTATTGAGTGCTTTCAAGAATATGTTGCTGTAAAAATTAAGTAATGGTTTGAACCTGAGTAGTGAAACAGTTGAAGGGTTTAATTTTACAAATCAACCAATGAACTTAGGCATCAAATAGCTGATACAATTTTTCATTTGCAAACTTTTAACAGCACAAAAAAACAGCTTTTATCAATAAAATGCGATTTATCATCAGATTAGAAAATATTCAATCGACTGCTATCGAACGGAATGCGATACGAAATTCACAATCGAAGTTGAAGTTCCGAACATTATTGCTCAAATCAAATCAGTCATAATCAATGACAAAAGAACACAACATTACTTCTTCTGGCAGCATGCACGTAGTCTCACATGTCCCCTTTTCTTACTGCGTTTGAATCAGACTTAAGTTAAATGGGCGGTGCCACGCCCCCTTGTTCAATACCCGCACAATGTCCTTTGTCGAAAGAGAGAATGGAAGGTTCGTAATAAGTAGGGATCGGAATTATATGCAAGTTCATATTTTTTTGGAGCTTCCGATTTGAACGGGACCAAGACAGAAACTTTTTTTATTGAAAAATATAAGGAATGAGCTAACATATGCACTGCATATTTGCATATGTTTGCATATTTTGTATGTTTTTGCATTTTTTGCATAGTTTTTGCATATAAATCCGATACCTAGTATTAAGTTTCATGGCTGTGCGACTTATAGTTCAGTAAAATATTTGGGTCACAAAAAATGTGCCACGCCCCTTGTCCAACGCCAATCAAATCTTACGAGTAGAATGATTCATCTTTGGGACGACAGAGTTCTAAATTTCAGTGTTGTACGACTTTCAATTCCGAAGATATTCTATATTAAAGATTTGGCTTGTATGGGCCGTGCCACGCCCCCTTGTTCAATACCCGCACCATTTCCTCTGTCGAACAACATGACCAAATAGTAAGTTCGTAGTGAATTTAATTGATGTGTGACTTATGGTTCAAAAATTACCGTCTGAAAATTTTTAGAATTCACGGTCAAATATGGCAAGGATTTTCCGACTTTTACAATTAATTTTCTGGAATTTTCTTTTCACGTAAGCCAGAACTGACTCAAGGCGAATCCAACAAAAAAATACCCATGGAAATCGGCAGGTCCGTTTGAGCGTGATACGCTTACACACATACATCCTCTTTCTTTTATATACATATATACTTAGATAGATGAGTTAACTATATACATAATACAGGCGTCAACTTATAGATACATACCTAAAAGTTATGCATACATACAAACTAAATACATTGCTTTTCGCTTATAACGACCGCGTTTAAAACGATTTTCCGCCTAAAACGAACCAATTTCAAAAGTACGCGCTGTATGTTTTCGCTTATTACGAACCCCTTTTAAAGCGAACTTTCGGTTAAAACGAACCATTTTATCCGGTCCCTCCAAGTTCGCTTTAAGCGAAAGGTACTGTAATTAGATTCTCTATAAATTGCGCCGCCAAAAAGCAAAAGAAATCATTAATTATTCTTATCACATCAGAAACTACACGTTTTTAAACGAGAATCTACCTCACTAGTGGCCAGAAGCCGGCCCGACACACATGGTGTGGAATATAAAATATCTATTAACTTGAACGCGTCTGTTTAAATTATGTGTGTTATTGTTGTTGTGCTGCTTGTCTTGTCTTCCGATGTTATTTTTTTTATTATAATTTTTTTTCCAACATTGCCGACGTCATAATTTATTAAACGAGACGCAAGAGAAAAGTTTAGCCTAATGTCGCGGCCAGGTGTGTGTGTGATTTTAAAAGCCGCTAACAACAACAAATTACAAAAAACATTTGTGTGCCCGAATTACAATTTTCTCAAATTAAAAGAGCTTGTTGCTGGAAGCGCCATAATAAGAAAAAAAAGAAAATCGAAAAAAGCAAATGACGTAGGGGTGGAAGGGGACATAGAGGGCAAAATGAAGAATCGAAAAAAGTGTAACGACAGCAAGGGCAATGATAAAAGTGTGAGCTTGGCAGCGCGTGTAGGTACATATGTACATATTATATATAATTAATAGCTAACATACAAACATGTGTATAGTAGTATATGCAAAAGTGTGTACGTGCCATGTAGACATATGTACAAATACCAAATAACAAATTTGGTGTATACATAAATATTGTATGCACGTATATGTATCCTTATATACTTTGTACGTATGTATGTATATAAGTATGTATAATTTTATGTAAGGGCAAATGCGCCGGGCCAACGCTCAAACGTCATAGTACATATGACGCAGATGAGAGAGCAAAAGAGCGTTTTGCCAAATGAAGAAAGCCGGTAGATTGGGGTGGCAACTCAGAAAAGCGCGCCCAGGTCGCGGCTGACCTCTGTGACACCTTAGACAAAGTTGGCACACCCCTCTCTTTCTTTCTCCTCGCATTAAGCGGCACCAATTACTTGATTCATTAACGGTGCCGCTGCTGATTATTGCAAACCACAAAAGAAAAGTGAAAATTACAAATCGAACATTGCAAAAATACACCAATAATAATGATAATACGCAACACGCAAGTGGCGAAAGCTTATGCAATTCACAAGTGCAGCGCTCGCAAAAAAAACCCATTAACAATTTGCCGATGACGCAGGCGAACGCGCTGCAATGTAAAATCGCATTTTCTTTTATCAGCTGTTACTCAATAGGCCAATTGCCAGTTGAATATAATTCAATGTAAGAAAAAACCGGTGTTGGCCATTTCGGCCAAACACGTCTTAAAGCTCAATTCTACTTAAAGCTAGCAAGGACTCTAAACTGTAGCATCAGCTGTTACCTTTTCTCTATATTTGTATGTCTGTATGTGTGGACGCGCGTTTACATGAATTGACTTCCTCCCAATATATAGTATTTATATATATATATTTGCAAAAATGCGACGCGCGTATATGTAAAAATATCCTTTTTATCCTTTGCCGCAATGCGTACTGAACATCCACTGCTTGTCAAACTTTTTTCACTTTCACTGCAAAGCGCGATGCTTTGAGATTTTACTGCTGCCGTTCCTCGCTTTTGTAAGTTGTAACGGAAAATATTTTCAAGAAAGGAAAAAATCTCATTAGCAATAAATACAACAACGATTAGCGATTCAACAATTCAAATTAATGTTCGTTTCATATTCGGAGATGAGTTTTTCATTTCATATTTTTCGTTAGCTTCCTTTTTGTATGATTACATTGCAATTCACTAAAACTCTACAATGCAGAGATTCACAAATGAAATGAAAATTCCACCAGTCAGTTACACTTTCTGTATTTACCACACAACAAGGAACACCAACCGTCCACAACAACGTATCACATCTGACTGGCAGGCGAGCAGCAGCAGCAGGAATTTCAATGAACGAATATGAACGTAGGTTACAAAAAAAATTAAAAGAAAAGAGCAAAACTTCTGAAAGCAGGCGGCAAAAGCTTATAGCCGCACAGATACAACAACAACAAGCACTAGGAGCACCTACTTCATTGCACTTTGTGCGTCGGCCGCAAAGGCATTTAATGTTATTGGCGTTGATTTTGCATTGTTGTTGTTGGTGTTGTTAATAAACTCACATTAACCGCGAGCAACAGACATGAGAAGACTAAACACTTCTAGAGTTAAGTGAGGCGATAAGCGAATGAATAGAGCTGCCAACGTAACGTGGTTTGTTCACACACTCAAGCAAAGTTGACGAATAATTATTGAATTAGTTTAAATTTACAAATGTGTGCCAGAAAGTATGCCAATAGATGAATGATATCGGAGTAACCTTTCGAGGAAAAACACTGTAACTTGTCAGTCGGATGTGACATCTGGCACAAAGCTGGCCACCACCACCACTCAATCAATAACTTTGCAACTTAAGTTAATTATTAATTATTACGTTTATACATCTATATAGACGTAATTCTAAAACTGTATGCTTATAAGATGCCAAAATTCAATTTAACATTAATCAAAATATTTTGAAAATGTTTACAAAAACATCGAGTACTCGTATCTGCAAAATACTGTCTTTATATTGGAAAGAGTACTTACTTAATTTATTTGAAATACAACTTTTTTATATACCTCGTTTATACGACAGCTCAAATCGCTTTCAGTCAATACGCATTGACACGATTTCAAACCGCTTTGAACGTTCTAAGCGTTCGAGTCAAAGCGCTTTTCAAATGAGTTCTTAAATTTTCAAGTCGCTTCGAAAATGCGTATTAACGGTTTAACATTTTCAAAATGCTTTGAAAATCAGCTGATGGTCTTGTCCACTAAATGTTTTGAGCATTTTCAAGTAACAAACAAGGACCCCTAACAGCAAACATTTATAAGACGTCAAAAAAATAGGAAAAACGAAAAAATAAAAGCATATCTTTCAAACCGTCTGCAGTCAATTCGCTTCTGAAATCAATGTATAAACACCTGCCTCGAAAGCGTATCGAGTCAATGCGAATCGACTGGGACCGACGTATAAACATGGTAATAGACCAAATCGCCCGCACATAATAATTAACTTATGCTGTGAGTTGGCAACTCTGAGCTTTGGCTAACACAATCACAAATGACGTGTGGTAGTGCGTGAGAACAATAAATAAATTATGGCGGTACTCGATGCCGGCGAGTTGATAGTAGCGTAACACTCTCGCTAGCTCTCTGCTAGTCAAGGTCTCTCTTAATAATCAGCTGAGCTTTTAAGGTTACACACTAGAGATGGCACCGTGCTTGATTTACGAATTCATAATGGTATTTAATTTTAGTACAGTACAAATTAACAATGAGACGGTATAGTAGGTTAGGTTAGGCTGGCTGATCCACGGGGGGGGGGTCTCACATAGACCAAGTAGAGGTCCATAGTGGTACCAAGATTCTGGAATTCCAGACCTATATGTAGTTTTTTAAGAACGTGTTGGGAAATCTAAGTAAGTCGCCGCTTTTTTGCTCCGCAATTCTTTTCAAGGAAGGGAACGACGCGGATCCAAGGCAGCTAACCCGTGATCTGTGGAGAGCAGGACAGCAGACAGTATACTAAAGACAGTAAGAATTTATTGGGCATTTCATTGCTTTTACGCCAAATCTGCTTACTTATAAAGTTGCGAATTTTTTGAAACCTTTGTGAGGTTATTTCTATCCGAGAAATAATGCTTAGTGAATACTTAGCAGATAGTACAGTAGGTATTATATATTTTTATTTTACAAAGAGTACAGTAAGTTGTATATATCTCTTTATATATCTTTTCGTGCATAGTGATTCATACATTTGGTACTATATAGAATATGTTTCTACGATTATTTTGAAACAAATTTGTGATTAAAAAATACCTTTTTACTTAAAAAATAATCTGGCTAAAATTGTATCCAATATAATAAGACCAAATTTTTAAAAATAACAATGCGACAAAATGGTACAATTCACGACCACATTTCGTGACTCACGTCACGACTCTCATCCCTTTCGATTAACTCAAACACTCAAGTTTATTACTTACACACGTTTCTAATGCTGAGCGTATTCGAGAGAAGAAGAGACAAATGTTTGGTGTTGGTTTTTGTTTGTCATACTGTGCTCTCCTTCATCGGCCGACACTGCAGTTAAAAATCGTATGACCACGAAAATTTTCTAATAAAAAGACGTTGTTGTTGCTATTGAGCCGGCGTTATCAGTAAATGCTTCGACACAAACAGCTGAATGCGCGCGCTTACCGCGTATGGACGCCACTTTAGAAGAAGAAAGCGTGCATTGTGGTACCATATGGTAACACCGGCAGCAGCCATACAGACTTACAATTTTTACCAATCTCGCGCCATACTCAAATCAATGCAAACTTTTTAAATGAAGATAAGAAATTTCCATAGATTTGAATTTTTACATCACGTCGTATGACGTCTTTTTGAAAATGTAAATAGAACAGTGACAGACAAACAATACTGTTTTTGTTTTTTGAATGAAATTAACAAGCTGAAAGTTACATTTGTCTTTAGTGCAAAAAGGAAATATGTGCTTGAAAAGGAATTATCTTACTTTCAAAATTTTTTTAATGGGGCAGTGAAAACGTTGGCTCTCATTAAATTCCCATTAGACTCGTATCATCAGTTAATGATATTAAGATTGAGTGCCACAGGTGGAAGCGCACATATCGGATATCAGATATGGTTGGCATTTGTTTGTCTACGCCCAACGATCCAGTGAATTTGTGTTCACTTCGTGTAAAAACATTCACAAATTCTTTGTTATGAACCCCTACATGTGTCATAGTCGAGTCACAAAATAAATTTGTATGTGGAATTCTGTTGCTTTCCATGTTGTTTTTACTTTGCTTGTTGACAAGCAATATTGGCCAATTGCCACGCAGCTTGCAGCGCCCAGCTAACGGTGCGTATGCAAATCCTTAATGAACTTTTAATTTCTGTTATGGCGTTGTTTGAATTCGATGTGAATTTGATTGATTGGAGCTAAATACATAAGGACATGAATAAAACTTATATTGGAAAACAATTTTAAATTGCATTCTTAACACACTTTGTTGGCCGCTTTCAAATTTTCAAAATTGTAACAATGAAAATTTTTATATTACTTACACTTTTTTTTACCATTAGCTAATGAAAATATTGTTGATCTATTTGAAATTTATATAAATGAAAAAATTTTTGGTTATAGTTAATTAACAAAAAATTAATTAGTTAATTAACAAAAAATTAACTATAACTAATATTTATTTTTGAATAAACAAATTAATAATAAATATATATTTTTTTAATAAATGAATTTTCTTTAAAGTCTTTTAAATAACTGTAACTATGAAGTCTATAAACAACGATAACTATGAATCTTATTTTACCAGGAGATAAATGTTAAAGATTAGAAAATATGGTTTGGTTAGGGTTAACCAATAAGTATATGGAACCAATATTTTATCTTGGGTAACAAACAACTTCTATAAATTATAATTAATTTTAATAACTATTTAATAATACGTGTTCAATGATAATTTATCAATAAAAATTATTTAAATTTTGTGTTGGAAACTTTTGTTTATTTGAAATTGAAGTATAATGTATACAAAAGTTGAAGTACTACTTATTAAAAAGTATTTAAAATATAAAAAATTTGTCAATATTTTATTTAGTTTCGAATAATTTTTAGAATTAAACAAGTAAATATAAATCGCAATAAAAACAACTAACACTTTTTAACAATCTGATGCAATTTTTAAAATATAATTTAAAATGATGTATCTTAACTTTGCCCCATAGACAAAAATCTATTTGTTTATTAGCGTATTTAAAATAAATAAATAATTTGTATTCTTTCAAATATTAAATGACATAATATTTATTTGCTTATACTTAGATTGTCTATTAAATTACCACCACAAATACATAACAAATTGTCATCTTTACCAAGTAAATTATAAGTATTTTTTACGTATAGTTTTTAATATATAAATAATCAATTTTGTGGGTTCAAAAGAATTTTTTTTAATATTTAGCCATTTTAAAACTCTCTCTAAGATTCTTTGTTGGTCGGTGATCTTATTTAAATTGTGCTGAAAATATTTGACTCCTTTGCTTCGGTTCAACATTTCAAACATTTTGGAAGCCATAAAATTGGAATAACCTTTAGAAGTGGAGCTAAGATTACACAGGCCGACAAGATTTAAGAACCAGAAACCAGAGTATACTTTTCCGAAGGTTTTTGGTGCGCTGAACAAGAATCTGGCCTCAGAATTGCTCCAAAATTGAAGTTTGGAATACACATTGTGGTTCCGCCTAGTCGAGGGGCAAATAAGGTGGCAGCGCCTTTGGATATCTCAAAGACGAAAAATGACTTTTGAGCAAACTAAGGCGCATTTGAAAGGGAAAGGTTTGTACTTTAAGATGCTAGCAGTTATTTTACAAAAAAAGTTAAAATAGCTATGCTACATAACTTCAAATATAGGCAAAAACCGCAATTTTCGCACTTTTAGGTTAGGATATCTCGAAAACTTGTTCAGCGCACCAAAAACCGTCGGAAAAGTATACTCTGGTTTCTGGTTCTGAAATTTGTTCGAATTTTGTCGGCCTGTGTTATTGGTGTCGCCACTTATTTAAAAGTCTGGCTGTATTTACTCGCATGCACGTGAGGACCCAGTATGACAACTCTTCTTATCAGAGTCCATTTTTCAAGGCCTGCAAGTCACTTTTAATGATCCGATGCTCATAAAATTCCTTTTGCTATTATAATCAAAACACTTTAAATATTGTTAAAAATAAGTTTCAAAATGTTCATCAAAGTTAAGTACACAAAAATACAAGTAACACGCTTGATTGGTGTTTTACATATTGAAATTAACTTCAAGTTTAGAATTAACACATTCATTTCACACATTGTGTGAACAAAAAAAATCCGAATAGCAAAAAACAGCCTAAAATCGAATAAGGCACGTGTAAGAAAACATCCACACGATACATATATGTTAACTTGCAATAAAAATGTCTGAAAAAATTCTATAAATATTAGCACTGCCTCCGCTGCCACCACTTGACGACCCCCGTCTTCGTTTTGTTTTGTATTATGCGCTGCCGCGTAGTAAGTATGGAGCCTGAGCACATTTGTCCAATACACACACTTGCTTTGCACATATAGACGAGCTTTTTTTCCAAATAATTCCTCCACCGTTCTGCGTTTTGCCAAATTTTTCATGTACTTGTGGGGGATTCTCGTAGGTGTGTCCAACGGTTGCCATTACCATATAAAAAGAACACGAACCGTTATTCCTTCTTGTTTTCTTCTTGTTTTGCTGTGGCTAAAATGTGTAAGCGAAAACACAACAACAAAAAAACAAACCATAACAATAACGACAAATGACAAAGCCATCGTTCATCTCGATCACACGAAGACATAACACGACAAAAGTTCTGCACATATAACTTTCCTACAACAATATCTACACAAAAATTACCTTTCAAAAAGTCATCCAACACAAATAAAAGTAAGAAAGCGCAAAAAATATTAACCTATTTTGGTGAAAAGTAACCAACTGTAGCAATCGTGGGTGTGTCTTCTGACCGCTGTTTGTTGCCGGCAGCAAACTGGGGCCGTTACTCTCAAAACCAATGAAGGTCACTTTGGCAGCATTTGACTTTGCTGCGTGGCTGGCGCTTTCGCACTTGTTTTTGCGGTTGCTAGTGTTTTCGTTGGGTATTGTTGATCAATGTTTTGCGCGTGCCGCTTAGTCTAATCATATTTATTGCCACTTTAGTTTTTTATGTATTTGCCAACAAGCATGATTTTGGTCCCTTATCGACTGGACATATATAATACATACAAATGTTCATATTTGCATTAGTATTATACACAACTGTCCGTAGCGGTAGCGCTATTTTATGAGTTTTCATATCATTATTAATAAATTTAAATTATTTCGTTCTTTCACTTCTATGAAAAGTGCAAGTCACTATGAAGCCATGACATTCACACAACACATGTCGTTTGTGCGCCTCATAATAATAAAGTACATATACCTCTTTAGTGCCAAGAGATGTAGCAAAGTATTGGCTTTTCGTAGCAATCATACATATTTTCAAAATGCAACTCTGCGTTGCATGAATTGACTCTTAACTTTTGCCATTTGGAGCTTTAGTGCTTTATGTTGTTGTTGGAACTTTAGCACACCGCAGACACATGGTCCTGTGGCGCAATGGATAACGCGTCTGACTACGGATCAGAAGATTCCAGGTTCGACTCCTGGCAGGATCGTTGACACAAATTTTTGCTGTGTGTATTTTTTTTTAATTCGTTTTTTTTTAATTTTTAATTATTTAATTCTACTGATAGTTTGTATTTTTTCAACATTTGTGCATCTATGCATGCAGTCTCTGTTTCCGAAAATAATATAAAAAAGTAATAAATATTAATAAAAGTAATACGAAAATAAATAAACCAATAATATGGATTAAACATAATGAAAATTTTAATTTAACAAAATTTATAAATTTGCTTGAAAATTTGCATTCCTATTGTAGCCAACCTGGTGCGGATAATTTCCTTCGCCTATTCGTTGCCCCATCAACTTTTTTTAAAACGAATTTCACTCGATACTTTGAAATCAATTTAATCACATTTGTCATTTATTCATTCAGTATTATTATAAAATAAATTCATTACATTAAACTTTAAATAAGTGTACATACACACTTATAATATATTTTAACAATCAATCATTTTAGTAACTTTATTTATAATTTCAAATTTAAATTAACCGGTTTTAATGGCTATGCGTTTTACGGTCATTACATTCTGTGGTGGCGGCTACTGGTTCATTAAGGCTTCTACACAGGCGGTGGACCAAAAATCTCTGCAATAAGATCGTCCAAGTCCAAGTCCAAGTTTGCTTCAGCAGCTTTGCCAAAATTGGCCGAAACGAGCAACAATACGGCACCAGCAAGAATTTGGATTATGGAAATATTCATTGTGTGTGATTACAATGGTTCATGTAATTATTAATTGTGAGCTCTGTATCGCTTCGCGTGGCTTTTATAGCCCAATGTCTCAACGACTGTAACAGTCAATATTGTGTAAATCAATATTTATTTAATATGTCAAGACGGTGGTGCACAAAAACCAATATTTGCTTATTTTTTATTACAGAGTATTTTGAGAAAGACTCTGCAATGTATTTTGAAAAGTTTGATGACTTTAAACAAAAATATATCAATATCCGGTATCAGGGGCGGATTTAGAAAAATATATTGGGAGGAGAGTTTCAAAAACTTATTCTTTAATATTCATAAAATGCCATATGAATGTCTTTTAATTTGTATGTAGTTTTAAGTCGAACTTAATATTTCGGGAGGGTTTCCACCCCCGAACCCCCTGAATCCGCCACTGTCTGGTATTGACTGAATGCAGTTACGATTTTACACAAATATCAATATTAAATATTATACATATCTACCGACAATGCATAAAAATGTACAGATCTGTTCGCTTGCACAGCTGTTGACAAAGTGCAATGCCAATAAAATTTAATTTTGAACTTTTGGTGCACGAAAGCTGATTTCCAGAAATATTTTGCATTAAGCAAAAATAATTGAAAAATTTATCTTTTTATTCACCTATTTTGCCACATATATTTAATATTTTTTGACATTTTCGAACAGAACTATGTAATTTATAAAATTAATTTAAAAAAGTGACGGGAGTTAGACCAAACAATCAATAATGCATATTGAGAGAAAGTTTGCTCAAATACGTGTATGCGCGCAAGTTATTAATTTTCTTGAAAATGCTTATATTTTTCGAGATTATTTTATTAATCCTCTTCGTTGATTTTGGGCTGTCAATGTGGTTTAACTTTCTTGAGACTAAATTCGGTCAAGTTTGATTTTTATAATTACGACATAATACCGAATATACAAACTTTGGTATTAAATTTTTTTTTATTTAAACAAAAAAAGAAAAATAGGAAAAATTGCTGCGTTACTTTAACAATTTATTTATAATTAATAATTTTAGTAACTTTATTTATAACGACAAACGTTGATTAAAAGGTTTAAATGGCAATGCGCCCATTTTACATTCTATGCCGTTAGGGCTTCTAGTTACGATATAGTAAAATCCGTGCATGAATATGGTTAGTTGTACCCTGCTTAGCTTTACTTCTGCATTAGTTTTTTTTTGTTAATAAAAGTCGTAATAGGTAGTCGGTTGGCAAGGGTACGGACAACATTTCGCCGAATACGCCGTCCATCAATCATACCATCAATCCTTGTGTTGTACGATTGCAGGGGCTCGAGTAAGTTTTAATTTTGACCTCTGTATCACCTCGCACTGTATTTATAGTCAAATAAACTAGATGAGTTATAACTTTTAACTCATCATGATGATGATGATGAATGTATTCTTTATTTTATTTACTTATTTTCTTCTGGCAACACTGTAGGAAACACACTCGGCATAGGCTTGAGGCATAGGTACAAGTTCAATCAGCTGATTGGTTGTTTTGATAAAAAGCGTCACCGAAAAGTTCGGCTTTATTTGAAACTGACAGCGCTCGAAAACGATACATACTCAAAATTCGCACTAATACGATACCGATAACATCAGACCCCAAGGATGATTTTGCCAAACATTGATTTTCCATACAAGGGCCATGGCGAGGGTTTCGTTTGCTTTTAATTTTTTAAGCATAAGAACATCAATTTTTATTCCTTTGTAATTATGTAATCTTTTGGTAGAAAAATGATTAAAAAATTACAATCTTTCCCGAAAACCAGTTAAAAGTGTTTAAATTTGTGTTTAACGCATTTTTTATTCAGCTTTTATTGTATGCTTTGGGAAAAACACCCCTGCGTATGAAATAGAGTGTTCATCGCAAAAGGTATCCCTGACCGGCTTGTGATTCACATTTTGTTGTACAAAACAGTTCGCGCGTTTTAAAATAACGAATTTCGCCCGTGAAGAAATAGTGCAAAAGAAGTGTGAAAAAATTAAAATTTATTTGTTTTCCAGACAATTGAACAACAACACACAATGCCAAATGAGAGGAAGTGCGTCCGGAACTGCGTGGGAGCCCTCAAATTGTTTGCCTTTCCCGATGCGGAACAGGACGGTGACAGGTGAGAGCATATCCAAAATGCAATTGGTGGGCAAGAATGCCGAATGACACACCCTACAAAAAAGGGCAGGGTGAGCTAATCTGCATCTTTTGCGGGCAGCGGAACGTGAATTCCAAATTCAAAGTTACATGTTTTTCATTGGAAATGAATGTACGTGTTGCTTTTAACTCATGTACGCAAACATAAGTAACTCACGTCCGCCACTGGCAGTATCACAAATTATAATAAAAAGTATCAACTATATAAAAAATACTTTTTATTTTTCTCGAAACTCGTTGTAACCTTAAATGTGACATGAAAATAAAATCGACGAATGAATTCCACAGATTTTATATCAATTGAACTTTTCCTAATAGTAGAATCATTTATTTTTTCGTTGGAATTTTTTTTCGAAATGTCTAATGACACGTTATTACGTGTTTTTTTAACAGTTTACCAATTGAATTTATTCCGAAAAAGGTAGTTTTTCAACTATTAGTATACAACTTTATGCGGTGACGGAGCTTTTCTAATTTATAAATACTTGGTTAACACATTGTATATAAATACACTTAAATAATATATATGTTGCTTTTTTATTTCAATATCGAAATTCAATATTAATATTAATCATTTCAATCCTATGGAGCAAAAATGTATTTAGTTGTTAAGCTATTGCTCCATATTGAGGGAAATATACTTAGGGTAATTTCGCTGAAAAGTATATACTTTTAGGATAAAATGAATGATTCGTAACACTGTTACTGTGTATATTGCGCACTATATATATATATATGCATCTTGTGAATGGAACATATTAATTTGTTTACATTTATTATTTGTTGTTTTTTATGTTTTTGTGTTTTATGTTTTTATGTCTTATGGTTGGGAAAGTTTTACTTTTTTGCTTTTTCTAATATTGTTTGCTTTCGTAACTTATAAATAAAAACTAATAAAACGTTAAACTAATTTCACTCGATACTATGAAATCCATTTAATCATATTTGTCATTTATTCATTTAGTATTATTACAAAATAAGTTCATTACTTTGAACTTTAAATATCTGTACTTACATACTTATACAAAATTTTAACGATCAATATATAATTTTATAATTTATAATTTTCAAAACTTTATTTATAATTTCAAATTTAAATTAACTGGTTTTAATGGATATACGTTTTACGGTCATTATATTCTGTGGTGGCGCCTACTGGTTCCTTGCGGCTTCTAGTGACGTTGTATTAAAATATCTGGGAAAGAATATCCTTACCTCTTCTTTGCTTAACTCTACTCGTGCGTTCATTTTTTAATTAATAATAGTCGTAATGGGTGGATGTCAGGGGGTATGTTGGTGCGACTACCACGTCCAAGTTGACTTCAGCAGCTTTGCACAAATTGGCCGAAACGAGCAACAATACGGCACCAGCAAAAATTTGGATTATGGAAATATTCATTGTGTGTGATTACAATGGCTCATGTAATTTTGAATTGTGAGATCTGTATTGCTTCGCGCGGCTTTTATAGCCCAATGTCTCAACGCCCGCAACAGTCAATATTGTGTAAGTCAATATTTATTCAATATGACGGTGGTGCACAAAAACCAATATTTGCGTATTTTTTACTACATTGTATTTTGGCAAATACTCTGCAAAATATTTTGAAAAGCTTGATTACATATTAAACGAAAATATATAAATATCTAGTATCAGGGGCGGATTCAGAAAAATATTTTTGGGGGGTTTCAAAAAGTAATTCTTTAATATTTATAAAATGCCATAAAAACGTCTTTTAATTTGTATGTAGTTTTAACACGTTAAAGACCGCATGCCCACCGGTGGATCACTCCGCAACAACATTACCGGCCCGTGTGCTTACGGGTGGGCACACGACATGTTTTACCTGGGGACCGCTTGTACACCGGTGGTCATGCGGTTTACGAGAGTAAATTTACATGTTAGGACCGGGTGATCACCCGTGGGCACTTTAATTGAAATAAATCTGGGGGTTAAATAATGTCTACCTAAAATTATTGTACACTAAAAACATATATAAAAAATAATATACGTAATTAACAATAAAAAAATGCCGGTCCCTATGTGAGAAATGCGATTTTTCAATGCGGTCTTCAACGTGTTAAAATCGACCCTAATATTTCGGGGAGTTTCCACCCCCAAACCCCCCATGAATCGGCCACTGGTATTGACTTTAACACAAATATCAATATTAAATATTGTACAGACCTACAATGCATAAAAATGTCCAGTTCTGTTCGCTTACACAGCTGTTGACAAAATGCAATGCCAATTAAATTTTTACACCCGAAAGCATCGAAATTTATATTTTTGTCTTTTTCGTTTGATTCCCATATCCCCATAAATATTTTGCATTAAGCAAAAATAATTGAATAATTTGCATATCTACCTATTTTACCACATATGTATATATCATATTTTTTGACAATTCTGTTCTGTTATAAAATGAATGTAAAAAAGTGACAGGAAATCAGATCAAACAATCAAAAATATGCATGCATATGCAAGTAATAAATATTTAACAAAAGTTTGCTCAAATATGCGTGGAAGTTATGGATTTTCTTGAAAAAGCAATGCACCCATTTTACGTCGTTGGGGCTTCTAGTTACTATGTAGTCAAAAATTCGTGCATGAATAAAATTTTCTTAACTCTATTCCTGCATTCAGTTTTTTTTTATTAATAATAGTCGTGATAGTCGGTTGGCAAGAGTATGGCCAATATTTCGTCGAATACACGTCCATCAATCAAGCCATCAATCATTGTGTTGTACGATTGCAGGGGCTCGAGTGAGTTTTAATTTTGAGCTCTATATCACCTCGTACTGTATTTATAGTTAAAACATAGATAACTCATCTAGTTGATGAGTTGATGATGAGATGACTTGATGGTTCATGACTCTATGGTTCAATACAACTTAATGCATGTATAGTTTCGTTTATTCCTTGCAGCAGAACTGATACGCAGCGTCTTTGATTTGTTACTTACAGCCCGAAAATTCGTCTGTATCCTAACCTTTATATTCCTCAGATGAAGCCATTCTTTACGTAAACAGTTCCATAATACCAAAACGTTTAATTTGTCCAAGATAAGACCTGTTTTGAATGTATTCTTTATTTTATTTATTTATTTTCTTCTGGCAATACTGTAAGAACCACACTGAGAACAGGTACCATTTCGATCAGCTGATTGGCTGTTTTTGTAAAAAGCGTCACCAAAAAGTTTGGCTTTCTTTACAATTTTTAACAAGCAATAAGTCGATCAGCTCACTTAAAATGTTGACCGCAAAAATAGGTAAAGTTGGCAAGGTGCTTATCTGCGGAATGAAGGGTGTCGGCAAGACGGCGCTACTGGAGCAATTGATCTACGGCAACATCAACACAGATTCGGTGAGTGGGCGTGTCGAAATGTTCCATCAAATTGTTATAATCTTCGAATGCCTTTTCGTAGGAGATACATCCAACAATTGAGGATATATACGTGGCCAGCGTGGACACAGGGCGTGGCGGTGCGCGTGAAACGCTGCGCATCTACGATACGGCTGGACTGCAAGGTAAGAGCCAACTGCCACGACACTACTTTTACTTTCCGGACGGCTATGTGCTCGTGTATGATCCCACCGATCCGAGCAGTTTGGACATGCTCGCCGATATCAAAGTAGACATTGATAAGAACAAAGAGAAAAAAGAGGTGCCCATTATTGTGTTGGCCAACATGCGTGCCCGTAACAGAAAGGACTCGCCATCGTCGCCGCCCACGCCGCCACAACAACAGCCCGACCCAGTGGAGACCATACTGAATCGGGCCAACAGCTGGTGCTCGCGTGAACGTGTCAAGCATTACACCGTCAATGCAATGGAACGACCATCGCTGTACGAGCCGTTCATTTCTTTATGCGCACGTCTGCATCCACCACAGACCAAGAGTACATTCCCGCAATTGCGACAGGTCATGCAAAAGACGCAGAAGAGCGATAGTTGAGCATCGTTGCAGTGCAATTGCGCGGTCGTTTGAAAACGCTGCGAGTACTTAAAGTCAATGCAATGCATATTTATTTAAAGCTGTCGGCGATTGCCAGCAAACTCATCTTTATACTCTACTGAGAAGAATAGCTTGGAAATGTTTGCGGAAACAAACTTGCCAAACTTTGGCAATCAATTTATGGTTTTTTATGAGTTGACTGACAAAGTTATTGGCATTGCAAAGCGTTTACAAAAGATAGGCTATGTCTTAAAAATTCTATGACCAAAGCAATAATCGTTTGACGTTTGTTGTTTTTGGTCACAGAATTGTTGATCGGTGTTAATTAACCACTTCTATTTCAATTGGAAAGTACTCAAATAAGAATAATAATTACAAGTATTGAAATTAAATATGTATGTATTAATAGTTTGTAATAATAAAATGTTCTCACTTTTGTGCTTATGTACAGTATATAAAATACTGAATAATTAAAGAAAAAACCGAATATTTTCGAATAAAACTTTACTTTTCATGTAAAAACGGTCTTTTGAAATGCTATTGGAATTTTTGGAACTATAAAATTGAAATTGGAAAAAATATATACAGTATAATCTCGATAATCCGGACAATTAAAAACCGGACACTGGTGTCCGAAATATATATATGTTTTGTGACTACAGACAAAGTAAATAAGTGAGGAGGTCCAACGCAATAGCTCCAGTTTTCAGTTTTTTTTGACTGAATCGAATGTTACATATTGAAATCTATGTAACGATTATTATTAAACATACCAGTCAAAAATTTCACTGTAATTTAAAAATAAAAAATAATGGTTCAGACCAAAATAAAACATTTCCATTTGTATATCCTACTGACTTTAATAATATTTATGCGTTTATCCAATTATTCTGGTGGAATTATTGCATTTTGTTATAGACCTCCTCAATATAATTCGAAGCACGTTTATGAAAGGTAAACCGTGCGCCAAATTAACTCGAAACGCTGTAAGCTGGTAACACCTACATTTGGCGCCGTCGGTTGGATCGTTCCAGGGTTGTATGGGCAATACTTTAAATAATTGAAAACCCTACCCCTTGCTTTCTTAATATTTAATTTATTTAAAATCAGCTAATGTTTTTCTCCACGCATACATTGTACTGTAATGTTGCCAAATGTATGCTTAGCTTAATGCAAATGTAAAAGTACTGCATGCCTGTCATCTCGCAACTGCTCAGAAGTTATGTTTAAAAGTTATTTTTTGGACCGCTTGCAATGCAACTCTGCATCTTGTTTTCTGCCGCTCATTTTCCCATCTTTTTTCTTGTGTTCGGGCAATGCGGATGCGAGTTGCGCTTGGTTCTTCAAGTAGCGAAATTACTGGTGGAAAATTCTTGATTATAGCAAAAAATACTCTGAAATTAGTTTTTTAATAAGTGTGAAAACATAAATTACCGAAGGCACAATGTCCAAGGAGGAGGCAAAAGGCGATGTGATCGAGGCAAATGAAAACTCGGTGAGGAAAACAGCAGCGGAAAAATTGTGTAAAGCTGCTGAAAAAAGCAAATGCGTAGTGTGAATGTGTGTGTGTGCGCGAAGCAGCGGAGGCGTCGACAGCGGTATTGAGTACATAAGCAAAAGCCGCATGAAAATGTCTGCAATTGCGAAGCGAACTAATTGTTTGCAAACAATTTTTAACTCACTTGTGATTGTTCTATCCAAACATTTTTCAGAATGAAACCACTTCCGAAGCGACCACTTCATCCGCTGAAAAGGAGGTGGAATTCGACAATAAAATCGAGACGGATCGCGGCAAGCGCTTCGATTTCCTGCTCAAACAGACTGAAATATTCACACATTTCATGACCAACAGCACTAAAAGCCCAACAAAGCCAAAGGGACGCCCCAAGAAAAACAAGGACAAAGACAAGGAAAAGGAAAAGGATAAGGACAAGGACAAAGATAAGGATAAGGAGAAAGATGGCAATGCAGAGTAAGCTCTACACACAAACGCATGCAATATTCCAGAAGTATTCACTCAGTACTTAATTGTGCACCTACAGTCACCGTCATCGCAAAACCGAACAAGAGGAGGACGAAGAACTGCTGGCGGAAGACACACAGTCGAAGGAGATATTTCGCTTTGAGAGTTCGCCCAGCTACATCAAGAATGGCGAGATGCGCGATTATCAGGTGCGCGGCTTGAACTGGATGATCTCGCTCTACGAGAACGGCATCAACGGCATTTTGGCTGACGAGATGGGTTTGGGCAAAACGCTGCAGACCATTTCGTTGCTGGGCTATCTGAAGCACTTTAAGTAATATGCGCCTTGACTTAGAATTGGAAATTTTTTCATATGCATATTTGTTGTCTTTCCCGCAGAAATCAAGCTGGCCCGCACATTGTCGTCGTGCCCAAGTCGACGTTGCAGAATTGGGTCAACGAATTCAAGAAATGGTGTCCATCACTGCATGCAGTGTGCTTAATCGGCGACCAGGATGCGCGCAACACTTTTATTCGCGATATATTGCTGCCGGGTGAGTGGGACGTGTGCGTCACATCCTACGAGATGTGCATTCGCGAGAAGTCGGTTTTCAAAAAGTTTAACTGGCGCTACATGGTCATCGACGAGGCGCATCGCATCAAGAACGAAAAGTCCAAGTTGTCTGAGATTTTGCGCGAATTCAAGACTGCAAATCGACTGTTAATCACCGGCACGCCGCTGCAGAACAATCTGCACGAGTTGTGGGCACTGCTGAACTTCTTACTGCCAGATGTCTTTAACTCGTCGGAGGATTTCGATGAGTGGTTCAACACAAACACTTGCCTGGGTGACGATGCTCTTATACAGCGCCTGCACGCCGTACTGAAGCCATTCTTGCTGCGCCGCCTCAAGTCCGAAGTAGAGAAACGGCTGAAACCGAAAAAGGAGATCAAGATCTTTGTGGGGCTGTCAAAGATGCAGCGCGAGTGGTACACCAAGGTGCTGATGAAGGACATTGACATTGTGAATGGCGCCGGAAAGGTGGAGAAGATGCGGCTCCAGAACATTCTGATGCAGCTGCGCAAGTGCACCAACCATCCTTACTTGTTCGACGGCGCTGAGCCCGGACCTCCGTACACGACGGACACGCATCTGGTGTTCAATTCGGGCAAATTGGTCATATTGGACAAACTTTTGCCCAAACTGCAGGCACAGGGCTCGCGAGTTCTTATCTTCTCGCAGATGACGCGCATGCTGGATATTCTAGAGGATTACTGTTTGTGGCGCAACTATCAGTATTGCCGCTTGGACGGCCAGACACCGCACGAAGACCGTAATCGTCAGATACAGGAGTACAACATGGACAATAGCCCAAAGTTTATCTTCATGCTGTCGACACGCGCCGGCGGCTTGGGCATCAACTTGGCCACGGCTGATGTGGTCATCATCTATGACTCGGACTGGAATCCGCAAATGGACTTGCAGGTGCGTGCGTTTTTTATTCTTATTCGTTATTGCACATGCAATTTCCTCCAAGAAAATTATGTTTGCTGTGATCACATATTAAAGTACAATTTATCTTTTAGGCTATGGATCGTGCGCATCGTATTGGTCAAAAGAAGCAGGTGCGCGTTTTCCGCTTCATCACCGAGAACACTGTAGAAGAGAAAATTGTGGAGCGTGCCGAGATCAAGCTTCGCTTGGATAAATTGGTAATCCAACAGGGCCGCTTGGTTGACAATCGAACCAATCAGCTGAACAAAGACGAGATGTTGAACATCATTCGTTTCGGCGCCAATCACGTGTTCGCTTCAAAGGATTCGGAATTGACCGATGAGGACATTGACACCATTCTAGAGCGAGGCGAGGCAAAAACGGCCGAGGAAAAAGCCAAACTGGACCAATTGGGCGAGGGTTCTCTGCGAACGTTCACCGTCGACACGAACGGCGATGGCGCGTCCACGTCTGTGTATCAGTTCGAAGGCGAGGATTACCGTGAGAAGCAGAAACTGAACGCGTTGGGCAACTGGATCGAGCCGCCAAAGCGCGAACGCAAAGCTAACTATGCAGTGGATGCGTACTTCCGTGAAGCATTGCGCGTGTCCGAGCCGAAAGCACCGAAGGCACCGCGTCCACCCAAACAGCCAATTGTGCAGGACTTTCAGTTCTTTCCGCCACGTCTGTTCGAGTTGCTTGACCAGGAGATTTACTACTTTCGCAAAACAGTGGGCTACAAAGTGCCTAAGAACCCTGAACTGGGCTCCGAGGCAACGAAAGTGCAGCGCGAAGAGCAGCGCAAAATCGACGAAGCCGAGCCACTGATGGAGGAAGAGGTGATCGAGAAAGAGTCGCTGCTGACGCAGGGCTTTACAATGTGGACGAAGCGCGATTTCAATCAGTTCATCAAGGCCAACGAAAAGTATGGGCGCGACGACATCGAGAACATTGCAAAAGACGTGGAGGGCAAGATGCCCGAGGAGGTGATTGAGTACAATGCGGTGTTCTGGGAGCGCTGTCACGAGCTGCAAGACATCGAGCGTATCATGGGTCAAATTGAGCGGGGCGAGGCAAAGATACAGCGGCGGCAGTCCATTAAGAAGGCGTTAGATCTGAAGGTGCGTTGTGTGAGTAGAAACCCAGCTCAACCTTATATTGCTAAATTTACACTTTGCTGCAGATGTCACGCTATCGGGCCCCGTTCCACCAACTACGCCTGCAGTACGGCAATAATAAGGGCAAAAATTACACAGAGATTGAGGACAGGTTCCTGGTTTGCATGCTGCACAAGCTGGGCTTCGACAAGGAGAACGTCTACGAGGAGCTACGTGACGCTATACGGTTTGTGATGATAAAGACCTGCAAATTCGCTTTATCAAAAAGCTTTTGTTTTTCACTTTTCCACTACAGTTCATCGCCGCAGTTTCGCTTCGACTGGTTCATAAAATCTCGCACAGCTATGGAGCTGCAGCGTCGCTGCAACACTCTGATCACGCTAATTGAGCGCGAGAATCTTGAATTAGAAGAGAAGGAACGGCAGGAGAAGAAAAAGAAGGCAGCCAAGAACTCCAGTGGTACGCCGGCAAGTGCGCCGCCAAGCAAGGCCAACCAGAAGCGCAAGTCCGAGGTGATGTCCACAGAGAAAAACGCCAAGAAAAAGAAGAAGTAAAGCGTGGCGATGCAAGCAGCATCGGTAGAGTAATCGATTTAGATGGAAATGTATGGACGGCCACAGCGTAACATGCAACAAAGCATACATACCAATACCGAGCAATCTCTGCGTTCTACGTTCATTTTGACTTTCGTTCTTTTGTAAGCGACAATTACCACACAGCATTACAAGTGGAGTGCATTACATAAATACACGCACCGAATAACGCTCTTAACTCACAGCTGATTACAATTTGATTACAATTCCTCGATGAACAAAAAGGCAGTGAATGTTGGACAGAAAATCCAAATGTTCGTTTACATCGACACTCAAACACACACACATTATTTTAAGTAAATTTTCTATATTTTAGGCACTACTCATGTGTATTTATTTTATTGCTGTAGAAACACGAAATTCCCCTAGTTGCTACTGGCAACCGTGACTACATTTTCTGCATTAAGCTTAGCTAATATTTTACTATACATACCTACAATTTTAATTAAAAAAAATAAACCTCAGCATTTCAGTTTAAGCACACGTGCACACAAGTGTTTATATTTTTATATTTAAAAGGGATTCAATTGTGGCAGTTTATGTATGTGAATTATGGATACCTACCCGGATTTTTGTTGGCTTTAAAGATTTGTAGTATTCTTCTGAGTCCTTAATTCAATTACACAAAAGTTCTGCCATCACCGCAGTCAGAGGTTTTTGATGAAACATGTAATTTGAAAATGGAATGCCGAATCGACAGCTTTTTGCTAATGTTAGAAGACAGCATTGTTTCTTTTAACCCTTTCCGTCATGAAAATAAACCCGTTCTGTATGAGTTGTATGGGCTGTAGCCCAATATCTTGGACATTGTGACTGAAAGGGTTAAGTAGTGTTTAGCTAAACCTGGGCTGAGAGTCTGAGATCATGCTCGAAGGTTTGAATCTTTGACGTAGCCAACACCTAAATGTGGAAAAACATTACTTACAACGGCTGCGCTATCAGCAGAACACGACAAACCACTCAAAGTAAATTTGCCTGTGAAAAGTCCACATTTCGCTGATATAGTTCCTAAATGCAGGAAGCATCTAAGTAAACTAGAAAAGGTCGTTACATAGCGGAAGAGCGGAAGGAAGGACAGCTGCTTCCGGGTTCCTCCTCTCCACAAATTCATGTAAATTGCGCTATTCGAAATCAATTAGTTTTCATTAATTTGATTAGTTCTCATTAACATCTGGACAGAGTATTAAGAAAAAATCGCATGAATTTATACAAAATTGTATTTGTTTAAAGGATAATCCAGTGAAGTAAGTAATTATGTACATTAAAGCAACTTAATACTGAAGTTTCTTATTTTCTTTTCTTCTTAAATCTAAAATTTTAACTAATCTGCTCATAAAACAAAGAAAGCATGAAATTCAAGCGCACAGTGGAATACCACGCTTTAAATACTCAGCAAAATGCTTTACAATAGGCACACCCGATTTCTCCACACGATACGAATACAAATCATAAAGTTCACAATGAAAAGTGTTTCGTCACTTCTAAGCAATATTTAATTTTAATCTACTTCAATTCGATGTAATTTAATAGTAATTTCATAAAAACAAAATAATACGATGGTGGTCCGATAAGTACTTAGCCTGCAAAAGAAAAACGACAATTTTGGAAAAGTGGCGATTTATTTCTCAACGTAGTCTCCTTTCAACTCGATACACTTGATCCAGCGATGCTGCAACTTCTTTCACCCGTCTGAAAAATACGTTTTCTGGAGGCCTCCGTGGCGGCGATAACCTTCTCATTCGACTCAAATTTCTGCCCGGCGAGTGACTTTTTCAAGTTTGGAAACAAAAAGAAGTCACACGGGGCAAAATCTGGAGAATACGGTGGATGGGGCAGCTGTTCGTAGCCTAATGCGACCAATTTGACCGTGACGACAGCGGAGGTGTGAGCTGGTGTGTTGTCATGGTGGAAGAGCACTTTTTTTCTTCACCAAATGGGGCCGTGTTTTCTGCAATTCGGCATCGAATCGGCACAATAGTTCGGCATAGCAGAGCACTGTGACCGTTTTGCCCTTCTCCAGGTAGTCGATGTAGATCACACCTTGTGAATCCCTTCACAACCTTTCCGGCCGATGGGACAGTCTTTGCCTTCTTCGGAGCACATTGGCGGGGCAAAGTCCACTGTTTCGACTGTTCCTTGATCTCTGGTGTGTACCAGTGAATCCATGTTTCGTCGACGGTCACGAAACGACGCAGAAACTCCTTCGGATTGCGCTTAAACAGTGTCAAACACTGCTCTGAAGTGGTCTCACAGATGCGCTTGTTGTCCGGAGTGAGCAAACGCGGCACCCATCGAGCCGACAGCTTTTTCATACTCAATATTTCATGCAGGATATGACCCACGCGGTCTTTTGAGATGCCGACTGTCTCAGCTATCTGGCGCACCTTCAATCGACGTGGACATTTGTCACGTTATCCTCCGTGGTAGCCGTTTTTGGGGCACTTGGGCGTGGCTCATCAAAAACTGACGTGCGACCACGTTGAAACTCGTTAAACCAATTTTTGACGGTCGCCATTGAAGCAGAAGAGTTACCGTACACAGCATCCAAGCGCTCTTTGATTTCGCTGCGCGATTTCCCTTCCAAAAACAAGAATCGAATCACCGACCAATATTGCTCTTTTTCCATTTTTCTAAAATCCGCGGACACGTTCGTTTCCACACGCGGTCAAAACAAAACTACAAATCCAATATGGCTGAAATTTTGACAGTAGCCGTTTACGAGGATGTATTACACGATAGTAAATTTATCTTATGATAGTGGCACCATCGGGCGGTGGGGCTAAGTACTTATCGGACTGCCCTCGTAGTTTTGCGAAAATGCAGTTAAAATATATTTTTAAAAATCACTACTAGTAACTTATTATCGTCTCAACACTTTGATGCTTTAAATCTTATTATGTAGTTTGATCATGTAATGTTTCAATGATTAAAGTTTGTTACCAAAAATCTATATGAAACTCTTTGTTGTACATAATATTCAAATATATACAGGTTATTCTCTGGAGTAACTATTTCAATCAGCAGCTTAGAGTTGCTGCTTAAAAGTGTCTTGTTCTACATACAATTTAAAATTGTCGCTTTAACCGGGTTTCACTGTACAATTGTTCAGATACGCAAAAATAGCACTAAATCTTTGTTCAAGGCACTGAAAACATGAATCAGCGTACGGCAGGTGGACTCGGGTGTAGTTGAGCTGGCTCAACTCTACACTCTGCACAGACTCATCACTTCCATCGCAGCTGGTAGCGCAGCTCGCGCAGACGTATTCGCGTATTGAACACTATGTCCCAAATGGGGCTGCTGATGCCGTAGCCCATGTCCTGATGCGCAAAGTGGTGCTGATAGTGGTAGCGTTTCATGTTGTACATGAAGCGCGTGCGCCCCAGATTCGGGTTGCCATAGTGCAGGTAGTAGTGCGTCAGGTCGTAGCACAGATAGCCGAGTAGCGCGCCGCCAAGCACCAGCCGCGGATAGGGCATCAAAACGCTGAGTGGCGCGTAGATGATGACGGCAATGATGACGCCAGGCAGTGGCGGAAACACTAGGCGATTGGCATCAAAAGGCACCTTGTGATGCAGACCGTGTATCATGAAGTGAAATGTGCATAGCCACGGGTTGGTGTTCGCATCGAGCTGCATGTGGAACACAAAACGATGTAACACATACTCGAGTAACGTCCAGAAAGCTATGCCCAGCATAAAATAAAGCGACAAAAATGCCAACTGCAAATGTGGAGAAAGTGTAAGTAGTTGGAAATGATTGATTGTTTTTATTTATTTATTTATACCTCGCTGGTGCTTTTTGAATGCCACTCACGCGTGAACTCATTCCAGACGCATTTGGTTATAATAGGTGTCCAGAAGACGGGTATCACCCACCAGGGCGTTTTGGTGAACATTTCCAAGTACGTTGGCCGGAACAGGCGCAGAGGTCGGTCCACCGGTTTGTGTACCCATTCATTGTAGAATTGCGCAATGCGTGGTATTTGCGGCAGCATTGCCTGAGACCAGTCCACAAGATGCTGCAAGTAGTCAAGTGAATACAACGAACTGATTAGAAAATACTAATTTTAAAGTATTTATTTTGGGTTGGTTTCGATATCGACTTTCAATAAAAACACTCTTTTGAATTCTCGTTATGAGAATTTATATATTTGAACGAGTACATATTTGTACCGTTAATGCAGCAAAAGACCCAATTTAAAGCTATACTTGACCTAAAGACAGATAATCTAATCGGGGATTAAACCTCATTTAATACGTATTGTCACTAAATCAGGTCACTAAGCTAAAATTAATAATTTGTTTAAACCTAATCTAATAAAAAAAAATTCCATGTCTTGTATATTTTCTACCATTCCCGTTATCCGCCGCCACCTGTTATCGATTTCAACTATCGACACACAATCCACCCCACATTTGTAAAGTATTGGCATCACTGGCTGTCAACGTTAGCTGAGTCAAAGCGACAGCGCAGACTTCAAATTTTTAAAATTTTCTTTTGAAATTTTCTTTTTTTACATTTCGGGAGAATTTATTTTGTTCAATTGCTCGTCTTCAATAAAAAAATATAAAAGCTAAAGAAAGAATTAGCAAAGAAAGGCACAAGCACAATGTCCACCACATCAATAAAAAAAATAGAAACGCTGAAGGGAGTCTTTAATGTGCCGAGTAAGTGAGCAGTGCGCGGGTGGAGGTTACCAATGTTTGTGCGTTGCTGTTGCCAAGAGAAACCGCAATTTCGGGGTTTTCAATTTGCGGTTAGTAACGTTTGTTGTAATGCAATTTTAAATCTTCCATAGAGATGAACAGTCGCCGCAATTTCCTGCGCGAGAATAAGCTGAGCTTGCGTGAGCTGCAGCGCGTTACGAGCAAAAAGCAAATTGCCAAGGACCAGCAGTTGGAACATCAGCAGAAAATGTACCTGGGACGACGGTGTTTGTCACAACAGCGCAGTGTGGCGGAGGTATGCGGCGTTCGGAGCACACGCATTAAAGCTCGTTGGACTCGTATAAATCACTTTTGGCTTTTGTCTACAGCAGCCCAGGTTGAGTGCTTCGTCCCGTTGTCCGTCGTGCACGCGCCTTAGTGGAGGAGGCGGTGGTGATGGTGGTGGCAGCGGGCGACGCCGAGTTGCTAATGGCAGTATTGGTACTGGCGTATCCATGCTCTCGAAGACTGCATCATGCGACAAGGAAATCCAGACTGAGGACATACACGACGAGAACTTTCTCTACAATGCGCTAAAAAAGTATACGCTTTTGTTCGCGGGCGCGTGTTTTTTGCGCCATCATTTACGGGTTTTCTTCTCCTCTGCAGATGCGCCTCGAACGAGTGCCAATCGGTGGCCAACTCCAATGTGTATAATGGGCTGCAGCAATCGAGCAGCGAGACCAATATGGCTGCCACTAGACGTTCGCATCAGTCATTGCATCAGGAGTTAGAGCACGAGCAGCACACGCAGCGACAATGCTACCCGCCGCAAATGGTGGATGTTGAGCCCTTACCCATTGGAGACACGCAGGAGCAAATGAGCACTCATCTACAGCCACAATCTCAACACCAACACTACCCGCAAAGTTACAACGAAGAACACTATCCTCAACCTTCGCATAATGCGCTGGAATTCAATCGCGATCAAGCATATTCCATGACGAACGGCTTGAATGACTATGACGGCTCGGCGTCCATAGCGGCGCGATCTATGGGACAGGATTCACACCGCATGCAACAACAGGCCCAGCAGGACGAGCTGAAAAGCAACTTCGAACACCTCACGCTGCAAAGCAATTACGGCACACATGACGCGCCGCTATCTGCACGCAGCCGACGCACAAATTGCACACAACACTCTCAGGAACTGTCTAAGAAGCGTTCAACAGGCAGTGTACACAAGTTGGGAAGTGCGTGTCGTTTCTAATAGAAATATTCACTTAATTGTGCTGATTTCACTTCATGATATGAAAATCGGTTGTTTTAATTCTCAGGTCGCGATGATGTGCGCCTGCCACGATATTTAGAGCGCGAGAAACGTGGCCGTGAGGAGCAACGTCAGCGCGAATTGGATCGCGATTCGAATTGCCCAATTGGCCACTACTCGCTGCCAGAGGAAGAGCGTCGCAATGCGTTGGCTACGGCGGAGAGAAGTTAGTCACATTAATAAAGGAAAAATCATTCCAATTGATTGCTGTTCTCTTACAGAATTCAAGGACTTAATCAATGAACTGAACCACATGCCGATGACCACCGAAACGCTGCGTATACGCAATCGCAAAGCTGAAATCGAGAAGGAGTTGAAAATACTAGAAGTGGACATACGAATATTCTCAAAGCCGAAGGTGTACATGAAGCAAGGCGATTAGGAATCAATGCAATCACATGGAGAAACGAACTGAAATCGGCTAGGGATATAGCAGAGTGTCGTATAAGAGTGTCTTACTTTTTTTTTTATAAACTGTACTTTGTTCCACTTGAGAGTGACAGACAGGGGTGCGTGTGTGTGCGTTTTATTGACCATACATTTATTTTATTTTACTTTAATTTTTAGATTTGTGGAAAAATGTGTGTAGGCGTGTATGTGTAGATCTATAAATATTTATTGTATGCTTAATGGCACAAAGAACCCAACGTCAACCAACAGGCAGGCGGCAAGTGTAGGTAGAACAAGATACTGAAAGGAAGTTACAGAGAGAGGCAGCGAAGCGGCAAAAAAAAAACAAAATTTCCCTAAAGAATAAAAAGCCGAAATGGCGGGGGAGAAATCCTTACAACACACACAAACTTGTATTTTACTAATAAAACGAATATTTTATTTCCAAAAAAAAAGATTAATACATCTTTGCAATTCGAGTTGAATTGAACTGTGCAAAGTGGTTTATGAGTATGTGGATTGATTGTCATCTTAAAACACTCATAGCTTAAGAGAATAGTGCATTACAGATTCATTACAACTGGGCAAATACTCTTCTTGCAAAGCAAGTGTATGTTCTGGTTTTTACACAATATTCGAAAAGATTATTCTTTGGAAAACTGATCCTTTTTTTAGTATATGTACTTTATATATGTAATATAAAATGTAATTATAGTGGAATCCCGATAATTCGTAATCGCAGGGTACCAGATTTTATTTACGAATTACAGGGGTTTTCGATTTAACAAGATTTTGGTTTAACGAGGTTAAAATAAGATAAGTACGAATTAACGTTTTTGAAAAAAGGTAAAAAATTTCATTACTCCAACTTTATTGGTTCGAAAGTTATTACAAAAAGGCGGAAGCTGCAATTCTAATGAAGTACAAAAATTCTAATTTATTTGAGTATCAGTATTTTAAATAATAAAAAGATACAAAATCAATGAAGCGAGAATAATAAAATTTTGACACGTGATCAAGGAGATTTTGGGTTTTAATATACTTACTTTTCAAATAAATTCTATATAAATATTCAAGGATATTAACATTTTTAAAAGACCTTTTTATATTCTTTTTGTACAAATAGATAAAAAATTAATAGATAAAAATTATTTAAATTCTTGAGCCTTTCCTCTTTCATTTGATATGTCCGGTCAGTCCATAAGTTCGTGAGTTTTTCTTAGGTGGTTTTAAAATAAAAACGAAGTTTTCAGTATTTTTTAATCAATAATATATTTCCTGCATTATTTACAATGTCTTCCGAACGTTTAGGCAAACTTTTAATTCCCTGCTCAAAAAATTGTTTGTCCTAGGAGCCAAAATACGCGTCGACATCCTTTTTTATAGCTCCTTTTGAAGTGTAGTTCTTATTACTCATATGGGACTGAAGTCCGCGGAAAAGGTGATAATCGCAAGGTGTAATGTCCGGAGAGTATGGTGGATTCGGCATTAGCTCCCATTTGAGATTATTCAGCTTGCCTAAGGTCTGTCTTGCGTTATGCGGTCTGTCGTTGGCGTAGTGAAACCAAACTTTGCGTCTATTGGCTAAAGACGGTCGATTTTTTTGCAAGTGCTTTATTCAGTTTGGATAGTTGACAGCAATAATAATCAGCTGTGATCGTCTGGTTTGGTTCCAGCAGGTCAAAATAAACGATACCGGTCATATCCCACCAAAAAAGCAGGATAATCTTCTTGGGGTGAAGGCCATCTCAGGGCGTTGGTTCTGGTGATTCACCTTATCTAACCACTGGCGTTTTCGAACAAGATTGTTGTAAAAGACCCATTTTTCATCCCCAGTAACAATACGGTTCAAAAAACTCTCATTTCTAAGCCGCTGCAGCAGCTGAGAACACACAATCACTCGCTGCTGTATTCACACTCTTTGCGACGGGAAGTTTATGCGGAATCCATTTTCTAAGCTTTGGAACCTTGCCCAATTGAACCAGGTGCCTGTAAACTGTTCCATGGGATGAATTTAACCTTCCAGCCATCATATCGACTATCCAACTTGGCTCTGCTTTCACGAGTTTCAGCAAGGCGTCGGAGTTAAGGACCTCAGGACGACCAGATCGTGGGGCATCCTCAACGTCACAATCACCACTTCGGAATTTGGAAAACCACTTTTGCGCAGTCCTTACACTGACGGCATTCTCCCAATGAGCAGCGTTTATTTCTGCGGTAGCAGTTGTTGCATTTTTCCACTTTTATACAAAAAATACAAAATATGCCTCTTATACTCGTTCGAAGATTCCATTTTATTTTTTATCAACGTGTGCTTATATCTGCGATTAAAATCCTGATACATATCGCCACATTCTAACGAGGTTAAGTATTTTTTTATATATTTTTTATTTTTTACCCCCTTTAAAATTTTTAAGTCCTTTTAAAAGGCAAAGGACGCAGTATTACTATCCTTGGTCAGTTTATAACAAATTATTGAGATTTTCGAATTAAAGGGGTAAGAGTTATAGCGATTCTACTGTATATATTTTACCCAAACCAAGCCTTGAATTTGAAATGAAAGTCATTGTGTTGGTATTGTTTTTATAGGTTAGTCTTGGCTTGAGGATAATAGACAAAGTTGGCAATTTATATTATTATCAGAATAGGTCGCTATAGACACATTACAAACGTTACCAATACCTAACTGAAAAAGGGTGCTTATTGTTGTCTGATTTTACATCAATGCACTGTGGTCGCTCCCATAGGCCAAAAATAAAAAATTCAAAGTCCAAATTTTAAAATTAAAAGTAACTACATAGTGTCCTATATAATCAAGCTTTCTAACGGTAAATTTTTTTTGGTTTGATTCTTGCGGTACTTTCTGAAAATAGCATCAGAAGTGAGAACATTTGTTCACTTGATTAGTGCAATGTGAGCAGCGTTTTACAATAATCAATTTTGAAGTGTTAAAACTTTATTAAAAAATCACCAAATTTAAAATTAATAAAAAGGGTATTGAACATACAAGTATTTAACTTAATTTTAGTTAATGAGATATATTTGAATTGAAGTCTACTTAAAAACAAAAATCAAAATTTACTACTACTATATTCTGTGTTTTTCGTCTGACTCCCAGAATTTCACTTAAAGTTTTAGTTGTGTTCCCCCTCGTTTCCCCCATTGATCTTTTTTTCCTAATACTAAGTCACGTTTTAAGATTATAATGTGTTAGTTTCAGCTGCCAGAATTTGCCAGGCTTCGTGCAATCTTTCATAGACTGAGTGCCTGTATTAAAAATGGGGCGCAAACCCAGAAGTGCAAAAGAAGCTTGGCATTTTGTGCGGTGGTATTGTTGTTTGTTTGTGCTGTTGTTTTTAAGTAAGGTGATGTTAATATAATGCGTATTGCAATTTTTTTACTTTTCTATTTTAATTTCACTTTTAAACCAATTTTTATATACGGTGACTGACACTATTTACATATGTAAATATTTTTGTTATCATAGGTTCTGTGGGGACAGTTTTGGTTTTTTTTGGTAATGTTAAAGAGGTTTCCAGTCCAAATGTGGAAGGAGAAAATGGAGCAAAGCGGTTTCAGACCACACAATGTGGGAAAATTAGTAAATCTGGCAGAAGAAATGACATAACAAGATATGCATTTTTAAAGACATTCTCACAAAATGTCGTATTTGACATTTCTATGTAATACTGAATCGCATAACTAAACTTGAACAAGATCGCCCAACTGTAACATATAGCTGCCACAGGAACGATCAGTTAAAAATGTGTCGTATGGAAAACTTTTTCTAATAAAATTTTGAGATATATCAAGATAAAATATGATTTATACAAGTGCTAAATTTTATGTTAAAGCTAAAGCTATGTTTTCAGATTAAAAAATAAATTTTGAAAAATTAAGGAAATATGCGCTCGACACTGCTAAGAGATAGAGATGTATCAATGGTACTGGCTTCCACCTTCTGTTCATAAAATTTTAATTGACGCTCCGTTTTGAGTTAATTACCTGTACAGTGACGCACACAGGATTTCATTTTGGGAGGTTTTGCATACCACTTTGGGCCTAATACTGTTTGAGATCATAATTTTCAATTTTTTGATTTGGGGGTTTGAACCCCGCAACCCCCTCCGGTTGCCCCTCTGACCCTGCCTATATATGAATTTTGTCGAGCAAAATCTTGGAAACAATTTGTTTCTCATTAAAAACAAAAAAGAAACAAATTTTTTATCATTTCCTTACATGGGGGCAGGCGTATAGATGTCCGACCACGCCCATTTTCACATGAAATAATTGCCACATTTTTAGAAACAAGTTACCAAAGTTTCAGGCTGATATTTCTGCTAGAAGTATTTTTGACCGCTGTGCCCATATAAGTCCGACCACTCTGCAATGTAGAGATTTTGTTACATCTCGTGGAACACCACTAAATAGTTGTTGGATTTTTAAACGGGCTTTTAATGAATTTTGACTCGCATTACAATTCTTAGTTCAACGATTGATATTTCAATTCTTTCTTTTCTCTTCCGATTTGCCAGTGATTATTTTGCAGCCGTATTTAGCTTTAAATACGAACCATTTTTATCTTTGCAAATAGCCGTTTCAAGACCTAAATGGGAAGATGTGAAAATGTGAGAGCGTGGGAATTTCTGTAACGCACACGTTTGTCGCATTTAAATGTCTCACAAACCCACTTTGAGTATTTGCCAACCGATCTAATCTCTGCGCAGGGTCTAGCTAAAAGTTTCACCTAGTTAAATGTTGCCTATTATCACACTTAACTGAGGGTCATGCAAAGCACGTCGCTGCACGTTGCCTCTTTATCTAATCGAAGTTACATTTAGGTGTTTGTGTATTTTTGTGGCGTGGTTTACATCAACAATGGCAACACATTTCTTAGTTGAAGCAACTGCTATTTAAAAATAAACGTTATGTTATCTAAATGTCAGCTTAGACATGCCGCCTTTTATATATCGGCGGATTGGGTAAACATACATTTATGAGTTGGAGAAATGCGCGAAATTCGATTATTATGTGCTGATTGTGGGACAATTATATGTAATATTTTTTATATGATTTTTTATTTTATATGTCGGAAAATATCACTATGCAATTGGGTTCTTGGTCAAAGTATATAAAGATGAAAAAACAAAAACACTTTATATATTTATTGTTTAAAACACAGTTTTTTGTTAGATAAATCGATTCTCGCAAAAATAAAGTTTATTTAAGAAATTGTTAGTTTAGTGAAAATACGAAACGAACTAAAAAACTAAAAATATGAAACGAACTAAACTATTGAACAAAATTTTCTGAGAAAATCTTTTCTTTCAAAAAATTATATCTTCCTTTGAAATGGGCATTTCAAACAGTACAACAATTACACTGTGCTAGTAGAAAATAATAACAAGCGGGACACCTACTGAGCGATTTTTCTATAGGTATACTGAGTTCAGATCCACCAGGCGTTTCGCTGGATTGGTTCTAGTTTAACCCTTTCTGACATGAAAATAACAGCCCGCTGTATGAATTGTATGGGCTGTAGTCCAATATATTGAACATTGTGACTGAAAGGGTTAAGAGAAATCCTTTGAATTTTGCTCATTTCAGTCGGGTTCGTCGCTTAAGTCTTCGAAAGTTTACATGCTAATTGATCTTAAATCGTTCTGAATATCGCTTTACTGTCTTCGGCAAGTTTGTAGATATTTTAACGACCAACAAATTTGCTTGAGACACCAATACAAAAAATGCATTCAAACTGTGTTTTCAACAAAAATGTCCCAAAAACCCCACTTTTTCGTCGATTTATTGAAATTTTCCGTGTATGAATGCTAAGCTGTAAGGAATTTCCCTTCAATATCTTAAGAAAAAAAACAAACAAAACTTTTTCCCACGATTCAATAAAAAAAAAATTAAACGCACAATCTTGACTTCAATTAACACGTTGAGCGCGGCGCCAATATTTCTGATCTTTCCGCTCGGCCGGCAGCGATTGGGCGCTCCTGGTGCGATAATGTTTAAATCCCAGCCATACTTTTGCTTAGAATGCTTTAATAAAGCTCATTGAAACTATATTTGACTACATTTCATTCAGGCGACATTTATCTTTTAACTTTAATACTGCCGGTCCCACCGGACCGATATCACCCTAACGAAAAGTCTAACGCCGGTCCCTGGGGACCGGCGCCGTCCCGGACAAAAGTTCAGCGCCGTGTTAAAATTTTAAGCAGATCCTTGCCAGAACTTTGAACTATGGAACATATATTTTATTGTTTATTCTGTTTCTTCTTCATCTTCTTGTTGCAAGTTCCAGCAAATGTCCCCTGGGAGAGCATCGAGCTTCTTGCCACTGTACCAGTGCTCGAGTCTTGCCGTCACCTGATAATTCTTTAGTCAAAAGCAATAACCGCCTAAGTCGAAAATTGCTGTTTCGAGCAATCTCGTTTTAAAGTTTTAGCGCGTAGTGTGTTCATTTTGGGATTGCGAATAGGTTTTTAACAATAACTTTTTTATTTTAAAGCTACAAACTCCCCGATTTTACACAAACGTAGAGCAAAGTCCAGGGAACGTGGTGGCATCCATAACTCAATTTCTTCTTAAGTCGACTTAAGCGGTTATTGCTTTTGACCACAGAATTATCAAAGTATTACCTTGAATTAGTTTATAATAATTAATTGTTATTTTATTTTGATAACTTTTCAGCTAACCTAAGTTATTAAAGGCAACAACTAGGAAAAGTAATTTAAAGATTGTTAAGGTTTTTAGTTATTTTTTAGAATGTAAGTATTAGTTTAAAATTAAACATTTTGTAAAGAAATTGTAAGATAAAAAAATTAAGAGAAGTTAATCAAATAGTAAACAATTAAAACAAATAAATAAAATGAATTTCAAATACTAATTTACATAACTTAATTTGAAAAGTTCAACTTTTCCTACAACTTCTACTGAGCCGGAAGAAATAAAGCTTAACAACTGGCTCCACAAACATTTAAGACAATTATCTGGGTCCAGTGGCGGATTCAGGGGTGGTTTTGGCGGCCCCTTCCAAATATTGGGGTATTCTTTAAAACGACATACAAATGAAAAGGCATATACAACATATCGCATACCCACTACAAAAGTGACACAACTCAACATTTTTAATTTTTGAGCTTAATAAATTTTTTAAAATAACGTATAGAACCGTTTGGTAGAAAATTCTTACAGATTATGCTTTAGGTTAAGTTACAAAGATTTTGTCTTAATTTTACACTAGAAAATCCAAAATTTTGAGTTGTGACTTTTTTGGTGATATTACCGACTTATCAATAATTACCGAATTATTTTAAGTTATACAACTTTTGCTGAAATTAATAATTATAAATGACAGTTAATATGTTGAAAGAACAATTTTGAAAACTTGAAATTAATTTTTTTATTCGAAAATATATATTAAAATTGTCACAACTTTGCTTAAAATTAACTTCAACAAAAATTTATTTCGTCAAAAGTGTCACAATTTGAGTTAGGACTCTTTTCCATTGAGCTGCAGCGATCAAATAGCATCAAACTTCGGACATGAAGAGAGACCTAACTGTATTTTTGGCAACAGTTAACAACAACAACAAATTATACTGAGCTTTTGCTTATTGGAAGATAGATGCATTGTAAACACATAAACCGAAAAATTAAAAATTTTGAGTTGTGTCGCTTTTGAACTGGGTGTGCGATATACAAACATTTATGAATATTAAAGAATACTTTTTGAAATCTTTCTCTAAAATATTTTTCTGAATCCACCCCTGTCTGGGTCAAAGTTTCATTATTTATCAGGTGTACAACTTTGCTTCCGCCGTTTTTTTTCCAAAATTAAAAGCTTTATTGCGAAAAAGTGCTTACAGATGTATTATTCAAAGTATTGTCCGTCGCTAGCGACAACTTTCTCCCATATTTCCGGCAATTTTCGGATCTCGGCTCGAAAAAAGGAGTCCTCTTTTGACGCTATCCATGAAGCAATCCATTTTTCCAATTCTTCGAAGGATTGAAAATGTTGATCTGCCAAGCCGTGTGCCATCGAACGGAATAGGTGGAAGTCAGAAGGGGCGACATCTGGGGAATACGGCGGGTGGGGCAAGACTTCCCATTTCAGCGTTTCCAGGTACTTTTTGACCACTTTTGCTCGATGTCCCTCGGTTTCAACTCGTACGGCACCCAGTTTCCTTCTTTCTGAATCATGCCCAGGGCCTTGAGACGTTTTGAAATGGCTTGCTGACTCACTCCGAACGATTCGGCAAGCTCTTCTTGGGTTTGGCACGAATCTTCATCAAGCAATGCTTCTAGTTGTTCATCTTTGAAGGTTTTTTCTCTTCCACCACCATGTTTGTCTTCGACATCGAAATCACCATTTTTAAAACGTTGAAACCACTCCCGACACGTTCTTTCACTCAGAGCAGCATCACCGTAAGTTTCTGAGAGCATTCGATGCGCTTCAGCTGCATTTTTTTTCGAATTGTAACAGAAAAGTAAAACTTCCCGCAAATGGCGAGAATTGGGCACATAAACGGACATTTTCGAGCGTGAATAATACGAAAACAAGAACAACTGTCACTGAAACGGCGATGACAATTCGTTAGGCACTGTCCACACTCACTTTAAAGGCATTACCATCTATGTATTTCAACCAGCCTCAGCCGGTACAGCCACCTATCGGAAAACGGCGGAAGCAAAGTTGTACACCTGATATATTTTATCAGCTATTGGAACATTACCTGAAATAATGATTAGTTTAATTCTGAAAAGTTTTGTTTTAAATATTTTTTTATTAGTAAAAATGCCAAGGAGCATTAGAAAACATTCTATCTGACATTTTACGTTGAAGGCAGATCCATTTGATAAACATTATTTTTAATTTTTTTTAAAACACTAACATTTCTGTGTTGAAAGAGTCGATTTGACGAAGCAACTTTTGTATTTTTTGTTTTGTATGTTTGTATGTTGCTTTAAAAACAAAAGTTTGAAATGCAATTCTATCCTTAAAATAGTAATAAATACTAAAAATGTCTTACTTAATTTTTCTATTTTGCGTGAGACATGCACAAACTGCTACAGTGCGGTGTTATTAGTTTTACATTCACGATTTCAAGTTCATGATCATAAATTGTTGGATGAGTTAAATTAAAAAAAATAATTTAAAATACAATTTGCAATAAAACTGAGCTTCTGCACTATGTAACATGAAATATATTGTAAGTTTTACTAAATATAAAAAAATTTACAAATCAGAAAGTAAGCAAACGCTATTGAAATCGTTTGTAACCGCAAACACGATAAAAGGTGATGAAGTTTAAGATTAGGAAATGATTAAGATTGAAAATATTAAATTATTATTCTTACTTGTAATTTAATTTGAACTAATCGAAACTTCATTGATTTTTATAAAACTGGATTCAAGAAATAAATAATTATAACTATTTTATATTCATATTTTCAAACAACTGTGTATTGCTTTTAGATTTTTTTTTTTTTTTTTTTAACAGGAACAAACGCGCAGGGGATGACCCCTATTAATGCGAAGCATTGCGTTGGTTCAGGAAGGATATAAAGGTTAGGAGATAGGGTTATGAGTGAAGTGTTTATGGATTGTTTTTTCGTTCAATACTCAATCCTACCAATCACATTTTTTGTTTCAAGGACTTTACTAGGATTTTGCAAAACTATATTTTTTGTAGTTTGGGTTAAAAAATTCGTTGTAGTGGTAAAACAATATCCACTTGTTCCTGTACTCAGGTTGAATTCTTTATGTTTCCACAGCCCCTTGAAGCAGGCGCTGAGCGCTCGCAAAACTTTACACTAATTGTTATCGAAAACACTTTTTGCAAACTGGGTGGACAGTTACTTGAACACCGTTATATGGATTGATTTGAAATATTGACACCAGCTTCACAATTGTATGGTCTAAGATAGTATGTAGCCGTTTTTCAAAGTGTGTAACTTCCGCTGCCATTTTGAATAAAAATAATAAACCATTTTCTTCCCCATACTTTTCCTGTTACTTTTTCCATAGTCGCCAAATAAATCGTCAAAAAAAGGTTTTCTTTTCGGACACTTGAGTGGTGCTACCCCCTAATCAAGTCTTCTTCTTTTGCTTATATCAGAAGAATCATAGCCGAATCCATTTCTAGAGGTACTGAAAGTTTCGACCAGGCAGCATGGTTGGTTTTCAAATAAAAATAATTAAAAAATCTCTTTGGGTCCATTTGGACCCCGGAGACTTAGGCAGATTAAGTACTTAGTTACTCATGGAATGTTTCAAAACTCACCTCCATACTATCGTCCAATTGATTGTTGTTCTGTTCTTCTGCTATCAGCTCGATGCCATTTTCTTGCAGTTTTGCATCGATGAGATCGTGTGCGCCATCCTTTCGTGCACTGTTCGCTTTCTTTGGCCTAATTTCATATTCCTGCATGAGGTACATGGCCGCCTCCGAGTGCTTGGGCGCACTCATGAAGCGCGCCGTTATGTCGTTATTGCTCAAACCGTTCAGCGTACCAATGCCGCCCGGATGATTTTGCAGAAATTTTGTTATATCGTAAAACTTGTTTTGATATTTCACTATGAATTTCTGATGTTGCTGCTGCTGATGGCCGTTTGTGCCATTTGAGCCATTTTTGCCATTGCGTAGGTTCGTGTAGTCAGTCTGCATTTTGTTGTCAAATTCCTTAACAATATTTCTGCTAAAAATTATTTATGTACTAGAATGAAAAAATTTTAATTATATAAATTAATGTGTGCAATTATTGGCAATGTTCATATGTAATTTAATTTACAATGAGTTAAAAGTTTAATGTAATTTAAAGAGCATAAATGCTTTAGGTTGTCGGATCAATAACACTGCACAACAAAATATTTTTTTTTTTAAATAACAAGGTTCTCACAACGGATTCTAGTAGAGGGGGCAAAAAAAAAATATACGTGTATCGGCGTTTTGAAAGTTTACGTCTGAAGTTTTTTTTAGGGGGGGTCAAAATTGTCCGCTTTTTGCACATTCTTATGGTGATTCGGCATACGAAAACCATGTAACACCACATTTTAGGTATATGATGTGTTCAGCAATTTGATGTAAAATACTACGAAGAACATTTTTGTGTAGCATTTTAACCCTCTAGTTCCTATTTGTATGGGTCAATTTGACCCTTTTTTTCTAAAATGCCAAAAATGTCCTGTAAAACAGGACTTTTTAAGGACAAAATGTACCACGAAAATATTCACCATAAAATTCTACTATAGGTCTCTGAATACGTCAAAGCTCGGAAATTAACTTGAACGCCAGAATTAAGCCAAAAGTGAAAATGTGTTCAAGTGTTTATTTCGTACTTAGTTATTCAAAATTGGTACTAAAATGTCCTACAAAACTTGCACGTGGACTAGCAGATGGAAGGGCAACCAATATTCTAGAAAACAATGGGAGCCGAGAGCTGAAGGAACATTAGGCGAGCATAATATTCTCCATCCACCGCTTGTGCCAACAAAAAAATTCTTTTACAACCATTACATATGAAACTTGGTGTGGTAAACCATTTTGTTAAGTGTTTGGATACAAATGGATCGGCATTTAACTTTCTAAAGACATTATTTCCAAAACTAAGTGAAGCAAAGATAAAAGAAGGCATGCATGTTAAAACTTTCTTTAATGTGATTTTGTTGTGCAGTGTTATTGAATAAAACTGCCAACTGATCTTGATGTGTCTCCTGTAAATAATTGTGCTTAATTAAAGTTGTAAATATTCAAGCGCATGTTTCATATTTTCAAAAAAAATATAACACGGTAAATTTTTTATGCAGTTTGTGTTTGTTATCATTTAGTTAGTACTAAACTAGTAGAAGTTTTTGTTATATGATGAACAAGCGAAGGTACACGCCATTTGCTAATTTATATGGCAAACCTAATTGTAATATGTAACTTTTTTTGTCAACCTTCGTGTTGGAAACAATAAAATCATATTATAAAATGAAAATATTCAAAATTATAAAAACATACATTACTCTGTATCGCAGTGGGTCGTGATTCAATTTTTTACTACCAGTAAGCTCAACAAGCCTATTGCAACTTCTCATCAGATAAGAAGTGAGACTGCCAATACATTGTTTTGTACATAAATGTAGTCAAATTTGAGAAAATTACCACTCACGTGCTGCAGCTCGTGTTGGCGGTTAAACTTTTGTTTAGGTTGAGTTTGAATAATTGATTAAAGTGTTTGGCTTATTGTTTTATTGATCTGCCAACCAATCATTATTTCGAACTTATGTGTCAATCGAATAAGAAGTAATCGGTCATTGTGAGCACGTGGCTTCGGCAGTATCGCCATAATGACCGAAACTCAATTGCCCCGACAAGTGTTCAACAGTGTGAGCGCATTGTTCTGGTATTGATAGGTATTTGTGTGTGTAGATCTTTCGATTCTGATACGATATGTGACTCCTCTGTGGTCTACATTCATTAAGTTTTCATCAAAGTGCTCATTTTGCTTGCGAACGCCCTCAAGTGTTGTGTTTAGGGGCGTGTAAGTTTGTGCGGGAAAAGTGTTTGGAAAAGGAAATTATTGAGGTCAGTACTACATTTGAAGTCTCTAGATGCAATATTCTAACAGTTGTAGGATAATTAGGCAATTTTTATTGCACTTTCTTTGAAATTTGAACTTGATGCGACAGTTATTGAGCCCATTCCAAACTCCCAATATTTGGACTCATTAATTTTCTTATCAATCTTAATAAAATAAGAAGCTCTAATCATCTCCATACAACTCACTACATCACTTCTAATGTGTGCATACAAATGCTTATCAATTTATCGAATTTGAAATTAATTAACCAAATTAATTAACCAAATTAGTTAGCAATACATAAGTATATGTGCACATAAAAGTATTCATGCGTACATACTTTTATGTACTAGTGATGGTTTACTATAATCGATTAGCGACATTTCGAACATTGCCAGTTCCTTTCGATGTCCTGACACTGGGTGAAACATTGCATCATTAAAGAGCCCTAAAGCGTGAGAATGACAATTAATACCGCCGTTAAATGCATAAATTATTCACGCCACAAATATTTACCAACAGTACACGCCATACGCGTACCTGTACGAATTACTGGCCGCCCGCCCAACCGAGGAATTCATCCAATTAGGGCGACAATCGTTCATTAAATACGCATTGGCCTTAGTTGTGAAGCTCGTAACTTGGGCAATTTAATGCACTGCATTGGTAATTAGCAGATTAAGGCATTTGATTACTGCACACTGGGAATATATTAATTGCACTTTAACAAAAATTTGGCTAAACGTCGTTAATACAAAAAAAAAACTGACTGAAATCATAACAGAGTGTGGCGAAATTGCACTGCGTGTGGCATTTTAAAGAATATTTTTTAACTGAATTGAACTGAACTGTAAATCTAACACTAACTAGTGTATATATGTATTATGTATATAAGTATTTTATATTAAAAAAGAAGAAATCTGTCTGCTAGTTGCTTGAGAAGATTTCGAGAGAAATTTGAGCTCACACACTTGGCAAACAAATTTGATAAGATATACTTTTGTGTATTCTGGTTTGTTGGGGTCACAGTAAAATAATAAAGTAGTCTAATAAAAGAGAGTACCCCTAATTTTCCTCTATTTTGATTGACACATATAGTCAAAAAAGTCATCAGCGGAATCTTCAAATTGTGGACGGACTAAACAAAGTTGTATTAACATATACTTAAGCATTTTCCTTTTGCATTTAGTAAGTACTATTTTATTTGAATGAAAGTGCGAGTGTGGTTGAACATTTTTTGAACTGGCAAATTTCAGACATTAAAATTTACGTAATTTCCAAAAAATTTGTTTAGAGTACTTTATATTTATGGTTGTAAACCATTACTGTTTTTTCTTTCCCTAATTGACATATCGCCAATCTTTCAACTGTCAAATTTGTCTTTTGATATAACCAAAGAATATACAATATAAAGAATACGCATCTTCACAAATTTGCCAAGCGTGTTTCTTGACGCGGGCGGGAAGAGATGAGCGGAGGCATAGGTTGCGGGAAATTTGCTTGCACTCAACAGTTTGCGATCTTGTTCGTCGAAGCGCAAGCGGAGAGTAAACTACGAGCCAAAGCATCGTCATCGTCGTTTCAACGAAGATGATTCGGGATTCGCTAATGTTTTTGGTGTTGTCGTTTGTTGTGTGTATGCTTTTTTGTGTTGCCGATTGGTTTTGCTGCACAGATTGCTGTCAGCTCACCATCAATCGAATCTTTGTGGTGTATGGCTTTTTGCTGGCCAATGCTTTGATTGATTTAAAAATTTGGTGGTTGATCCCAATTTAAAATGTTTACAAATATTTTTACGTGGCAAGTTCGAAGTAAAATTATTTGTTTATATTTTCACATGGTTGATTACAATTTGAGAATATGGGAAAACTACTAAAACTGTTTTTCGTACTACATTTGTACTAAGATTTATTAAAATAAAGTAATTTAATGTAATTTTACTCGATTTGCGGTGAGTTAACTTGAAGTGCGCCAATGTGAGAACTCGTTCGTATTTCACATGTGACACCGATTAGAATGAAAATGAAAAAAAATTGAGCATTTGCATTCATTGCGATTTTTTAATCTAAGTGGCGTCATTACAAGTTTTGTATGTATGATTAAATAAATTCTTAATTCTTGCCCGATTTTAATTGGGATTTTCTAGATGGTTCACAACCCAGCCACTTTTTTGGAAAAGCGAAAAATCAAGTCCTTAGAAAATTGGACGTAGAGACTTAAATTTTAATCAAAACGGTAATCTGTGTTCATAACAAATTTGCGCTTGTTGTTCACCTTTCCAACGGCATCTTCGATTTTTCGATATCTTTATTCTGCGAAAAGTTAGAGCCAAAAAACAAAACCACGTTCACAACGCAACCCTCGCCTTACTATGGTTGGGGTAGGGTTCTGTGGTGAATGGTTAAACTGAATACAATGAAGAATTTCTCAAAGCAATGATAAATTATACGAAAATATACAAACACCACTCTCCACCACCCATTACGGTTCAACAAAGAAGAGTGGATATGTATTTTCTGCATTCGGCCGCAATGGCCTTCGAGTGGAACAAATTGCCTCAACCTAACCTAAACTTTTTAAGAATTTCATATCATTTTTGTTTTTTACTGAACTGAAACCAGACAATTGTTGTAGTTGTAGTATATTGTATAAAAAAAATTACTGCTTGATGCTTGAGAAGATATTGAGAAGAATCTGAGCTCTTATACTTAGTAAAAAAATGTAATGTTCAGGGACAACGCACACTTTTGTGTATTCTGCTCTGGTGGGATATCGTAGTGAGGTAAATTAAATATACCTATGAAAATATATGTACTAACGCTACATAATAGACTTTTGTGCTACCACAAAGAAGGGCAAAGGTGCACCTTTTACAATGGGCAGCTATGTCCTTCGAGTAAAACATTTCAACTTCCGTAACCCAACCTAAGACTGCCACTATTTTTGTTTCGTTTTTTTTAGTTTTTTTTTATTATCAGCCAAAAGTGTTATAACTGAATCGTCAATACACAGCATATACTTATGTATGCATAATTTGATAAAGACTGACTAAAATCTACCCACTTGGTTAACAGTTGAATTAACAACAAATTGAAGCAATGACTAACATAAAATGGCATAAAAAGCAAATACCGGCAATGCCTCGTAATCGTGTAATTTATAGACAGTAAAACCATCACATTTGATAAGTATGAACATTTGATAAGTTTTCTACGCACATATGGTTCAATGTATGTTTAGTTCAGTAAAGTTTAGTAAAATTTTTACGACGATAATGATTCAATTCGGAATTGAATTTATGGCAATTAAGTTGCATAATAATTTTAACTAATTGCTGATTAACACTAGAAAAACCGCAAGTTTTTCATACCTACAAAGACTTTGTATGATATATACGCTGATATCTTGAAAAGTACACATAGGATTTGGCTAATTAAAAAAGAAAAAAAAAATAAAAGTCTTTGAAGCAAAAGTTGTTGGAAGAAATACCAAAGAAAATACAGATATTTAAAAATAAAAAACCGACTTTCATATTTGAGCTGAGAAAATTGTTAAGTTTGAAATATTCTCATACTTTGAATAGTCTCTAGTCTCTAAGTCAAAAGAATCGTTTCTTTTCTATAGATTGTTTTTATTTTAAGCATCCGTTCGTCTCGCTGTTGGTTGGCTTGTAAAGCCATGTCATTATCAAAGATTAGACTATTCGAAAGTTCCGTTCGAAGGACACACGCCGCATTTGAATACATATAACATACCTATAAGTCCGTCTAAGTTTCAGCAAAAACTTACTTTAACTTTTTGTATGCATTTCATATTATATTCCGAGGTTAAACGCTTTTAATTAATGAGCCATGGCCATTTTGCGGTTGTAAATCAAATATTTGTCTACTGTGAAGTCTGTGGACAATGCAACTATAAACATTTTCACTGTCGTGTTACTTAATGAAAGTTTATGTGAATTTATTGATTATATTAATGTTAAAAACGGCCTTGCACGTGAAATGGTGCAATAAGCAATGCAATCATTTGTAAACAAAGAAACAAATTTAAGGGTTATGTTTTAATGTGATATTTGAGCCAAAAAACTATACAAAATTTTTAACAAATTAATTGTTAAGAAGATTAGATTGATGATGAATGATTTATAATAAAACTTATTTTTTACTATTACACCGTGCAACAAAAATCATAAAATTTGAAACATACGAAAAAATCGATATGCTCGCGAAACTGGGAAATGTAGTAAAACTGCGTTTTTAGTTTTTCTCTCTGATGACAGGATTTTTTTATTAAAAGACGTTGAAATTACAATGACATGTTTTTTTCAAAAAATTATTTTAAAAATTGAGCGCAATGTAGAATAACAATATGGGTATCAAATGAAAGAGAAAAGTCCTTAAAATCTTAAACAATTTAATGTTTTGGTGCAAAAGGACGAAGAGGTATGGCTTGAATATGCTTGAATATACTTGAAAATTTTTAATAATTTATTTTGAAAAAAAAAATATATCTTAAAGTCTAATATGTTCACTACCACTTTCCTGAATTTCGTCCTTCTAACGTTGTTAGTTTGAGATATAAAAAAATTAACCTTTTCGCTACAGATTTTTGCTCGGGAAAGTTAGAATTAAAAATTTTACTTTCTAGGCTTCTGTGTGGTTGTATTAGCAACATTCCATAAGATGCTTTTTAATTTTTATACTCGGACCCTGTAAACACTCTAAAGTTTTTCTATGTTTTTCTTCTATCTTTTTATCCATAACGAAAATTTGAATATTTCTTCATTAACTTCAGCCAAAATAAAAAAGTATAGTATAGTAAAAAAGTACATAGTAAAAAGTAAGTCAAGAAAACGTCAAATTAAAAAGTTATCTATTTTTTCTGCTTCTTCTGACTTTACTATGTCAAGATATACCATTAAAAAACCGTGTATACTTCTCTTCTTTAAACTTAAATATTCAGTTTATTAATTTCGTATTTTTCCTAAAACTTCAAACTATTTCAAGGACTAATAAACAAATTTTTTCCTGAGACCATAGAAGTTTCAGATGTCCACAAAGTAGCATGTTGCCATTTGGCAACAAAATAGCGAAAGGATTTATACTTTTCTCTATAAAACAAAGATATATTGCACTGACCACTAAATCGTTATGCTGCCAAAACTAGAGGTTAAATACAATAACAATAATAATTCTGCAATTTTTTCGTATGTAAAATTTGTGCGACACACTGTGTTATCTTTCAAGTGGTTTGGTTAGGTTAGGCCAAGGGTTGCAAGATAAAACTCAAATGTATAAAAAATATAATAATTCAATGGTTAACACATAACTATAAAATGAGTTTATAATTCACGCAATTCACTAATTTCAATTTTTTGGAAAAATTAGTTCCTTGAAAAAAATTGTTGACTACCTATTTAGCGTAATTCAGAAAAATACTCGTGGATTGTTTATATTCAGTTACTGTGTAGTGTAAAAAATCGTATTAATTTAAGTGTATGTTTTGTTTATATCTAATTGGCAGCGTTCTTAATACATACCTATTTAAAATACATATGTATTTATTGCAACAGATGTTTATATATTTAATCAGCTACGGTATTTACCACACGAAATTTAACAGCCACTTTGATTTTTTAGCAATTTTTTGTTTTGTTCAGAAAATTATCTTTTATTCACAGCTATTCAAATTATAGCAAATTAGTAAATGGAAATTGAAACGCGCTACGATCAGACGAAATGGCGCGTAAAAACACGGAAAACAACAGACAAGTCTGCTCCCGCCGCTGTTCACAATCGCACTGAAAGTACCGTTTGGTGGGTGCTATGGGTTGGTTGGGTCGAAAGAATTTTAGCGTTAGCCAACAAAACAAGGCGCTCAGCACCGGGCGCACATATACACAAGGCACCACTGCGCTCACCTGTCAGTGGCGCCAGAACCACGCCGCACTAGAACGCTGCTGTTGCTGTTGCTGCTGTCTCCCTGCATTTAGCAATTGTGCTCTTGCACACACAAAAAGGAGTCGAAGTAATACCGAAAATTCGAGCGATAAGATAACTCACTGCACGCCTGTCGTCGCCCTAAACGTTGTCATCTACGAGTGCATGCATACCTGTATGAAGATGTGCTTATCGGTGTTGTCGAAAAGGGGAAGGGGGCGAAGACGGGTTACAGCGGCAAATCAAACAAATCAAAGTGAACGCGCTTTGATATCACTGGCGCTAGTTTTCGGGCAGTGGCGAACGGACTTTTGATTGCGAATCGAAAGGGTGAACCTGCCAGCAACCACATAGGCTTAACATTGTTGGCTATACATCGTTAATTTAAGTTATAAAAGTGTCAAATCTATCACAGGACACTAAGCCATTGGTGCAATGGTATGCAAGTGGCGACTGGTCACTGATGATCTTAGCAGAAGCTGCGGAGACAAGGATGCAGTGGAATGAATCGAGCATCTTCTATGCCATCGTCCATAACTATAGGAACCACGTCTTCGGACCCTTGGGCCCAGGTTCTTCAATGGGCTTACAGAAATAGCTGATGCACGAATTACACTACTCGAAAAAAATAGGTCAATCGCGTGCGCCTGAAAACAAAAGTATTTTCTAGACTAATTTTTAGCCGCTGAGCACGAAACTGAAAATCCAACAATTTTTTTAAGAAGCGTTTTCGAAAAATCTTCGGAAACCCAGTTTTTGTCCCTGTTATTTCAGTTATGATCACATATCTCGTAAACGAATCATCCGATTAACACAAACTGTCCGTTGGTCAGAAGATAATACCGTAGCCTTTCCAGCGTTATATAGATTATCCAAATCAGATGATTTGCGGAAATTACTGGCGGTGATAGTTGTAAAAAATTGAATTTTTCGACCAATTTAAAAAAAATCATAATTTTTCGAATGTTTTGTTTGTAGATGAAATAAATTATGTCCTCTGGTTCTAAAGTCTAAGATGAAGGATATATTAACATCATATAACATCAATAGCATTGAAAGAATACTAACAAAGTTATGATGAACTGACATGAACTGACTGAAACATTACATACATTTATAACACCGTGTGAACCATTTTATTTTTTTGCCGAGACCCATCCGTATTTCTGATATAGACGTGAAACTAGAGGCCATTTATAGTATTATGGCATAGTCAGTTTTTCATTTTCTGACCCAAAGTCCTTTTTAAAGGACTTTAATGTTTTGAGGACATACACATTTCAAATATTTTTTTAAATATTTGCGGTAGTGCAATGATGAAGATATGGATATCACATGAAAGAGGAAAATTGTCTCCTTTAAACTTGTCTCCTTTCTATTTTGAACTTTCCTTACCTTCTGAGTCTAATAAACTTCAACGCTTCGTCTCGGGTCCTCCGTCACTATGACTTATTCGTCATATCTCCCTGCAGGTCTAGTTACGCCTTGAATGCCCCTTTGGTGAGAACGCTTTCCAAATTTAAGTTTCATTTTTAAGATCTCTGGTTCTCTTAACATTGATCTATCCACTTCTGAACAAGAAATAAAACCACTTCTGAACTGCTTCTACAAAAAATGATATTCTTATCGTCATTCTTTTTTTTAAGTTCTTACTTACTGTTTGCTTAGTCTGTAAGTTAAATTACTGCAGACTTTGAAATAAATGAAAAGATCCCGTCTGGATCTACAGGGATCCCAAAACATGGGGAAAGACACCGGTATTTTAAGAATAAGGGAATGAATTATTCACAATGGACCCACTGGGGTCTCCGGATGATTTACTCGACTTTAACCTAACCTATATAATACTTGATGTATGTCAAACAAATAAGATTATCAAAAGATGGGGAGAGGATACCGGTATTTTAAGAATGTAGGAGTGAATGATTCACAATGGACCCAAGTACAAGCCGCACACTCTCTGTCTTTAACCTAACCTAACCTAACCTAACCTAACCTAACCTAACCTAACCTAACCTATATATGTAATACTTGATGTATGTCAAACAAATTGGATTATCTGATTATATATTTTTTTCTTATATTCATAATTAGTTTCTTCTCCTTTCACCCTTTCATAAAATACAGCATTTTAATCAATTATACTTTTTGTTTTTTTTCGTTATTAGCAGTGCGCGTGTAGACGTTGTAAAGTGCGTACAAGTTTACGCATTGTTGTTTACATTATTGTATAATGTCGATAATAAGCAATAGTACATAGATAACGGATAACGTGTAAAAGTATTTATGTCTATGTATATTGTACACATTTGTTTACTCTTGCATTTTTATGACAGGGCATATGAGTAACTGCCTAGTAACCAAACCCGAATCAAGAATGAAAACTGTTTTACTAACAACCACAACTGTGGGTTTATATCTGATGTGAGCAATTAAAAAAATGAGTGGCTTTCGAGACATTTATCTGACTATATTAACTGACTATATTAACAGATAATTTTAAAAGCACGAACATTTTTGAGGTTCTTAACCCTCAAATGCAAAAGTTCTGCCCAAGGCGAGGTATATATATGCACATATTTTCAAATCAACAACAACTAAATCCAAAGTATTTTTGTAAGAAGTACTACGGTAGTATCGGCCAATAAAATATGTATCGGAATCGACATCGGTATCGGCCTTTTTTGACCGATGCCATACAGACATCAGAATTTTATTTAGTTTTTTATTGTTTATTTTCTCGTTTTTTGTTGTTATTTTGTGATGAATATTAAAAAAAATGTATACGTATTAGTCCCTATTGTTATTTTGTTACTGTGTTTTTGATCAAATTCATTCGTGTTATTTTTTTTATGGAATCGGTATCGGCATCGGCCGATTCTCGCCCTTTCGGCCGATTAATCGGCATCGGCCAAAAAATTTGGTATCGGTCGGACTCTAGAATTTAATATTTTAATAAAAAAAATTTAATATAGGGTGGTCCATATAGCGTTTGGAGTTTGAACTACTCTTTATTTCGAGAATGGCAGTCCAAATGTCAATCAATTTGTGTTCGTAATTTAGTTAAAAGTTTGACATTTACGAAATAGGACGCTATACGCTTCAACAAAATTGCGAAATATTGAGAACTTACTTCCAAAGTAGAGAGTCTCCAACCCAAACTGTAAGAAATTAGAAAAAAAAAATTCAAAAAAAAGATTGGCCTTCAACTCAGTTTGTGGATCAATTTGAGAAGCGAGCTAGTGAAACTGAGTCGTGGTCGTTGGACCAAACAACCCGTTCCCGTTCTCATGCAGTGCGCACAGTCGAAAGCATTGCTTTTGTAGCCGAAAAAGTGCGTGAATATCCATCAATGTCAACTCGCCATCGCTCTCAGGAATTGAACATTTCTCGCACTTCTTTGATAAGAATTTTACATAAAGATCTCAGTATGAAGGCTTACAAAATTCAATTGGTCCAAGACCTGTAGGCTCATGACCATCTGGCACGTAAATATCGAACTTTTGGGCACCGTTTTCGAAAATCGAATAATCAGCCGAAACTCTGAAGTCAATTGGCTGCCTCGGAACTGCGATTTAAGTCCGTTGTGGGGAGCAGTAAAGGACAAGTGTTACGCTAACCCTCCAGAGAGATTGAAGCTTTAAAACATGAAATCGAAGTTGCCATTTAGGAAATTCTACCCGGAATAATCGAAAAAGTACTTGAAAATTGGGTTGACCGATTGGCGTACTCATATGAACGATATCGTTTTTCATTCTTAAGGGGGCCGATACATGTAAAATGAAGTACTTTTGGAAATTTTGTTTTTCTCGGGAATATGTTCTACAAAGCCTTTTCAATGTATGGCTAAGAGCGTTTTTCAAAATTCTAATCCCTTCCCAGACAAAACACAGGTAGAAGCGGCGGCGTCAGGTATAAGCCTGTCGCTTACTCAATCTTTGAGCCCGTTTATCTCGGAACCATGTTTTTCGGTATGGGCTGCGCGATTGCATGAGAACCGCTTAACCGATCGCGATGAAATTTTAACCACACCTTCGGAAGACTCATCCCTTCGATGTGAACCTACTTGTTTTTACAAATCTGCAAAAATCTCATGTTGGTGCTTGCAAATTCATCAAAACAGCTGCCCCAAAAATTCAATTTTCTGCCGTTTCCAAAAAAATCACAATTTCTTTACTAAACCAGGTTCACATCGAAGCCACAACTGTTTTTTAATTGATTTCCTTTCATTTTTCATTTCAGCCCCATACGAGCAGCGCAATCGCGCAGCGCATCAGATTGGAGGGGGTTTTTTGATCCCACGCGCCGCCGCCATCTTGGATTTTCGGGTCAAAAAAAAAATGGAAAAAGAACCTTTAATTAGTTAATAAAAGATTAAAAACAAAAGAAAATCAATTGCCAAATTCCTCATTCAAAATTTTCAAAAATTCGATTTTTTTTCTTTACATTTTTTGAAAGGTATTAGTGTCTAATATATTGTGGTAAACCGATTTTCCGATCCGCGCATCAGAAAAGTTTCTACAGGCCATCCCGCCATGGGGCGCTCTCGGCTCGGAACGCGCGCTCAAAACTTTAAAAGCGTTTATCTCAAAACATGATTTTTCTAAACTGCGTACAATCTCATTTGAAAACGGTTCAACTGAAAGACTTCATGTTTTGTTTTCTCGAAAGAAAACCCTTTTCATTGGAGTAATGACCTATAAAATCTACAAATTCTTTGTATTAACTATTTTTTGTGAAGCTTCAAAGTATAAAAAAAGGGCTAAAAAATCGATTTCAAAGTTTGAGATCGCACCATTATGTCAAATTTGAAGTTTTTTACCCGTTCTTAGGTCATTCCTCCAATAAAAGTATCCTACTTTCGAGCCTTATAAATGGTTTTGTGTTTCAGATCGATCCTGAGGCAGCAGGCTGTACGCAGTTTTGTTATTCCACGCGAACCGCATCTTAGACGGAACGTCACCACGGGCGCCATTGTGTTTTTTTCGTCTTGAAAAACTTTGTAAATAATGACGAAAATATAAGCTTTTTGAATCCTAAAACCGTTTTTCCTATGTTTTTTTATTGGCCCACAAAAAGTTCCAAATTTTGCTTACTTTTTAGTCATTTGAATGAGAACCTCCCCTTAAATAACAAAGTCCAAGCTTTGTAATAAAACCGGAATTTTCAAAAAATATTCATTAGTTTTTTTTTAATAACCGATTCAAATTCCATATCTTAAATGGTCCACCCTGTATAATAATAAACATTTTTCTCAAAGTGGCTTTTTTCAAGTTAGTTTCGTTAAAAAAAAAAAAATTATGTTAATTAAAAAACAGAAAATAATGTTTACAATTGAAGGTTAATGCTGAGTTAGTGGGTTGCAAAAAAAAGTGTGCCAGTTCTTTGTTTTGCTGATTGTTCTAATAAAACACAACAAACCTGATCCTAAAAACTTCTTTTGGATGGAAAGTAATAAACTGACTGATCTCAAGTCTGCAAGTGAAGTCATAAAGCATTTCAATTACATTCTCACTTGAAGAAAGGCCTCTATGTATGAATTCGAGGGAGCTTTTAAAATGAAGAACTCCTCTCTGAAGACCTAAAAAGTAATTAACTGATATTATCTTTCAAATTCATTGCTACAACAACAACAACGAATTGGTGGGCCGTATGGTGCAGTGTGCCGTATTTGGTTTTCTGGCATTATGACTGACTCATATTTGAATGACGTGGGAAGAAAAGATAAAGATAAATTAAAAAGTTTTTGCTAATAAAAAATTGCGTTAAACAACGCAACTGCACGTGTTTTATTCTATTTGGTGATATTTTATGGACACATATAGTGATTTTTTCTTTTAGACTATAAGTAATTGGAAAAAGTACACACACACACACCCATTGTGTGACATGAATCATAGATTACAGTGAGAGACAAATTAATGACTAACACCTGCAAATATTTGCATTAGGTCCTGCCAATGCAATATCCTTAAGTATTGCAGTTTGCCATATATTGGCATGAAAAAATTTATAGGTATGTGCACCAATAACAACGCATTGATGCGCTGCCACAATGGCGAGTGGCCTCTGCTGTCCTGCAAAATTGACAACTCGCAGAATATACAATCGACACAATGACACATGATGTAAGGACATGTGTAAAGTGTAAACTTGTTCGAACTATTTTAAGGTTCATTAAAGTAGTGCGACCTTTTCTTGTGCGGTGTTGGATTGCAATTAAATGGTAATGGAGACATTTGCTATGGCATTTGTAGACTTTGTAAAGGTCTTCATTATATGATATTCGGATTATAATTTTGTTTGTATTAGCATTGAAATAGCAAAACCTTGTTACAAATCATTTAAAACCTTTAGGAGTGATTTATTAAAAAAACAAAATTTGTAGCTCAATAAATGCAACTTTTGCACATCTGTTCCACAGACTTTCAGTTCTAATTACTTAATTTTCATTATTTTTTTGCAAGTCCCCTCTTCCAATGACGTTTATCGACCCAGTAGCCCAGCTGTTCAATATGATTTCACTCAGAACTTTCGCTTTCATTTCACCTACTCTCTCTTAGTTATTTTCCAATTATTTAAATGGAAAATTTTGTTTTTGTTTTCACAATATACCTACTTGACAAACTCAATTACAAAAACATTGTACGTATTATCGACTTGGAATGATCGGCATTCTTTAGACATGTTACGCCGATTACGCAACTGCGCACACGGAACGTTTGTGTCCATAGAAGAACATGACCGAAATATGTATCGAACACGGGTGCCAGGAAAGTGTCTGGTTATGAATGAAAGTTGATATGCGTTGCACGTCGATTGAACTTTTTAATGTTGTTTATTTAAAGGAAGAAAAAATTGAACAACATCTGAATGAAAACAAAAGTAAAGAAATTAGCAAAACAATTAATACTCAAAATGTCATAACGAACGGATATAAATAAAATTGATTTGAAAATTACAAATAAATGTATGCATGTTCAGATTGAAGTACTTACATATATATGTAGCACTTATATGTACATGTATATAAAGTAATTATGTATTGTCCTTCTTAACATCAGACATTCAGATAAGTCTTTCAAATTGCGCTTATTTTTTATATTTTGCTAAGCATTTTGTGTCTTTTTTGTAATTCGTCACAAATTCTTAATGAGACATAAACATGTAAACATTTATTAAAAGTTTCCAAGCACAATTTGTGATTAGCAACAACTATATTGAGCGATTTCCGTGAACTTGAGGCTGCAAAGTGCTATACGATTCTATGAACTAAGGCTTTACTAATTCGAATTTTCCTCATTGATTCAATGTTTCCATCAAACACGGAAACTATTACACCGTGCGACAAAAATCAAAAAATTCCAAAACACACGAAAAAATCGGTATACTCACAAAACTAGGGGCCAAACGTAGTAAAACTGCGTTTTTAGTTTTTCTCTCTGACGTCAGGATTTTTTTTAAAAGGACTTTGAAATTTGAAGGACATGTTTATTTAAAAAAATTGTTTTAAAAATTGAACGCATTATAGAATAACAATATGGGTATCAAATGAAAGAGAAAAATCCTTAGAATCTTAAAAAAATAATTTTTTTGGTGTAAAAGGACGAAGAGGTATTGAAAATGTCCTTTTAAAACTTTATCCTTGAATATCCTTGAAAATTTCCAATATTTTTTTGGGAAAAAAATATATCTTAAGGACTAATATGTACACTACCACATCCTCGAATTTCGTTCTTCTAACTTTAATAGTTAAGGATATAAAAAATTTTATATTTCTCATTATAAAACAAAGATATATTGCACCGTACGACAAAAATAAAATATTTAATTAACTCATGTATAAATCGTTATGCTGCTAATACTGGAGGTTAAATACACTAATTCTGCAACTTCAAAATTGCGTTTGAACATAATTTTTTTGTTTTCACAAGACATTGAAAATTTAAAAATTTAGTTTTCTTGTATAAAATTTATCCAAGAGTAACAAGATGAATGCATGAGGATACGTACTTACTGTGAATACTAGTGCTCATAACTTAATTTAATTTTGGTACGTGTCACGGCACAGCGACGAAGTAGTAGCTATACTAACGGGCTTGAAAAAGGGCTTCTCAAAAAATCAATGTTTTTTATGCCCATGGAAAGGTCGACGCCGTGAATTACACTATATCAACCACAAATGGGAGCCTCGCATAACTCATCAACTTGGCCGCGACAGCATCGATCATATGCCTCTAGTCCCTTCATCAAAAATAATACTTCCAGCGCTCCACATAAAGTTAGGCCTGATTCGACATTGTATTCGCTCTCTTGACGCAGATGGTCGAGCTATTAATTATTTGAAACTACTTTTTCCAAAACTAAGCGATGCAAAGATTTCCGCTGGTACGTTACCCGATTGTAAAACTTTGTTTCTATTAATTTTTATATGTTTTTCATGGGTTTTAAACGGGCCACATTTGAAAAAATTATTGCAGCATCAGGAGTTTGCTGATCTTTTGAAACCGGTTGAACTAACTGCCTGGCAAAGCTTAAGCGATGTAATAAATAACTTCTTAGGAAAAAAGAAGGCTGAGAATTATAAAGAACTTGCCCGCAAGATGATTGACGCCTATCGCGAAATGGGGGTCAACATGTCTCTCAAGATACATTTTTTAGAAAGCCATTTGGACTTTTCCCCCGAAAACTTAGTGATGAACACAGAGAGCGCTTCCACCAAGACATTGCGCTAATTGAAAATCGCTTTCGGGGAAAAGATATGTCCACATGCTTTCCGAGTATTGTTGGTCGCTGTGCCGTGACACGTACCAAAAACATAAACGGCAAAGTAAACGCATACATTTTTCTTAAACAATTTGTTTCGAAATAAATCATTCATAAAATGCATTTTAAATGACTTTTGTTAACTTTTCAATTAAGTTATGAGCACTAGTATTCACAGTAAGTACGTATCCTCATGCATTCATCTTGTTACTCTTGGATAAATTTTATACAAGAAAACTAAATTTTAAAATTTTCAATGTCTTGTGAAAACAAATACTTATGTATGTTCAAACGCAATTTTGAAGTTGCAGAATTAGTGTATTTAACCTCCAGTATTAGCAGCATAACGATTTATACATGAGTTAATTAAATATTTTATTTTTGTCGTACGGTGCAATATATCTTTGTTTTATAATGAGAAATATAAAATTTTTTATATCCTTAACTATTAAAGTTAGAAGAACGAAATTCGAGGATGTGGTAGTGTACATATTAGTCCTTAAGATATATTTTTTCCCCAAAAAAATATTGGAAATTTTCAAGGATATTCAAGGATAAAGTTTTAAAAGGACATTTTCAATACCTCTTCGTCCTTTTACACCAAAAAAATTATTTTTTTAAGATTCTAAGGATTTTTCTCTTTCATTTGATACCCATATTGTTATTCTATAATGCGTTCAATTTTTAAAACAATTTTTTTAAATAAACATGTCCTTCAAATTTCAAAGTCCTTTTAAAAAAAATCCTGACGTCAGAGAGAAAAACTAAAAACGCAGTTTTACTACGTTTGGCCCCTAGTTTTGTGAGTATACCGATTTTTTCGTGTGTAAAATTTGTTGTCGCACGGTGTTATATGTAGGAATTTTGTATGAATGGTTGATGTTGTTTGAAATCTGTCTATAAAGTGACTGAGCACTTATTTACATAATTTCGCTTCAACATTCAATTGCCGCGTTGTTTACAATACTTTCTTGACATATCTACGAATGTATTATACATACTTATTTTTCTAGAATCGTTTGCTTGTGCGTTAACTATATAATTTTAGCAAAAGTCTATGAAAATAAACTCAGCATTTGGAGCCAAATTGATAAGAACAGGGCGTACAAATCAGGAAGTGCGGTAAATGGCTTGTAACGTTGTTGTACAAAACACTTTTGAAAAACTGACACTATTTCAATGTGTGAGTGTTTTTTTTTTGGTGTCTTTAAAGCTTTAATCAGATAAGTTGGTACAATGTATTTTATTCAATTATTGTATTAGGTTGTATGCGAGACAATCCAAGAATCGATTAAATTTTTGGCTTCTTTGTTAGAAGTGCTGCTCGACCAGACCATAAGTAATCAACTGGAACAAGTGGCAGCCGGAGGGAACAATGTCTGATGACAACGGCGCGGGGGGTAGGACATCCCATTGAAGCGCCTTCAAGGTTTTCTTGACGACTTTTGCAACATGTTGCCGAGTGTTGTCGTGCAGAAAGTGTAGCAATTCCCATAAATTGTTTTTGCCACAAGTGTTGACATGGTCAGAGCACTAAAAAAGTGTTTTATTTACACTTTAGCGAAATGACACATACTTGTTTTTTAAGGAGGTGATACACCGTAACATGAATACAGTCAAAAGATGGTTTAATGAAATTTAATGCTAGCTGCGCAATTTCCTTTTAGAGAACTTTGAAATATAATCAAATTAAGATGTATGAATCTACAGACTGAGATCCAAAACATGTATGTTTTCCATACCTGACATATTTTGGTCCTGAAAGTTCAAAATAGAAAATTTAGTTAAAAGGAGATACCCAGATTGATACCCATATCTTCATTATTGCACAACCGCAAATATATAAAAAAATATTTGAAATGTGTATGTCCTTAAAATTTGAAAGTCCTTTAAAAATAACTTTGGGTCAGAAAATGAAAAACTGACAATGCAGGTTACTATTAATGACCTCTAGTTTCACGTCTATATACATTTGGATGGGTCTCGGAAAAATAAAAAAAATTTTTCGCACGGTGTAAAAAATCTAAGTTTTGGTGTTTTCACTCAGTGCAACATAACATTGTAATTTTTCTTTCGATTCCATTGATGGTAGGCTTAATATTTGCACAAATAATATATCTTTCATCTTAGATTTTAAAACCAAAGAAGATAATTTTGTTATCAAAAAAAAAACAAAAAACAAATTTACGATTTTTGAAAATCGTCGAATAATTCACTTTTTACAACTTCCACCGTCAGTAATTTCTCCAAATCTCATCTGATTCTTTCTCTGATCTGATTCAATCTCTGGAAAGGCTAAGGTATTATCTTCTGATCGACGGACAATTTGTGTTAGTCGGATAATTCGTTTACGAGATATGTGGTCACAACTGAAACAACAGGGAAAAAATGGTTTTTCGAAGATTTTTCGAAAACGCTTCTTACAAAAATGTTTCGATCTTCAGTTTCGTGTTCAGCGGCCCAGAAAACACTTATAGTTTTAGGTGCATTTTTTGTGTCGAGTAGTGTTATTGACCATTGAATATATGTGACGGTTATCGATTAAATTTCTGTACTATTTTAAAAATATTTCGGGGGGTTTAAACCTCAAAAACCCTCCCCTTGGTGCGTCACTGCTCATATTATTTGATGGCACCACCCGAGCTGATTTAATCTTAAGTTAGGTCAGGTTATAGTTGCTTTCTAGGTACGAAACCTTGCCGTAGTTAAGGGGGGAGTACACTTTGATTTTTCAAAAAAATGTATTTTTTTTTTTTTGGCTTAAAATGTTCCTTGGGATGTATACTTTAATTTAGAAAAGACTCCAAGTCCGCCAGAATATTCCTTACCGCTTTACGAAGCGATTTCCTAAAACATGTACCGGCGCGCTGAGAGAGCATTTTATCTTTAAACGCGTTTATCTCGAAACGGGGCTTTTCAAACTGGCGTGGGAAATAACTCTAACCAGTTATTATTAAATTTGGATATCGCCTAGGTTTTCTTGTTTAGAATTAAATTCTGCTTAGAAATACGTATCCACATTTTCGATTTTGTCAAAAATGGATTTTTAATCCACGATTTTGTAAGCATTTTTAGGGTTAAAAAATGGACTTTTTTTCCTAAGGCCACAACTTTTGAAAACAATTAATTTAAAAAAAATCGGAATACGTATTTCTAACCCGAATTTCATTACTTATCAGGATTTTGTTCGATTTATGTTCCAGGATCACATGGGAAGGAGTATTTTCTCACGCCGTTTTCCGACTTCCGCGCGAGGACGCCCGCGCGACCTGGTGCACCGGCCACGGGGGGACGCCAATCGAGTTCAAAAAAATACAAATTGTAGTTCGAAGGATGAGTAATAAATGGGTTATAACATATTTGCCCTCCCTGAGTGTTTTATTGCTTAAAAAAATTAACGAAAATGCCTTACTTTTTGGACGTTCAAAGTGTACTCCCCCCTTAAGACACACTTTGGCCACAGATGGGTCCATTGGAAGTTGTAATGTATCTGTATTGAAAGCCGTTAAGCTTAATAAATCCATAGCAGGTTTCTTCAATTAGCGGATTTAAGATCATCCAATTTATCGAAAAACTACGAGCCAAGAGCTTTCTATCTCCGTCTAGCGAAAGCCTATTTCTTTTCACTAAAACTTTCTCCAAAATTCTGCATTCAACTTACCGTATTATCTGATATTTGTATTTATGTAGGAAAATTTGTATCACTTGCAATTTTCACACACAAATGTTAAAAGTAAACATTTTAAGTGCTTTTGTTTTTACGCCAACATTTGCAATCAACATAAGTCGAAAACGTTTAACTGTGTGCTCGGCATGATCGATTCATGCTCGGTAGATTGCAAAACACAAACAAAAACCGATCATTCACAGATTACCGGAAGTTCCACGCGCCCTTGCGCATTGCTTTGGTATTTTTTAAGTGTCTGAGTCAGCACCTGTGGTCGTTATTCGTTTGAAGTTTTCCCCTAAAATTGTTATCACCAATTAGATTCCGGCACCGTTCAAGTTTTCATGACTTTACAATTTTTAAAAGGTTTTCAATCGTTTGCGGCCTTTACACTTTTCCCTCAGAAGTTAACACTTTGAGATTTTTACATTGGCAGCGTTGAACATTTTAGCGAAAAATCATGCAACCACAACAACTGTGCCGGCCAACGCGTGAAGTAGCGAAGAAACCTTAGTTTCTCAGCACGCACCACATGATCTCAGTTTTCCACCAACCGACAAACTAATCAAACTGAACCAAATGCTCCGCTGTTGCGGCCGTTGACGGCGCGACTCAAGGAACACTACTACGATTTCGCGCGGCTTCGCTACGATTTCGCGGCTGCCGCTGCGGCGCAACATCCACAGCCGCAGCTACAGCCACAACTACAGCCACAGCTACGGTTTTGATTGCCTCCTACTAAACTTGGTGAAGCGGTTACGTCAACCGCTGCGCATATTCGGGACTATAGACAGCCGGCCAGACGGACAGACAAGCGGGCCAATAGACGAACAGCCAAACGGATGAGCGGTGAGCTTTGCTTTCTTTGCTGGACTGGACTGAGCAGGAATGCGCGCCGAGAGAATGCAAAGGAATTGAATCGCACGACACGGCATAGCATGGCATAGAATAATTTCGTTATCATTATAACACGGCGCGAACGTCGCTCCATGGCTCCATCGCTCACACAAGGCTTTTGTTGTCCAAACGCAGAGCGTCGTTAAGCGCGCACACACGCCGCCGCGCGAAAGTTGGCATTTTTGTGAAATATGAATTAAAAGCTATTAACAAAATTAAAAAAAGATATATTGTATAAAACAACAACAACAAAAACAACACCACGAACGGCAAGAATAATAACAATAACGATGCGAGAATATCGCAACTCTTCCTCATATGTACAACACCTATATTGATATGGAAGGAAACTCCATGCGGCAGCCGATGTCGGCACGGCACATCAGCTACGCAATAACAATCGTCGTAGCCGAGCGGTGCCAAGTTGCGCCACAGACACGTACCCGGGTACGTGTGGCCGCTCATGTTGTCGTGACGAGGTCAGCGTCTCTGACAGCCTGTCAACTGCGACAGCTGGGCAATACGCCAGCCACCTAGCCGGGCCCAGGCCCAAACCCCTCTGACCGGTGCGCGACTATAATTAATTAGAAGCATTTGATTTTTATTACTCCGTTATGTTCTTCCCTGTTGTAGCTGTTGTTGTAGCTGTCCCTGAAACAACAAAAAGCCGCGAAAGAAAATCGAATCGAATAGATACGCGTGTTATGATGTCCTCTGCCTTTTAGCTGTCACGGCTGCGCGACTATAAATTATCGTTGCAGCGCCACCAGCAAATTTCGCATCTATGTGTTGTGTTGTGTCCAATGTAACCGCACCTATGTATGCCGGCTATCTGTCCATTTCATAAGGCAATGAATCTCGAAAGCTTGAACAGTGGTGAGTGGCTGCCCATTCACACATTCAAAATAAATTTCAAAAAATGTAATAACATAATATGCATTATTATTATTGATGGGGAGCACTGTGACCTAGTAGATCTATTGTGCCCCCTTCATGGACCTCAAAGACTATCAGCAAGGCCAGTATCCGAGAGGAATTTTAGTATGTTTCCTAAGCCTCTGGATACCCAGTCTACACCCGATATGAGATAGTCGCCCAGGTGCTTCATTCCTTTAAGCATGAGTACAGGGCATTCTCCTAGTATGTGTATTGCAGTATCGTTTTCCTGCAAGCAGAACCTGCAATACCTGTTTTCACGGATTCCTAATTTAGTTAGGTTAGGTTAGGTAGGGAAGGATGTGTGCATCCCAAGGGCAGCACTTCCACTCGGAGGCCAAAATGGCTCATTGTGAATCCCTTTTTAGAAGATTCTGGAGCTAGCTACTGGCTCTCAGTTCGGGGAAGAAGTGGAAACGATCCAACATTACCCCTGCCACTGCCCGGCTCTGCAGGAACGCCGTCTCCGTACCTTGCGGTCAAGGTTCCTGGCAGACTTGGCCTGCACAGCAATAGTTGAAATTTCGAATCTACTCTCCTTCATCAAGAGGTCGAATTGGTTTGCCTCATATCCACAGCTTCTGCAGACATCACTGGACGAGAGGCACCATTTGATAAGCATGGATCCAATGGTCCAAGTGTCCAGTAATGACTCCAACAAGCTGCCTAATAGAGGTTCGACTCAGGGATAGTACATAACATCCTAATTTAGTTAGATGATAATTGAATCTACAATGCCCTGTAAGAATTCCCGTGATAATCCTAAAATTATTTTTTGATAAGGTCATACATTCCTCGAAACGTTTTCTATTGTAGGACCCGATAACCAGCTTCGAATGCTCTAGACCTGGTTGATTTTCCCAGTATTGATTCCTTCTGCTTGTCTTGTCCTTTCTCAAAAGGATGGAGAAAGCTCCTTTTCCCAAACTACAAAAAGGTTCTGGGCCGACAAAGGGTGTGGAAGCTCCCCTCCTTGCCAGTTCGTCAGCCCGTTCGTTCACTTCAATACCGGTGTCATCCGGAACCCAGACCTTATTGTAACGGCCAAGTTAATTCAGCTTCTCAAGGCATTCCACTACCAGTTTTGAGGACACCTGGTAGGATCTTACACCTCTTAGGATCCTGATTGCCACTTAGCTGTCGGAGAGGATAGCAATCTTTCGGTTCCGGTATCTCCTCACCAGATTGAAATAAACACACCTTTCAATAGCGTATTTTTCCGCCTGGAAGATAGTGGTGTGTTTTCCCGTAAGTTCCGAGTATCTTATCCTCGGCCCGTATACGCCTATCCCGGTGCCCTCCTTCGTTAAGGAGCAATCTGTGTACCAGGATATCATATGCTCGTCTATCAGATATGTTTTCGATATACCTACCCAGTTCCTTTTGTTACTAAGTTCAGTTTTCAATAATTTGACAAAGATGAACTTCAATGCGATTGTGTTCCTCGGTACTGCGATTTCGGGATGCTGATACGTGAGAGTATCAATCCTCTTACGACTCAGGAATCTCTCAACCCCGATATTAACATCAGTCATCCGTAGGAGAGCCCTCTTCGCCTGGGTCTGTATATGTAATTGAAGAGGTGTTAGTTCAAGAAGAACCTCCAAGGATGCCGTTGGACACGTTCTCATAGCTCCTGTTATGCATACGATTGCTAGTCTTTGTAGCTTACTAAGCGCCTTGATGTGATAGTGATCGCCTGGCTGGTCTTGCATACCCAGACAGCTGAACCATACGTTATCATGAATCTAACAATCGCTGTGTAGATCCATCTCAGTATAGTCGGAGTGCAGCCCCAACTTTTTCCTGGTATGGACCTACAGGTCATGAAAGCCCTAGTGGAAGGAAGGCTCCATAATGTGCATGAAAGACAAATAAAATTTCTTCAGAAGTTAAAGCTTTATCGTGACTCATTTTCGAACATTTGCAGTGGGTATTTGAAAATTAACAAATCAACAAATTATATGTTTTAAACACATACAAAAATTGACTTATTTTCAGTCAAAACCATCAATTCGCCCACAGTGAGTCGCAAGCAATGCGACTCGATCACGACGGGTCACGATTTCGAATGGGAACCTATTTTTTTGGTTATTTTAAATTCACTTGATTCAGTTTTTAAATACACAATTTTAATTTTTTAGAAATAAATGGCAGCACTTCTTCTAAATATTTTCCATATCAAGAGACACCAAAAAATGTAGAAGTCATAGAAACAAAGACTGCAAGGGAAACATCAATCACCGCCCTTCCAAATGTTTAGCACTAACGAAAATGTGGTTCCGATAGTTGAGTATACCTCTTCCCTAGCTGCTTAGTGAATCTGAATATAAAAACTTCAAGTATAATAACATTAACAAATTTATCAGAACCACTCAGTGGTTTCCTTCTATGGGAAGTGTAAAGGTGGAGTCCTTCTTACGTTGAGCCACATGGTCCTGAAAGATGCTCTAAAACTCTACTTAGCTAAGCCACCTATGTACCTAATACCCCAAAAAGTCCAATCTGCTAATATTTGCTGTCTTTGCATTTGAACTTAATGAAAATTCATTAAGTAATATTTGGATTTATAACAATTTGTAGTCACATCAATTGTGGTGCCAGCAATCGATTCGCAATGATTGACAGTTGTAGTAGGTACTTTGTCACAACTCTGCGCACGCAAAGACAAAAGACAAGTCGCACCACTAAGCTCGCCTGGTCTGTACGCGTCCTTATCAGAATAATTGAGTAAATGAAAAATGGGGACGCAACGTATGTATGACTGAGCGATTGTTCCATTTAATTCATTTGGCAACATTTGGCCACACATTGTTTGACCAATATTTATTAACCACCAGCTGAACAATAACATGAACCCGAATGTCTCTGCGCAGAGTTAGGGGGGCAGCGTAAAGGTGAAGGTTACCCTTTGTGTACAATCAAGTAAGTAAAGAAGCAATTATTCGACTTCTGACCCAGACAAACCAATAAGTCATGGCAAGTGTAAACAATATATTACATAAAAATTAATAAAGCACGTTGAAGTTGTTTTGCTTTTATTGTAGTTTAACTTGTTATTCCAGCTATTGGCATTTCGGTTGCAGACATTTTCCTCAGTTATGACATCGTTTATGACATACATAGTTGGAAATTGTATAACAAAATAAGTGGTCAATAACCCATGAACCCAGCAACAATTGCGCAGAGAACGACCCAAAATATTATTGCCCAGACAAATGGCTTCATTTCACATTCAATATCGACGTGAGCACATTTGCCCTCATTTTATTAGTAGTTCATCTATTTATATTTGACTGGAATATATTTGGTAATGTGATAAGAAAGATTAGTTATTCTGTTGTGATTATCAATATTAATAAACCATAAATTGTCTTTGGGTTAGGTTGTATGCCATTATGAATTTGATTACTTAATTTCGAAGGTGACGGCGTCATCTGTCAGTAGTAAATGTTTAAATTTTTGGAACTTCAAGGGACTTTACATAAGTTGCACACTAAATACAAAAGAGTGACCAAAAAAAAGTCACAAATTTTAAGACGAGTCAAAAAATTTTGATCCTGAAGAAGCAACGCATTTAACTTAAATAAAGACAACAATCAGTAGTTTTCTAGAGAAGTCAGAGCTTCTAGAGAGGATAGTGAAGGGAACGCAATTTTTAAAGTTGTAAGAAATGTGTACTGTAAATTGATTTATGGAAAAGTCGGTTTTGAAAAATTTTATGTTTCGACTCTTTTCTATTTAGTATTCGATATGTATGAGTTAGGAAGACTTTTGCAGCTGGCAAATTATTTGTACCCAAAACAAAATTAAGGGTCTAGGAAATCCTTTAACTTATACTACAACTACTCCTACTCTTTAAAAACAAAATCAAATCATGAAAGTCTATTTAAAGGTATCTACTAGGGGAATTCTTTGGAAGGTGCCACTCATTGTAATGTGGCCCCCCTGCTCGATTTTGACGTTCCAGCAATCCAAGGAAAAAAATTCCTACGGTCATTTAGGGGGTCAATACGTGTAAATTTACAAAATTAAAAAAAATTTTTTTTTTTTGTGAAATAGACTCCAGGGAGTCTTCAGAATATCCCCCTTAAGTGGTTTTTAATTCTGATGACCGGTTCCCCTGCAGCAACGCTTTATTGATGGTCGATTCGTTCCGCATGATATCGGTAACGCAAAGTTTAAACCGAATTATTTCGAAATACTGGTTTTTTATAATGGAAGTAGAATATCTCGGCAAGTTTTAGTCCCACTGATCTAAAATTTGGGCAGCAACTTTTTGAAACATAAAACTTCTAAACTAACTAAAAATGTCATTGTTTTTGGCGAAATCCCCGGCGCAATATTCGGGAAATTAAGAAAAAAAAGGTTTGGTCGGTTGGAGCGTATTTTTGTATTTTCGAGAAAATATTTGTTTTTGTTAGTTTGTTTAGAAGGCACATATATTTTCTCATAATAACTAATAGCAATATTTTTTCAGATGATTTTTGAGTCGCCGGCACAACTTCTACTAGAATTTGGGCCCAACGTTGGACCCCCACCACAGCCGCCATTTTGAGCACGCAAAAAAAAAATTTTTTTTTTTGCACTGCTACCTTTTAATAAAAGAATGAAAAAAAAATTGTACATTGCAATAATTTTTTCCGGCGTACGCGCGATTACAAAAATATACCGTCTACACGTATTAACCCCCTTAAGGTACATATGTCAACATCAATTTTAATGTGGGTTTTGAAGGAACAGACAGTCTGTGTAAAAAAAAAATTTTAAATTTGGTTAAGAAAAAACTTAAAAATAAAAACAGAAGTTTTTTGTTGCGGTTAAAAATGAATCAAATACATATAAAAAACTAAGGTAAATATCTGTGTTGGACTTAATTTTTAATGCTTTTTTCATAATCCGAAATAATATCCGAGCATATCGTAAGAGGAGAACATTTATTCAATGATTTCCAAAATGGCTTGAAAATTTAAAGTGCCATCTTTTTTTCTTTGTAAAGTGCCACCCCTCTTTTTTCATTGTTTTGTGGTCCTATATCGGTAAAATTACTTTTTATTGCTCGGAATCGTGGGGTGGCACATTACAAAGAATTCCCCTATATTTAAAAAACTTTTCGTATGAGCATAAATGCTTTAACTTTACTTTATTAAAGATAGTAATACTTTATTTATTTATTTTTTTTCAATATTTTCACATACATATTTTAACATTTCACATATTACAATCAATTTACTGCTGTCTGTTATTTAATATTTTCTTTATTTTTTATTCCTTTCAATACAAACACCTTATAAATCAACTTAAGCTAAAATAAATATGAAATAGATAACTCTGCTACATTTTTTGTTATTGTTTACCCTAACATAATATAACATACGAGGGCGGGTCAATAAGTCCGTGACTTTTTGAATGAAACACAGGTTTTTAGATAAAAAGTTATTTTATTTTTCAACGTAGTCTCCTTTGAGATCTATACACTTAGCCCAACGTTTCTCCAGTTTTTTTATCCCTTCCGAAAAATATGATTTGTCGAGGTCTTCAAAATAGGCATTTGTTTGTGAGATGACTTCCTCATTGGAGGCAAATCTCTTTCCGCCGAGCCATTTCTTCAAGTTTGGGAACAAGAAATAGTCTCTTGGGGCTAGATCGGGTGAATAGGCGGGATGAGGGAGCAATTCGTAGCCCAATTCATGGATTTTTGCCATGGAAACTGCACATGTGTGCACCCGTGCACACGAAATTCACTTGTTTCCATTTTCTTCTCAGTCAACGCGGTAGTCTGACATTAACGGCTGTCAAAAACAAACTAAATGTCGCAGCTTGTTCAATTTTTGACAAGAGTCAACTGACAGATGACTGTTGACGGGAGCAGTGTTGCCATTTCAATTAAGAGGCGGGAAATTCAAAAAGTCACGGACTTATTGACCCGCCCGTATATAACATTTACCCTAATCTCTCATATTTCCTCACATGTGTTCACAAGATAACATTAGTAAATCAACTATGGAAATATGGTCAGGGTTTTTGGAAATACCATTATCCCTATGAAAATAGTGCTGGTAATAACATTTATAAATAACTATTTATGCACTCATGTAGATAGTGTTTTAGTTAAAATCTGACAGCACATAATTAGCCATATGTCGCATCTCGTTATGCCAAACATAGCTACAAGTATATCGTTTTTAAAAAGGTTTATTATTTCATAAAAAAAAAACATAAAAATTTCAATGTTGTTAGTCCCTCCCCTCTCGCGCTATTTATTTTGAAATTGTTTTATTGATCAGACTTTGTATTTCTTCCGTTTTGTCTTTATTTGAGCCCAATACAGCTCAATCGGTCGTAACTCGGGGCAGTTGCGGGGTTGGCATTGAAAATTTTTAATATAACAATAACGGTACTATCACCTACCCGAGTTGCCATTTCATCATGCAAAAGACAATCGAGTTTTGCAACAAACAATGCTGCCAGATTTTAACTAAACCGTCGACTTGACTAAAAGCCGACGACCAGTCGTCCGACTATAGAACAAATTCTAATTTTTTCGCAGTCGTCGTGCGAACCAATCAGCTGTGCAGCTATCAGTGGTGAAAATCAAAAAATAAACAAACGAAAAATTTTGCAAAAATTGTGAGATTTGTACTATTTTAAGGTTGCGAAGTTGTAAGTAGTTCAAATTTTATTAAAAAATTGTGTTAAATAATAAATTTTGTTTCTCCCAACATACGAATGTTTTAGAAAATGGGCAAGACGGAGCTGTTAATTGAATAAGATGCCCCTTGACCTATCGTGTGTTTGCAGGAATAATTTTTGTACACAGCTGATGCGAATTTCGCACCCATTATGTTTCACTGTGCGTTATTCACGACGACTGACGCGCTGCGTAATTTTTCGGTGCGAATAAATTCGGCCGACGATTTGGTTCTGTTTATACTATTAAGTAGGTTTTATTGTATAACATATAATAAACAAAATCATTCATAGAGCCTTATGACTTATTTCTAACCACCGATAAGATATGAATTGTAGGCCTACATTGCCAATATTCTATTTTAGGGCCTTTTTATCGCATAAAAAATGTGTGGTTTTGTATTTATGTTGCTCATAAAAATAAGTATCAGCTCATAATCGGTAAAATTGTTTCATTTTTAGCGTTAACCATGATGTCATATTAGAGTTGAAATTATTCATACTTAACACAAAATAAAAATTTCTGAACATTTTTAAAAGTGTTCACAAATTAGCATGAATCAATTATCGCTTCGAAGAATGTAGGCTGGTAGCAACTTTCATTGGCGAGAAATGGCTGCATAACTAACATTCAATTTACAACATTTGCGTTTTGTGAATGCCACTTTTTTGTTGTGATCAGAACAGTTTACACTGCACTGTGCTATGGGGAAAACAAAATATGAGGAAACAGAATAAAACACACATTTTCGTAGAGTGCGAGAGGCAATTTGTCTCTGAAAGTTAAATATGTCTTCTAGCATCTGAGTTCTTTTTCTTTCGGATTTTGCAAAAACACTGTTTGATCGATTTAATATGAATCAAAATTGAAAAATTAAATTTGTTAGTGTAAGTTTAGTGTGACCTTATGATATTGCTAGGCGTCCCGGGTAAATGCCAGTCAACATTTTATTGTAAGTAAGAGAGTTTTTAATTCAACGTTAACTAGACCTATTTTATTAGTTTTCATTGCTACAACACCTAAATAAAGCAACTTTTACACATAAAATGCTTTGAAGAGTGAACTCCACTAATGTAATGTAATGAGACGTTAATAAACAATTATCCAATAATACTATAGCTGACCCAAAATGCATCGCACTTCAATTTACGGGCTCATTGCTGTACCGCTTATCTTTTCTAGCAAGAGACAAAGAAATATTCAACAATTTCTTGCAGTGTAATTGTTATTTTTGTTGTCTACTTTTAGGCATCTTTTGATACAAAATTGTCGAGCCAACTCTAACTGAATGCATTCAAAACCATTCATTATAGCGATATATGTATGACTTTTTTGAGCCTTGCAACAGATTTAATTTTCTATATTTATATGGCTGGGCAACTGCAAACATTTTCACATCGCTGTTTTACAGTCTGTCCAGTAGAAGCGTGATCGTCGTAACTTGGGAACTATTTGTCCGATTCGTTTCAAACAAAATGCATTTTATGTGTTTATAATATTTATTTTACGCAATATATTTAATTAGAGATATAGTCGCCGCCATTCGCTTTTATGGCGACTGTGAGGGCCAATCTAACACTTCTACTCCATTTTACTGTTTCCACTCAGTACACATTCGGCTACGATGTTTGGGGTCGTCATCTTCGTGTATAATCCAAGAGAGTCCTCTTCTCCCGAGCACCTTTGCAGCTGATGGTAATAGAGCTTTTTCATAAATTTTGTTTATCAAAACCACGTTCAAGTTGGTGGTAATAACGAAAAGGCGCCCAAATCCTTTTTCTGAGGAATAGCTCCAAACATGGACCATTACTGGGTCTTTATCAGTTCGTTGGAGCAATCGGTTGTTAGCGATACACCAAGATCGATTTATGCTACTAGTTGACCAAAATTAGGATTCATCGGTGAATATTACATCATTCCAATTTCGATCTGAATCGGCATAAGCCCAGGCAAGTCGTTTTTGAACGTGTGATGATGAGAGCAACAGTTTTTTCAAAGAGCTTTAGTATTTAACGTCGTTAGATCTTACACGTCCTCGAATCGTCTCTTTTGATATTTGAACAACACTTTTCTCTAAAACTGCTTAAGCTTTACGCAACGATAAGCCTGGCTTCGTCGCAAGGAAATCAATCATTTCCTTGTCCTGTTTTGGGGAGGTCTTTTTTTCAAGGCCCCGCCCAGCCAAATCGTCGACAATTTTACTTTCATATACCGATTCGTCCACCTCGTTACGAATGACTTTGACTTCTTCATATATTTTGCTAAAGCTAAACCTGACATTTACGGCCCTCTAGGGTGTAGACAAAGGAATGCGGCTTCAAGTCGCTTCTCTCACGCGGATCCATCTTGCTAAAACACCCTGTACTTTGTAATAGTTTCACGAGACTGACAATTTTTGCAGTGCGTATTACAAAAATGATGAGGCTACTTGAGTGCATTCAAATTTTTTTGATAACGGTACTCTAAGTTAAAATTTGGTCGATCACGCTTCTACTGGACAGACTGTATGTGAGGGACTATGTTATGTCACTTCAAAAAATTCGTTAAATTTAATTCTAAAAAGGATTTTACGACTCTATGTAACAGCCACATCTACGAAATAGGCTTGGTTAGCAACAAAACATGCAGTTTCTCTAATTCACATGACGAGTGCAAAGTTTCCAGGACAACATAACCTCAATGATGAGAACCTGATTCAAATATCGCAGAAAGGTCTACGATAGTATTTGAATAAAAAAAATTTCAGATGATCTAACTAGCACAATAAACACCTCAAATTGGTTCTTAATCATTATATTACATTATAACATATACAGTCGTGTCTGGATATAGTGAACTAATTATTGCAAGGCCTGTTCACAGTATTGAGGTTGTTCACTATATAGGGTGTTCACTATACCCAGACAGGACTGTATAGTCAACTAACTGATATATTAGCGACTTCTACGTCACATAATTAGATATTCAATTAATCAATTTTCAATTCAATTAAAGTTCTGCAAAATTCCCGTACCATTAAATAAGTACACTTGATTATTTAGGAAAAAATGAATAGTTGGTCACGTCTTTATTGAGTTCAAATGTACATTTTTCATACATATAAATAATATATTGTTTTCTTTTGGCAATAAAACTATGTATGCAATTGCAATTGACCTGTGGTGATTTAAATCGTATTCGAAAGGATTTTATAAAAAAATTCGAATACAGAGGTTTGGAATTGTATGCGTTGAGATTGGCTAATGAATAGAATATTGTCCGCTAAAAGTGCTGGAGTTACGTGCGCATATTCAATAAAAAAAAATTTAATCGAATTTAATGTGCTTAAGCAGTTCAACTGCTACAATACTCATCGATGAGTGTCTATGTACTTTGCTCCAACTTCTCTCACTAATCAAAAATATAAAATATATATTCCTTTTGATACTTAGTAAATACACGATATCGACAGAGGGGTTTACACGTAGTCTTGCAGCACATGGAATTTCACAATTTTATACAAGTTCAAAAAAGCTCAACTCAATCTTCTTGCAAACTCGACCCGGAACACAACATTACACAATTCTAATGGTGACCCATCGAAATTGACAACGTTTTCAACAACAAACGAATCATATTGTAAAGTAGACAGTATTGCTTACAACTAATTTGTAGTTTATGATGCGGCAAAGTAGTTTATCGCATGACTGGACTACAAACTAAATACTTCATATATCTAAGCTATAACAAAATGGTTTTCTTCATTTTCCTTTTCTATTAAGATGTGGTGAATTTGGCGTATGGTGGTGTTATGATCATGATCGGCTGTCGGGTTTGTCTGTCTGTGCTTTGTGGTATGGCATAAGTTATGTGAACGGCCAGTCGCATCTAGTGGCAGGTCTTGGTCTCGCCCTTCTTCGAGTGACCATTTTGATGGCCGTTGCCGTAGCCGTTTGAGCATCCGTTGGCGTAGCCGTTGGCATGAAGCTCTGTCTTGGCGTTGGATTCAGCAGCGCAAGTTTTGCCTATAGCCTTCATTTTCTTGAGCGGGGGTTCATTGGTGATGGTGGCGAAGTCGAAACGCTGCTCCAGCGCCATGCTCGAGATGGGCGGCAGGCCGATGCAGCCGCGCAGAATGTTCTCAATTGCCGAAC